>JBANSL010000011.1:6998843-7466343 GCA_037127255.1 Persicaria tinctoria | reverse complement strand
CGAAAGATTGGATGAAGGGGTTTTCGGCTCTCAAGTGTTTGGGTTATCCGTACAAGGAGAAGCGTGTGCTCGATTCGGCATTAATGAAGATCTTGCAGAGGTATGGTGTTTGGTGGTATCCTCTCTTGGTCTGCGCTCAATTTCTATATAATTGGAAGGTTTGGGGGTGGTTTGTTCATCGCCAACCTTCTCTCTTTACAATTCATCCTCTAATAACAATCTTTCTTTCTCTGGTTTTGTGGTTTGTGGGTGGTGCTATGGCGCCGACGGCTAAGGAAAAGGGGAAGCAAGTCCTTAGGGAGGAGCCGACCTTTCCAACGAACAAACTTCCTAAGGGAAAACATAACCTGAGGAGCATGGCTCCAAATAATTCATCTGAGGGGGTGACTGCCCCTAAGGATGTGGGTGCAAGCCCGGCCGCTGGTGTAAACAAGGGGAGAGGTATGCTACCTTTCGATATCGAGCAATACAAGGCTCGCCTAGCGGGTGTCCGAGACAACATCAGCAAGCTGAAGACCACCACTCTCTTTGCGACCATCATCGGCGACCCTTTGGAGTTGAAGGAAATTAGAAAGAAGATACGCTTTGACTGGAGGTTCTTGGAAGGTGGTTTCCAAGTGATCCCTATGGCCAATAATTGGTTCGAACTGAAGTTCAATCTACCATCTGATAACGAGAAGGTGTGGAATGGTAGGCCTTACCATATCCAGAGTCAGCTATTGCTCCTCAAGCCATGGCGCCAGGGATTTGATCCGGATACCGAGCCCTTTACTATGCTCGATATGTGGATCCGGATCCTTGGATTGCCGGCTGAGTTCATAAGCGAATATGTGCTTACTTCGATTGTGGAAGAAAATGGTTATGGGAAGATTCTGAAGCTGGATGCTTTTACAACAAAAGGAAAAAGGGTGAGGTACCCTCGGATCTGCGTTCCAGTTGACATCACCACTATCCCTAATCGGTGTGTGTTTGTGCCCAATGAGGAAGATCAGTTGATCGAGTATCCGGTGTTTCTTGAGGAGTATCCCGAAGGTTGTGGTAGTTGTGGAAAGCTAGACCATTTCTTTGCTGAGTGCCCCCTGCGTCATCGGATGCCCGCGCCTGCTGCTGGTGGGGCTCGGGATCCTCATGCTGGGCCTGGAAATGCCAGTGGTGCTGGCGATGATGCCGCCGGGGATTGGGTCTCGGTGGCGGCAAAGAGGAGGGGCGCTACTCCGACCACGAAGATTGGGAACACCAGGGATGTTGTGTTCAGGTGGGTTGGGGCTAATGCTATGCCTCGCCCCCCCTCTCCAGCCTCTATCCACTCCGATTCTTCAGATGATCATGCGTCATCAAAGGCTGGTGAACCCAGCTCCCCTGTGAAGGTTGTCACTCCTCCTCGGACCCCTGAATCACCCACTGCCGCTGAGCCCCCACCCTTTACGGTGTTCTCCCCACTGATGCCTGAAGTCCTAAATGACGAGACCTTTCTTGAGCTGATGGCGCCCCACGACTCGGTCTTCGATTTTGAAGACGATGATGAGATGTATATGGAAACGGAGATGACTGAGGCGGAGCTGTCCGTGGATGGCTTAGATCCACTGGAGCGCTACTCGCAGGAGGAGTTGGAGGTGTTCTTACAGAACATCCCTCCTGGCGAGGAGTTCACACTCCCGAATCTCAGCAACCCGGCAGCTCTGGCTGAGTCTATCCGCGCCACTCCGGGCCTATTCAGCGTCTCTGCTGCTGTGACAGGTCGGATGGAAAAGCTGGAGGTGAAGACGAGCTCTAACTCTGAGTCAAGCAAGCGGAAGTCGGGCCGCGGGGAAGCCGACACTGCCTCATCCTCTCTGATGGGAAGTGGCGCAAAGAAACCACGTAATGAATAGCAAGATCTCATGGGTTTCAGGGAGGCTCATGGTTGAGGGAGCCTTGTGGGGTATTGGTAAGCTCTTTCTATGGTTTGTTAAGGATCTTGGTTGTTTTCTCTTATCCGACTTATGTGGTTGGTCCAACGTCTTTGGTAGTCGAACATGTGATGGTAGCATCCTAAATAACCCCCCCCCCCTTCCCTTGTCTGTTGCTTGGTGAGGGTGTAGTGTATTGGTGTGCCGATTGTAAGCGGCTTAGAATTTGTATTTATCGTAAGTCCGGTCGGGATAGGGATGTTGATGCTCCCGCCCCTCCTTTGTATGAACCAAGTTATTCAAATATTACTAAACTTATAAACTATCGTTCAATGCTCTTTACTTTTAACAGCGTTGTCGATTGTGAATCTGTAGCTCTATATGAAGGGCAACTGTGTTTGAACCATAACAGGAGCTTTCCTTATTGTTGTTTACAAGATGATATCCAAATACAAACCAAGCTTCTAGCTCTACTACTCACCTGTCTGCAACAAAAAGCGTGGTCTTTTTGTCGCTGGGCAGGGGATAAAAACCAAAGCTATCTTGAAGGGGTTAGAAACCCATGCGCACAACCATTCCAAGGAATAACAAAGAAGGGAGTCGATATACAACATATAGCACAAACTGATGGGTTCGAGGGAACCGACTCAAATCCTCAAACTGGATTAAACATATGCCAATGGGGAGGTAGGGGTGCTATCTGGTTCTTGTTTCATACAAGAGTCTCCAGCCTCGATACTCTTCGATTTCACACCTTCTGTTCTCTGGAGTTGATCATTGATCGCTTCGTTGAACTTGATGGCTGGTGGAGTAACAGTTCTCCGATCATTACAATCACCGGAAAATCTAGCCAACATGCTCATTCATATTGTGGGGATTGTGTACTGTTATCATCCCCATTCATATTCAGTTATAATGAAGATTAGTTTCTGGAACTGTAGAGGCATGGGTCGAAGGACTTTTTGGACCGATATAAGCACTAGGTGTAAAGCAGAACACATTCACTTGCTTGCGCTAGCAGAAACTAAAACTGAAAATATCCCGGATCCTTCTGTTTGGATGGAAGCGGGTTTTGACAAAGCAGTCTGGTCGCCAACTGTTGGTAAGTCAGGCGGTCTTGGTGTCTTGTGGAAAGAGGCCTTTCTTTCTTCTGAGACTATTGAGCTCGTTCTGCAACAACCAAGAATCATCGCCTTAAAATATTCTAACCTAACTACCAATTTCTCCTGTCTATTATGATGTGTGTATGCTCCGCCACAGGAACCACAGAAAAATGCGTTTTGGGAATATTTAATGAATGAAATTAATAGTAACCAACTGCAGAGTCTGGTCATAGGAGACCTAAATGAGATTAGTGCTTTCTCAGATAAAGAAGGGGGTGCAACCACCTTATCTAGGAGATTCAACCGGTTAATAACATTTAAAAATTTGTGTTCGATGCTGGAAATCCCTTCATGGGGAAATCCCTTCACTTGGAGGAAGAATAGCGGTGATCACAACAATATTAAGGACAAGTTAGACCGGGTCCTGGTCCAACATGAAATCTTGTAGCAGTTCCCGCAGCTGGCTACTAAAAATGGGGCTTTCTCATTTTTTGATCATTGCACAATCACTATAGAACTCACGAATAACCAGTCATATAAACCCCCACCTTTCAAATGTGAAAACTCTTGGTCACAACGAGGTGACTTCAGGAACATTGTTAAACAATCATGGCAGCTGTGTTGCCCTGGGTCCGCTATGTTTCAACTAACAAGGAAAACGATGCTATTAAAACAAAAGGCCAAGATTTGGAACAAAGTGTCTTTTGGAAACATATTTAGGCAACTAAGCCAGGTGGAAGACCAGTTATTAAAGCTACAACAAAGCAGTCAGTCTATCTCGTCAACCCGTATGCACTCGAAAGAACAAAATCTTATAAAGAAAAAAGAAAAACTCCTCTTATTCCAAAAATCATACTGGAATCAAAGAGCAAAAAACGAAGCACACTAGTTTGACAGATTCTAACACAGGATACTTTCACAAAATAGCAACAAGCAAAAGAAATCGTAAAATGATCCGACACATAACGACGGCTGATGGAACCCAGATTACGGGGGAGGCAAACATAAACACAGAGATCAGGAGGGACTTTCAGAAACGGTTTCAAAGAAAACCCATCGATAAAATAAAATTAACGGAAATTTCGCCAGGTACCCCTGAGGTATTGCAATTTTCGCGAGGTATACAACTTTTTTACATATTTCGCGTGGTGCTCCTGAGGTTTTAACCCATTTCGCCTCGTGCCCTTCCCGGTTAACGTTAACAGTTTTTGCTTTATCCCGTTAGTTTGCAAATAAAAAAAAAAGAAAAAAGAAAGAAAAAAAGGTCGGATGAAAGAAGGACCGGACACAATACCAGAGAGCGAAGAGAGAAGGCTCGAGCGAGAGAGAAGGCTCGCCTCGTGTCGGAACCGCTTCTCGAACCTGGGCTCGGACCTGGGCTCGGACCTGGGCTCGGACCTGCTGCAACTGTCTGTCGAAGGCCCCTGCTGCGAGTGCTTGAACTTGTGAACTTCCTGGTTTCGAATTCGCTTCGAAGATTTTCGATTTCGAGCTCTTTGCCTTCGAGGTCCCTTCTTGGCTACTTTCTTTATTTTTTTTACGGAATTGGGCTTAGTATTGCTAGCTTCCGTTGAATTCCGGCTTTGATTGCAGTAGAATTAGGCCAACAGTATCTATTTGATTTCGAGCCTGTAAAATTGCCTGAGTCGATTAGGAGTTTTTTATGGAGTGGAATAGGGTTTTGATCTATTTTTCTTGCCTTACACAGAGAGCTCTACTGGTCGAATTTGTCCTTTTCATACGAAGTTGTAAGCATAAATGATGCCACTGATCTATTTTCTATGACCAACTGTTAGTGGTCCATTGTCTGGTGGTGAGAAACATTCGCTACCCTCTCCATCTTGTAGTAGCTGGCTGATTAACATAATATTCATTTATAATAGTGGAGTTCCAATGGTTTGCATTATGCTTAAACTGCTAGAACACTTCGATCGGGATTGGTTCCATACAAAAAAAATGTGGCAATTGCCTTGGTGTTATTTTTCATTTGCCTCAATGTTGTGTAGCTTATACAGACTTCTGTTGACCTTGCATACATTTCATGCATAATATATTATTATATGGTTCTAACATGCTCACTTCCATGGTGCTTCTCCTAAATTTTGGAACAGTTGCTGCTAATAGATAATTTGCATCTAGAATCTTGAGGTTTTGATGACTCATTTGTGTTATGCTCTTTCTTTAGTACTACTAGCAGAGATCCTGATTTTATGAGTCTATTTTTCATATTTGTTTTTGCAATCTTGTGGATTTCTCTAAATGGATAGTGGCATTTTTTATCCGATGGAAAATTGGAATATCTCAACATCTGTTTGAATATTATAGAAAACCTCATCATTAGTCACCTTGGTTGACTAAGGACATGTAATCATCAATGTGGTTTGCAGTTTTGTGCCCCAAGCTCTCTATTTTATTTAGACATGGGCTATAGGTGCTAACATGGATTATTATTGTTTTATTTAAAAAAAGCCTATTAGCTCAATCGGTAGAGCAATGTGTTTCGGCACAAAGATGTGGGTTCGAATCCCACATAGGTTGTCGAGAATCTAGATATTGAGTTGCTTTCTTAATTTCTTGAACAACCAACAACTAAGCTACATGTAAGATATACTCTTTGCCTGGCTAAGTTACTTGGTGTTACATCGTTTGCTTCATTCACGACACTTGCACTTAAGCTTCATGTAATTAATTTGGGTTTGCCTCGTTCACTTCATTCAGGAATCGTCATCTAGGCAGAATAACATGGATTAAGCAGTTCCCTAAGCATCTCTTGGTGATCTGTAATCATATATATGCTTCAAGTTTTATTTCCTTTCAAGCTAATTGATCTCCCTACAAACAAAAATTGAAAAAAGCTGTTTTCGCATTTCAAAACGAGTTACTTGCTCATGTTTATGACCTATGTGGGATTCAAACACACATCTTGTGTCTAAACACAATGCTCTATCGATTGAGCTAATAGGCCAAATAGTTTTGTAACTAGGTCTATACACATCAAACAGATTTGACTGCAATTTGATCAATGGTTAAAACATGGAGATTATTCCAACTCATTGAATTTTGAAAGACTTGACTGCAATTCAGTGTGTTTGTTTAAGTCTGTTTACTTTATTTAAGACGTGTTTTTGTTAACTTTCTTGAATGATCTACACATTTGAGTTGTTGTCATAGTTTTGTCTATATTACTTCATCATAAGCACACAACCATAGAGAGCCTATGTGGGAGTTGAACCCGCATCTTTGTGCGTGAGCACAACGCTCTCCCATTTGAGCTAATAGGCTTAAAATCAATTATTTTTTTCTGTCATACCAAAGCTGAACATCTGCAACTTCAGCCTTTACAGGGCAGTGCTCAAGAATATTGTTAGCCTTTCCAATCATAAAGGACTTTACCTACTGGCATGAACAATTTGTTAAATGCCTAAAGATAGAAGTTCAAATTGCATTCTTTTCTATGCCTAAATGATGCATCATCAAAACAGACAACTGTTTCACAATTCACTTAACATTAATTGATAGCTTAAGCTATAGTTTCAAATTTCAGTCTCTTTTTCTGCCTTAGCTCAACAATCAGTCTCTCCTATATTACTGAAATACCAATACTCGAATACCATACCAGTGAAGATTCATCCTGAACAAATGAAATTGAAAGCAAAGATGAAAACAATATTGTAGTGCAACACCTGACAGGTGACAAAACACAACCATGAAACATATACAAGGAAATTAAGCAATTTCGGCCCTAATTTCAAATCATCGTCCCACAATCGACTAGAAAAAACAAAAAAAAAACTCGGGACAAATCAGTCAAGAATCAAAGCCCCAATTTCGATTTTGAAGAACTGAACCCTAATTTTCACAATTGGGAACCCCCCCCCCCCAAAAAAAAAACTGAAAGAGCACGTACCTGTCGTCAATCCGATCGATCTCATTGCACACCACTCACTTTCCTTCGATCGTCGCTCCAGTTGCCAGCAACATCCTCTAGCAGCAGTGTTCCTCTTCTTCTTCGCTCTCTTCGAGCAACAACGTTCTTGTTCTCTGTTCTTTCTTTCTTTCTTTTTTTTTAGTTGGCAAATGATAGCACACATTTAGGTAGGCATATTAGGATGCATTTAGCATGATTTAGATGTGCATAACGTATAAGGTTAAGCTAGATTTGCATTTATACTTGTGTTTGGTGGAGTCGGAATCTACACGCTTTTATGGATTATTTCAGGTATATGTGGATGCGACGAGGAATGAGGAGGCTCATGGATGAAGGAAGAGTGAATAGGAGGAGGAAAAGTGAAGAGCCCGGGAGCGGAATCGAAGTTAGAGAGCCTAAGTGAAGAACAAGTAAGCAGAAGTTGTCGCCAGACATACTGAACTTGTTTCGCACTTTCTGGAGGCTTCGGTGGTCCGATTGACTATTATAACCATGCGTTGGAAAGCTCTTTCCGAGATCTACAACTTTTGTGTTGACATCGAGACCAAATTCGAAGAGGAAAAGTTTATGTGAACAGTAAAAGACGCCTCGCGGCCAAGGAAACCGCCCCGCGGCCCATAGCTCTGACGAAGGATTTCGCAATCACCTGGCCGCCCCGCGGCCTGGGTTGGCTGCCCCGCGGCCTATGCAGAAACGCCGAATCTGTTAAAGGACTTTTTATCTCTTTAATTAGTTTTGAGAATTATTATTTGGTCGACTCTTTTGAGGCATTTTAAGGAAGTTTTAGAGTTTTATTTGAGGGATCTAATTCATTAGTTTATGCACTTGGAGACTATCAATTGAGAGAATCCTAGAGAAGAGCCTCCATGGCCATGGAGTGCTAAACTCTTCCGTTTCGTCTATGGATTGAAGCTTTGGTTTGATAAAGTTGTGAGATTTCTATTCTTGTTATATTCCTATTGATTCGTATTGATTCTTTTGCGAATATTGTTGATTTCTTCTAGTCCGCGCAACTAGTAGAGATTATTGCTAGGATTTTGTAGATTTCTCGTAGCGAACCTTAATCCATGGTAGCAATCATGCCTTTTTAGGACTCGTAGGACTAAACTGGTGTGTAGAGAATCAATTATATGTTAAATGCTGACTTGTAGCTTGGTGTTGCATGTATCCTGGTTAATCCTTAATCTTAATGCTACTATTAGGTTAAATCTTGACCGTGTTAGGGTTATCTAATTAGTAAGGGTTACTAGGACTCATAGGACTAGTAATTTACACAAGATCAGGACAGGAACAATAATAGGATGAAAAGAGAACTTGAAGAAGAATCAATGATCAACTAGTCAAACTAAAGTGGATATTTGTAGATGGAACTACTTTCTCAATTATTATCTCTATTAACTTGTTTATAATTATTTTATCATCTTCAATCACCAAAACCCCTCTTTTCTACTAATTGGTAAATATACATTGCTTAGGAATACTTGATTTTCTGTGGGATCGACCTCTTACTTGCTTACTATACTAGTTTGTAGGTTTGAGTTATACTTTGATAGGAACAACGACAGTTTCCTCCTGTCAGCAAACTAACGGGATAAAGCAAAACTGTTAAAGTTAACCGGGAAGGGCACGAGGCGAAATGGGTTAAAACCTCAGGGGCACCACGTGAAATATGTAAAAAAGTTGTATACCTCGCGAAAATTGCAATACCCCAGGGGTACCTCGTGAAATTTCCGTAAAATTAATGGAATATCTCCAGCTTATCCCACCAACGATAACTAGTGAGGAAAACAAAATGCTTACGGCCATCCCATCAAATGGGGAGATAAAAAATGCGGTGTTCTGTCTTGGGTCAAATAAAGCGTCTGGCCCCGATGGAATGACTGCTGAGTTTTATAAAAAGTCATGGAGCATTGTTGGCTCCTCAGTGATCCGGGCAGTACAAAGCTTCTTTCTATCTGGTCATCTCCTAAAGCAAATAAACCACACATTTATCACATTATTACCAAAAATTGATAACCCAACGACAACTGCCCACTACAGACCTATCGGTCTGTGCTCCACAATATATAAAATTATTTAAAAAATTCTCACAAAACGATTAAAAAAGGTCGTGGGGAGAATAATTGATCCCCTACAAGGTGCATTTGTGTCTGACAGGGCTATTCAGGACAATGTCCTAATAGCCCATGAGATATTTCACTCTTTTAAAACACGAAAAGGAAAAGAAGGCTGGATTGCACTAAAACTGGATATGGAAAAGGCATATGATAGAGTGGATTGGGAATTCAATGTGATAACTCCCTCCATTGATGAAAATCGGAATAAATGTTTCAAAGGCCTTGACAGGATATTTGTGTCAAAGGTCTTGGAGCATTAACAGTTGATGAAATACAAAACCTGTTTTATAAGTCCGAATATTATTTAATCTTATTATATACTTCCTTTATATTATATATATATGACTAATCTTTCAGGAAGTATTTCGAGATTATATCTTTCCTTATGGTGCATATTGAGGTGATCCAATTCAAAGAAGATCATGTCTTCAAAGTGTCCAAAAATAGAAGATCCGGGTGCGCCATGATCTTTACTAGCCGTTGTTGAAGATCTGGTGTTGAAGAACCTCACGCTCCACATTACTTCTATAAAGGAAAGGAAGAAGAAGACAGAACACACAAGTGCTACACGAGCTTTCATTCATTCAAGCGAGATATGTCTTCCAAAGTGTCTCTCTGCTAGCGCTCAAGAGTTTGTTGTTTATTTCAAAGCCTTTGAGAGTCACTGTGAGCTTATAGGATATACTCATTTAAAGTGTTACTTGAGAGTTTGTAACTCGGGAAGTTGCACTAGGCTATTGATTTGTGAGAGTAAGAGGATTGTACTAGATAGCTGAGAGAGGTGGGGCTCTTTTAGATTGGTCTAGGACTCCAAGGGAACGTGAGTTGACTAGATTGCAATTGTATAGGAGAGAGGCTTCTCGGTGAGCTATTAGGATCCTAAGCTAAGCGAATCAATAAAGCCTTTTGAATCCTAGGGTTGTGGAAGAACCCTAGGCGAGGACGTAGGCCAAGTTCGTGCTGAACCTCGTAAACAATTACTCGTGTTCTTTACTTATTGCTTTACCTTATTTCCGCACTTGGTTCGATTGTCTAACTTTGTGATTCAGGTTTAATCTCAAAGGTTTTGGTACAAGCTCCAAAAGTCTTGAGACTTTCTGCGAAAAACGGGCATACTCTATTCAACCTCCCTTCTAGAGTATTTCTAGTTTACATTGTTTTATATTATCGAACCTTCAATTGATATCAGAGTTTTACTCACGGTTTTTGATCTAACAATCTTGTGAGTTTTCGATCATGTCTGGTGAAGCAAGCGGAGGATTTGCACAAGGAAGGTCCACAAGCAGACCGCCACTCTTTGTAGGAAACAACTTTGTCCACTGGAGATCTTTGATGAAGATGTTCATCATAGACCAAGATCTAGAGCTTTGGAACATTATAGAGAATGGTCCGAAGATTCCAGAGAAAGAAGGACCAAATGATACCAAAAGTTGCAAAGAAGGAGTCTGAATACAACCAAGCAGATCTTGAAACCATCTCCAAAAACTACAGGGCTATTAACTTACTTTATTGTGGTCTTAGCACTGATGAGTTTAACCGTATTTCATCTTGTAGGTCAGCTAAAGAGATTTGGGACAAATTGGTCGTCACCTATAAAGGAACGAGCCAAGTAAAAGACACAAAGATCAGCATCTTCCTTAGAAAGTATGAGCTCTTCAAGATGAAGTCTGATGAGTCAATCAAGGCCATGTTCACACGATTCACAGAAATCACCAACAACCTTGACTCTCTTGGCAAGAGCTTTACCAACGTCGTGAAAGTGAGGAAGATACTGAGGTGCCTTCCAAAGGAGAAATGGGGTCCAAAAGTAACAGCTATAGAGGAAGCCCAGGACCTCACCACTCTACCCCTTGATGACCTTCTTGGGAAGCTGATCACGCATGAGATGATTCTTAATGAAGACGATGGAGAACTTTCAGCTAACACTAAGAACTTGGCACTCAAGTCTAAGAAGGATGAGGCCAAGGATGGATCTGATTCCAAAGATGAGGATGATGATGAGGATGATCCTTTTGCTCTTATCACAAGAGGCCTTGCTAGAATTCTCAAAATGAAGAAGCAATTCAACAACAAGGATGGATCAGAGTCTTCAAAATTTCGAGGTAAGCCTCAATACAACAAGTATGAAAAGAAGACTAAATCGTTGTCTTGTTTTGAATGTGGTGAAACAGATCATCTTGTGAAGGACTGCCCTCAAAAGACAAAGAGCCAGCCCAAGAAAGGTGACAAATGGAAGAAGAAAGCCATGGTGGCAACTTGGAGTGATTCCGACTCTGACTCCGACGATGAGAAGGCCAACATTTATCTTATGGCCTCAGAAGATGAATCCCATGATGAAAAGCTTGAAGCTACTGTAAGAGAACTTATGGAAAGTCCAAAAGAGGTATTATCGGAATTCCTTTCCAATATGATTGCCAATGAAGAGAAGCTTATTGCCCAAACTAACATTCTTATTAAGAGAACTGTGGACCAGGAAAGAACTATTGAGGATCTGTCTATGAGGGTCAAAGGTCTTGAAGCTTCTTATTCAGGTCTTGACATTAAAGTCAAGACGCTTGACTCGGAGAAATCTGAACTCAAGCAAGATCTCTCCTCTCTAAGAAATGAGCATCATGACTTAGAGAACGAGAAGATCTCCCTGAATAATAAGATTCAAGACCAACAGACAACCCTCATAAGTTTTACCAAATCCAAAGGTACTCTCGATAGGATGTTGGGTGAGCAAGAAAGCTCTCCAAACAAAAGTGGTATTGGTTACAATCCAAAGTTTTTAAAGAAGCAACACATTACCACTTTTGTAAAGGTAAAAGGAAGCAGAACCTCTCCTATATGTCACCATTGTGCTAGAAAGGGACATTTAAAAGAGACCTGTCCTTATAGAAGAAAGGATCCATATATTATTCGCAATACATTTCCTGTTCATTTAAGAAAAGAACGGATAACACAAATTTGGGTTCCAAAAGGCACTATTTTACCAAATATGGTTTACCCCAACAATGGATCCAAATTTGCTTATTGGTCTAGCCACAAAGGTTGATGTTTGTCTTGCAGGAGATCACCAAGGTGAAAGAACACAAATGGATTATTGATAGTGGATGCTTGAGGCATATGAGTGGGAAGAGTTCTCTCTTTCATGATCTAAAGGAGCAATCCATGGGAACAATCACTCTTGGTGACAAAGGGAAATGCGACATCGTTGGTATTGGTAGTGTTGGAAGCGATTCCAGCCATAGTATTAAAAATGTCTATCTTGTTAATGGTTTGAAGTATAATCTGCTTAGTGTCTCTCAATTATGTGATAGTGGCAACAATGTCAGATTTAACAAGATAAGATGTATAGTGTGTAGAGATGATACAGGTGAAGTTATATTGACTGCATATCGTTACAACAACATATACGCCGTAAATGCTGATCAAGTGGCACAAGGAAGCTTAACCTGTCTAAAGGCTTTGACGGACGATCCAAAGCTCTGGCACAGGAGACTCGGTCATGTGAGTCCACATACTCTACAGAAGCTTGTGTCCAAAGGGCTTGTAAGAGGACTACCTGAAATGGACTTCAAAGGTATTGACATGTGCAACGCATGCACACGAGGTAAACAAACATGTAGCTCGTTCAAACCCAAAAAGGTTGTAAGTTCTTCTAGACCCCTTGAACTTTTACATATGGATTTATGTGGTTTTATGCGAGTCAAATCTCCCAATGGTAAAAAGTACATGCTAGTTGTTGTTGATGATTTTTCTAGATATACTTGGGTTGCATTTTTAAAAGAAAAATCAGAGGCCTTATTTGAGTTTTCAAAACTTTGTAAGGAGTTGCAAACTTTAAGAAACGAGCCCATAGTGTCAATTCGGAGTGATCATGGTAGGGAGTTTGATCAACTTCAATTTGATTTGTTTTGTGCTAAATATGGCATCTCCCATAACTTTTCTGCTCCTAGGACACCTCAACAAAACGGGGTTGTGGAACGCAAGAACCGCACCTTAGAGGATATGGCCATGACTATGCTTTTAGAAAATGCATTACCTAAAACCTATTGGGCTGAAGTTGTTAACACAGCTAACTATATTTTGAATCGTTGTCTTATTTGTTCCATCTTAAAGAAAACTCCTTATGAACTTTTCAAAGGCCGCAAACCACTTATATCTTATTTTAAACCCTTTGGCTGTACTTGTTTTGTTCATAATAATGGAAAAGATAACCCTGGGAAATTTGATGGGCGTAGTGATGAAGGTATATTTCTTGGCTATTCCATGAGTAGCAAAGCTTATAGAATATTCAATACAAGGACCCAGGTAGTTGAAGAAAGTATACATGTTATTTTTGATGAATGCAATGACGGTGCTTTAAGTGAAAGTGTTGCAGATATAGATCTTAACATCCATGAAGGGAATGAGGAAGGTGATGATGCTGCTACCAAGAACACAGAGAAAAGGAACATGCCGGAACCGATTCTTAACACTGAAGAATTGGCCCAAGGTGTTGAAGATTCGTCCAAAGCCCTTGGTGTCCAATCCAACAGTGTTGAGACGTCAGAAACTGCTGTAACTGAACCGAACAGGACCACGGAGTCAGATGTACCACAAGTCAATCCTACTGGTGTGACGAATCAAGGAGCTGAGACTAGCAAAAGGAAATTCAAATACTCCTCATCACACTCATTAAAGGATATCATTTCTGACCCTACTTCTAGTGTTCAAACTCGTTCTAAACTTAAAGATCTTTGTGCTTTTCACGCGTTTGTTTCTCTTATTGAGCCAAAGAAGGTAGATGAGGCACTTCAGGAGCCAGACTGGATCATTGCTATGCAAAGTGAGCTTAACGAATTTGAAAGGAACAAAGTCTGGACCTTGAAGCCTAGGCCAAAGCATCAATCAGTCATTGGCACACGATGGGTATTTCAAAACAAGCTATATGAGAATGGTAAGATTGTGAGGAACAAGGCAAGGCTTGTTGCTCAAGGCTACAATCAAGAAGAAGGTATTGACTACGAGGAGACCTTTGCTCCCGTAGCCAGGCTTGAAGCTATTCGCATTTTATTAGCATTTACATCTTTTATGAGCATAAAGTTATATCAAATGGATGTCAAGTGTGCTTTTCTCAATGGTTTCTTATAGGAAGAAGTATATGTGGCTCAACCCCCAGGCTTTGAAAGTTCATAATTTCCTAATCATGTTTATAAACTTGACAAAGCGCTTTATGGTTTGA
The DNA here is from genome assembly GCA_037127255.1 of Persicaria tinctoria. Classification (NCBI taxonomy): domain Eukaryota; kingdom Viridiplantae; phylum Streptophyta; class Magnoliopsida; order Caryophyllales; family Polygonaceae; genus Persicaria; species Persicaria tinctoria. Next base: position 7,452,097 of record JBANSL010000011.1, on the reverse strand, counting down.
AACAAGCCCCAAGAGCTTGGTATGAGCGCTTGTTAAAATATCTTTTAGAAAATGATTTTAAAAGGGGGTTGATCGACAAGAGTCTTTTCATCAAAACCAAAGGAAAGGACATTTTGGTTATTCAAATTTATGTTGATGATATATTATTTGGTGCTACTAACACATCTTTGTGCAAGGAATTCTCTGACATCATGTGCAGTGAATTTGAGATGAGCTTGATGGGTGAACTCAACTTCTTTTTGGGATTACAAGTTCATCAATCCAAGAAAGGGATCTTTGTCAACCAAAGTAAGTACACTAAGGATCTCTTAAAGAAGTTCAAGATGGATCAATCCAAAGCAGCCAAGACTCCCATGAGCTCAACATTGTCTCTAGATCAAGACAAGACTGGAATAAGTGTCAATCAAAAGGAGTATCGAGGAATGATTGGATCTTTATTATATCTCACGGCTAGTAGACCTGACATCATGTTTAGTGTTTGCATGTGTGCTAGGTTTCAAGCTGATCCTAAAGAATCTCACCTCGTGGCTGTGAAGATGATCGTTCGATATCTCAATGGCACTAAGGAGCTTGGACTATGGTACCCAAAGCAAAAGGATTTCACATTAATTGGATATTCTGATGCAGATTTTGCAGGCTATAAGGTGGATAGGAAGAGCACATCAGGATGTTGCCAATTCTTAGGAGCATCTTTGATCAGTTGGCACTCAAAGAAGCAAAACTCAGTTGCTCTATCCACTGCAGAAGCCGAATACATTGCAGCTGGAGCCTGTTGCTCCCAAATCCTTTGGATAGCTCAACAAATGCGAGATCTTGGCATCAACCTCAAAGGTATTCCAATTAAGTGTGACAATACAAGTGCCATCTCCATTACTAAGAATCCTGTTCAGCATTTAAGGACCAAACATATTGATGTAAGACATCATTTCATTAGAGATCATGTTGAAAAAGGTGTTGTGTCCATTTCGTTTATTTCAACTGATTATCAATGGGCTGACATTTTCACTAAGCCTTTGGCAGAGGACAAGTTCACCTTCATAAGACGAGAGATTGGGATGCTTAACAAGGATGCACTTTCGTAGGGGGAGCATTCCCTTTACGAAAGATAAATTCTACTTAGTGTCAAGACCCTTGAGAACTATGTCAAGGTGTGTGAACTAAATGGTGGATTACATATATCGGATCATATATTTTTGGTTAATATCTTTCTAGATATTTATCAATTATATTTTTTGTCGGATTTCAAAATTGCCCATTTTAGTGATTTTCTTAACCGTTAAGATATTTTAATTTTGGAACTAAATCACTCTATTTTTAGTCCGATTTTAATGGAAACATTTGAATTTTGAATTGGAAATTCTTCAAATCTTACAATGATTTCATTACCCTCCCTTGGAATTCTAAACCCGTCCCATCACTCCATCACTTCTCTTTACTTATACCCACCTCTGTACCCGATTTCTTCACACTCTCAAACTGATCCAAACCCTTTCGCTTTCTCCTTCTTCAACCTCTCAACCTTTTCTAAAAGAAACCCTAGCCGATTCCCTCCATGGCACCCAAAACAAAGAAAGCTGTCACACCCAAAAGACTTGGCGCCACCCCCAAGGGACGTCAGGCCACTGCCACCTCTCCCACACCTGAACCCAATCCTCAAGCCATTGTCCCAACTGTTGTCCAGAGCACCATCGCTGAGAGCACGGCCACTGCTACCAAGGGCACTCAAAAGCGCTCTGCTAAGAAGCCTCTCAGTGCCAAACAAAAAGGGAAGAAGAAGATTTTGGATGAGGAAGTGGACGAAGAAGAGGAGGAAGATGACCTAGATGCCATCCTGGAGAGAGATGCTGACAAGGAAGCCGAGGCGGAAGCCTTGAAGAAGAAAAAGGCCGATGAGGAGGCCGAGCTCGCTAGGAAAATGGCCAAGGAGGAAGCTTAGCGGATTCGGAAGGAAGCCGAAGCCGAGGAGGTTCCATCCGAGGAGGAGCCTGAGGAAGAAGAAGAAGAGCAAGAGGGATCTGGAGTTGACGAGGAAGCTGAAGGAGATGAAGCGGGGTCCGGTGAGGACTCGGGGTCTGAGGAAGAGGAGGAAGAATCTCCCTCTCCTTCTCCTCCTCCCCCGTCTCCGAAGAAGCGGAAAGCCCCTGCTGCTGTCAAGCCTCCCTCTCCAAAGCGCACCAGGAAGGGCACCCTCAGGACTCTTGAAGCGCCTGTCAAGAGAGCTGCTCCGATGATTGCTCGCAGGAAAAATGCCGACCCCTTGGCCTATATCCAGGTAAATCAATCATTGCCCTCCTCTTGGTTTCAAGATGCTGAGACTGCTGGTAAGTGGGTAGATGAGTTTCGAACTCGTAGATTAGCTGTTCTGATTTTTTGGATTTTGAGTTCTTCGAAGCTTTGAAATTACCCTGCATTGACCTTCTCAAAAAATCCCCAGCCTGGTCCCTTCTCAACCTTGAAACTGTCTACTACCCCCAGCTCACCCGTCTATTCTACATTAACCTAAAAGCCAAAAACGACACCAATGGTTGGTCTTTGGAGTCTGTTGTCAAAGGGGTTAGAATCTCTCTCAACTCCAATGATTTTGCAGATTTCCTTGGCTTACCTACCCCAGTTCCACCCTCTGAAATACACCCCTCAAAAGAGAATTGCATCATCCTTGCCCGAGCCAAATACCTTCTACCCGAAGCATCCAACAGCACCTCAAAGCAACTCACCCACTCATCCCTAACCCTTGAGGCAAAAATTATTTTCAACATCATTGTTCGATGCCTCTTACCCCGTCTTCTCTGGCTCACTCCTTACTGACAATGCCATGGTCCTGCTCTACCGCATCTTAAATGGCCTTGATCCTGACCTGGCCAACACTATCCTTGGAACCATGGCTCATGCTAGAAAAGCTAGAAAAGGCTCTCCCCTACCCTTTGCCACCCTTTTGACCCCTCTCTTCAAAGCTTCTGGAATTGATGTCAAAAATAAAGAACAACTGCGTCATATGGGTAAGTTCGACTCTAAGGGCCTTGAAAAGATTGGCATCACTCGGTCTCCCCAAGGAACCTTGAGTCTTGCCACTCCTTCAAAAGCCTTTCCCACTGCTCCAGCTTTCGATGAACGCATGGACAACCTAGAGTTGGGCTTGGAGGAAGTTCGCCTGGATATCAAGGAGCTGCAGAAGGAGTTTATGACGGAGATGAGCGGGATTTCTAAGATGCTACAAGGACTATGGACGAGGCTCACTGATGATGCTCTGGATGACGAAGCTTAAACCCTACCCTACCCTATCCCACCCACTTGATACATTGCTGGTTTTTGGAAACGTTTTCAAAACTTTTGGTGACTATTTTGGTGACTGTTTTACCTCCGCCCTTTGTTGAAAGACAAAAAGGGGGAGATGATCTGTGGTGTTGTTTAGACTTTGAAAACCTCTGCTTAAAGGTCTTGGAAGACCTTGGTTTTTGATTTGTGGTTTTCGGTTGGATGGTTTTTGCATGCTTTAAAATTTTTTGATCCAACATTTGTCTAACCCTTGCAGGTACTTAGTCCGATTTCTATTTTATTATCTATGCTTGACTAAGTTGCAGGGATGCACAGGTTTTGTTTTTCATCAAGGGGGAGATTGATAACTCCTTCCCTTGATGAAAATCGGAATAAATGTTTCAAAGGCCTTGACATGATATTTGTGTCAAAGGTCTTGGAGCATTAACAGTTGATGAAATACAAAACCTGTTTTATAAGTCCGAATATTATTTAATCTTATTATATACTTCCTTTATATTATATATATATATGACTAATCTTTCAGGAAGTATTTCGAGATTATATCTTTCCTTATGGTGCATATTGAGGTGATCCAATTCAAAGAAGATCATGCCTTCAAAGTGTCAAAAAATAGAAGATCCGGGCGCGCCATGATCTTTACTAGCCGTTGTTGAAGATCTGGTGTTGAAGAACCTCACGCTCCACATTACTTTTATAAAGGAAAGGAAGAAGAAGACAGAACACACAAGTGCTACACGAGCTTTCATTCATTCAAGCGAGATCTGTCTTCCAAAGTGTCTCTCTGCTAGCGCTCAAGAGTTTGTTGTTTATTTCAAAGCCTTTGAGAGTCACTGTGAGCTTATAGGATATATTCATTTAAAGTGTTACTCGAGAGTTTGTAACTCGGGAAGTTGCACTAGGCTATTGATTTGTGAGAGTAAGAGGATTGTACTAGATAGCTGAGAGAGGTGGGGCTCTTCTAGATTGGTCTATGACTCCAAGGGAACGTGAGTTGACTAGATTGCAATTGTATAGGAGAGAGGCTTCTCGGTGAGCTATTAGGATCCTAAGCTAAGCGAATCAATAAAGCCTTTTGAATCCTAGGGTTGTGGAAGAACCCTAGGCGGGGACGTAGGCCAAGTTCGTGCTGAACCTCGTAAACAATTACTCGTGTTCTTTACTTATTGCTTTACCTTATTTCCGCACTTGGTTCGATTGTCTAACTTTGTGATTCAGGTTTAATCTCAAAGGTTTTGGTACAAGCTCCAAAAGTCTTGAGACTTTCTGCGAAAAACGGGCATACTCTATTCAACCTCCCTTCTAGAGTATTTCTAGTTTACATTGTTTTATATTATCGAACCTTCACACTGAAATAGTGCTACGCCAATATGGCTTTCATTCGACTTTTGTTAATTGGATCAAAGAATGTATTTCTTCTGTTTCATTCTCTGTTCTCGTTAACAATGGACCCACAGATCAATTTATTCCTCCCAGGGGTCTGAGACAAGGTGATCTGCTATCGCCCTTTCTCTTCATCCTGGGAGCAGAGGTCTTAGCTCGTAAGCTGGCCATGGAAGCACGGCATGACAACAAGCTGATCGGATTTAGATTTGGCTCTGCAGGTCCGGTTATACCCTTTTTAGCATTTGCTGATGACATTCACACAGATACATTTGAAGATATCATACTCAAATCAAGGGACCAGTTGGCTAAGTGGCGGGCAGAATCACTATCGCAGCAAGGAAGGGCTGTGTTGATTTATGCTAATCTCTTAACCAAACCGTTATACGTCATGCAGAACTTTATGATCCCAGCAACTATGCACAAAGAATTAGACACTCTGAACAGAACGTTCTTCTGGAACAAGGATGCGCAACACAAACCCCTGATTGGGTGGAATAAAATATGTAAACCAAAAAAGGAAGGGGGATTAGGAATTAGGAAAACAAAAGAAATGAATGAATCTTTACAACTCAAACTACTTTGGAAAATCATCGCTGAACCTAGAAATGCTTGGGTGCAAATAATCAACTATAAATACCTAAGAAACAACCATTTTACTAAATTACAAACGATCTGGCCCGGCCTCCTGGCAATGGTCTAAAGTCACTGGCTTGCTAGACCAGTTTAAAAAGGGGCTTATATGGTCAATCGAAAATGGAAAATCTGTGAAGTTATGGACGGACAATTGCCTCACACAAATTCCTATACAGAACAGGGAAGGATGCCCATACAATATTGACATAAATGAAAACGTCAGTGATTACATAATTGGTGGACAGTGGTGGCTGGAAAAGCTGCGTATGTGTCTCCCGAATGAGTTGGTGGAGGAGATTAATTCAGTTCCTCTACCAATTTCTCACATAGAGGACAAACTATATTGGTGGCCTGACAAGAAAGGTTGGTTTACTACCTCGTCGGCTTATAAAATGTTGACAAATGCAACCGGAATTAGTAATGGAGGATTTGACTGGATTTGGAAGTTGAATTTATCTCCCAAAATTAAGAATTTCTTGTGGAATTTATCCCTTTCGGGATTGCCCACAAAAGCCAGGCTTGCAAATAGAGGTGTCCCTGTGCCTACAACCTGCCAAATCTGCAATGACCGTAACGAAGATGATATACATATATTGCTGGAATGCTATCAAGATCTTACTATGAGATTCCTTTCTATTGCTGAACAAAGGGAACTCCAACACCTTATCTTGGGAAACCGGGATATGAAGTTGATCCTGGAATGGATTCAGAAGTTGGCAAAAGACAAAATCCAAAATATTGTTACAAGCTGGTGGGCCATTTGGTATTTTAGGAATGGTACTACCTTCCGAGGTCAGGCATCGACAACATCAAAAAACATTGCGTGTTTTTGTGACCAACAATTTGAATCCTGGAAAAAAGCATGCTCCTTTGCGGGTGCATCCGACTCAACTGGTCGGGAGTATTTAAGAACCACAAAATCAGCAACAAAGACAAACTGGAAAGACAGAAGGAAAAAATGGAGAAAACCGCCATATATGGAACTAAAAATGAATTTTGATGGGTCTTCTCTGCTATCCGGGGCTAGTAGTGCTGGTATTATCATTCGTGATTGGCACGGAAACCCTATCCAAATTGCCGCTAAGAAACTCGGGTATACTTCCCCATTAATGGCTGAGGCTCTGGCCCTTAGGCTAGGCTTAAGCGAAGTCAGAAAATTAGGAATTCAGGACATCATAGTTGAAGGTGACTCGAAAATTATTATTGACTACCTACAACACAAAACAAGATGCTCTTGGGAAATCGAACTAATCATGTCTGATATATAGATCTTAAGAAAAGACATGAGAAATGTGGTCTTTTCTCATGTTCCCCGAGCTGGCAACAGAGTGGCTGACAAGGTTGCACACCTTGTCCATTCTGCCATGGGGATTAATGTCAACCACAACCCAGATCTTCTGGATCTCATCCGCCTGGATGCAATTGGGTAGGTTTCCGCCCAAATTTTTTCCTAATAAAAAAAAATCACTATATTTTTTTTATTTGAGGGAGAGGTCCGTCCCATCCCATGAGAGATAGGGCTCGATGGGATTCCCAAAAACAAAATGAATTCCGTCTCGATTTCGTTTCACACAAAAAAAAAATATGCATAATGGAATGCATAATTACCCCAATCTCGTCCGGTTTCATCTGCCCAATTGCCCATCCCTATTTATCCATGTTGAAGATAAGGCCAAATTGCATAAAATCACTCTTTAAATATGATAATTTGCACTAAACCACCTCTTAAATAAGAAGTTGCATGAAGCCGCCCATTAAAGTCCAATTGTTTGCAACGAACCACCCAAATCTTGATTTTGTTATAGTTTTATGGATATTTGGCTAAAAAGACTGAAGTACCCTCCTTAATTATCAAATTTACAATGTAAATCGGCTTTATCAATTTCACCCCTCCATGGCCACGCCCTATCAACGCCACCGTCCACCAGTGCTAGCTTCCTCTCTCTTCAACTTGTTCAATTCACCACTTAATGTCACACACACACACACACACACACACACACACACACACTTACTAGCTTATCATCGAAATAGAAGATTGTTCTTTGTAGGCTAGGAGAACATATCAACATGAAAAATCATTAGTCAGTTTGGTCAAACAGAGCTAATGAGGTAGTTGAAGCTGATAGGGTAGCTGAAGCTGATTGATTAAGTGTGTTAAATATATATTAAATTAGAGTTTTCATGATCTAGTAAGGTGTTTGGTAACCCAACTGATAAAATAGCTGACACAAATAGCTGATCAGATAGAAGAAAATGAATAGAATTCTGAAAAGCTTGGGGTGATTTCTAATTTAAAAGGTGGTTTAGTGCAAATTATCTCATTTGAAGGGTGGTTTCATGCTATTTGGCATGAAAATAACGATATAAGTTGGGTGGTATCTTCGATTTGATTATAACTCTCTCTGTTAATTAAAACATGTCGTTTACTAAATATACACTTTTTATATTTTATATAGTTTTTAAAACCTAAAAAGCATGCATCAATAGTAAAACGTCAAATTTTATATATGGCCAAATTGCAGAAAACCACCCTTTAAATAGGTTGCTTTGCGTGAAACCACCCCTTAAAACAAAAATTGCAGAAAACCACCCTTTAAAACCGTTTTCTTTGCAAAGTCACACCCATCACCCAATTTTTGTTAATTAAATGTTAAAGTGTGTGGAAATTTAATTATACCCATTATTATTAGTATTATTTTACTCATTTCAATTAATATTAGTTGATATTTAACTTTTTGACATATTTTTCAAAAGCAAAAAACACTATAAATATAAAAAAAATGTTTTTTTTAAAAATAATTTCATACTTACAAAAAAACTCTATAAAAAATTGATGTGTAATTTATGTTTTATACATATATAAAAATTGTGTAATACTAGGGCTAATTGAAGAAAATATTTTTTTTTTAAAAAAATAACGTTCCCTATAGTTTTTATTATTCTAAAAATATGTTCACTATTCCACATATATTTTTAGAATAATAAAAACTATATAACATATCATTTTTTAAAAATGTATTTTCTTTGAGTAACCCTTTATTAATATACACTTTTTAAAATATATAAAACATCAATCATATCTATTTTTTTATTGAGTGTTTTTTCTAATAAGTGTGAAATTATATTTAAAAAATGATATTTTATTAAAAAAATTACTTTTGAAAAACATGTTAAAAGGTAAAAATTAATTAATACTGATTGGGTAAAGTAAAATAATAATAATAATAAGGGATATAATTGATTTTCATGCACTTTAACATTTAATTAATAAAAATTGGGTGATGGGTGTGACTTTGCAAAGAAAATAGTTTAAAAGGGTGGTTTTCTGCAATTTTCGTTTTAAGGGGTGGTTTCACGCAAAACAGCCTATTTAAAGGGTGGTTTTCTGCAATTTGGCCTTTATATATTCACGTTTACCATTGACGTCCAAGACTGAGCCCATGGGCCGAGCCCAACTTCCTATAAATCGAAAGGGCTTCATTCTAACATTTGTAGTTCGTTCTTTCCGGGGCATTTTGTAGACCATCTATGATTTTTTAAATTACTTTGTTGTTTTCGTGTGAGGCAAATTCATATGTTAGGCAGCTTAGGCTCATCTCTCTAGCTAGTGTAAATCTAAAGTGTTGTACATATTGATATTTGTATAAATGTGTGTAGTGTTTTGATTGTATTGGAATTGGGCCTTTAGCCTAATTCTAAACTCAGACGATCCATGAGCTTTCGGCCCACTCAGAGACACATGCACTCCCTTACCCCCTAGCTTGAAGCGACGATGACGTTTTGGTTTAGGATTGGCTTTAGAAGGAAAGCGAAACCCTAGAAGTTGATTGAGAGGCGCTTGCTTACACTATTGCTTCGTTCCTTGTCTTCGAATGCGATTTCTAGGCCGGTTTCTATTCCCTGGTTTCTCTGATAGCATAGGTCGAGCTCCCTTCAATTCAAACACTGAGAAAAACACTCGAGTTCTAAGAGATTTGTAACTACTTTGCCCTTTTGATTATGACCTTGGTGATTGGCGTCTTATGTTTTTTTATTTATATTTTTGTCAATTAACTAAAATATATATCGATAGATATACTGTAGCTTATATAACTTTTTCTATAAACCATGACGATATATTATTTTATTAATTATTTTCATAGAATCAACGACAATGTGCCACATAGGAAACTGTGTATTGGTTTTAGTATCTGTATATAGAAGATAGTTATAAATTGGGACACGATTATATAACCCATACGTATAATTGTATGAAGCATTTTTTTTTTATAATGTTAAAATTTTCATTTCCTTCCCTACCCAAATATAAAAAAAAAATCATTTCTGTGTAAATTATTGTTTTTTCATTTACAAAATAAAATTCCCCATAAAAAAAGGAGAATGATTTAGAAAATGTCTCTCATAATCTAATTGAATTAATCATCTTTTGTTCCCCCTAAACAACAGTTGTATAACACTTAAACCATCTATAATCATGGACTGGTACAATAATAATTATGAGTAATCAATGATCATGTCCTACACTCAGCAAAAGGCAAAACTACATTATTATGAGTAAATAAATGAATAAAGTACAGTAAATGATAAAAACCATAAAAATGTTACTCGAGTATCCGCAAGATTAAAAAATAACTCTAATGGTTACTAAGAAGATAGTTTAAGAAAATTAAACCCATAGTTTACAAATATGTGTGAGGTCAAAACCCATAGTTTAATATAGGTGACCTCTTGGGAAGGATTCATTCCTTCCACCACCTTAGAATCCTAAACATTCAAATAATGTTGGTTGTGGTTCGGAGCATGGGTAGGCCAGGTGGGCTTGGGTCGGGTTTGGGATTTAAGCTATCTACCTTGTCCAAGTTTGTCCATAGATGAGTCTGATATTCCATCGGGTCGTTCATCAAAATCTTAATCAATAATACTTTTGTTTTCTTACTTTTGTGTTGAGTCTTATTCAAGGTTCTAAATATCGCGTATCGGGGTCATATCGTTTAGTAGTAAAAATGATATATCAGAGAGATATATCGAAGATATATCAGAGATATATCGAGATATATTGGATTTATCGGTTTCACTAATTTTTAATTATAAATATTATATTTATACTTCAAAATGTTAAAATACACATTAAAAAATAATATTTAAATTGAAAATTTACCAAATAAACTTGACAAAATAAAAACAACCTCATTTATAAAAGCTAAAGTTACCTTATCAAAGTTGACAATTCTAAATATCCCCGATATATCGCCGATATTGACCTGATATATAGAGTCATAAAGGCTAAATGATACGGGGTTAGCCGTGGGATGGCCCGATCTTCGACAATCAATAAATAAACTCAAGAACGGAAGCAAAGACTCAAGAACAAGAACAAAGACGCAGCAATACCGACCAAGAACTCGAAATCGACTAAAGACAAGAACTCGACAATTGAAATAAAGACTCGACAATATGAATGAAAAGACCGATAGATTGGTGATTCGAACTAAGATAGAACGAGATAAAGACCTCAGGCCTCCTAAGAGGGTAGAAACCAAATACCAACGACTATAAAGCCCGCCTCTACAACCTTACACAACCAAGCGGACAACTTGGAGGCACAAGGAGGGGACTTGTGATTACTAGGATCACCAAGCTCTCGCGAGGTTGATGAACTCAAAGCAAACCAAGCAAGATCAATTACCAATTGTGCAATCGATGAGCAACGCTTCGAATCGATTGACTTTAGAACGCTCAATGTGTTCTCACGAGAGAAACTTTCATAAAAATTCAACCAGCGTTCTACAGAGGGGAAACCGATTATTTAACCTAATCAAAGGCTGAATTTTGGCTATAATTAAATAAAATAATTAACTTAAGAAATTATTAAAATAAACCTAAAAGTTTCCTAAAATAGCTTAAGTAGAAAAGTTACTAAAATAGGAAATATAACAAGTCTTAACACTTAGATGTTTCGGCCCCAACATGTGCCTAGAAGGGTTCGAGAATCTTGATCCCAATGCACATGTATGCCTTCAGTGTAGGCTCGGGGAGTTGAACTGTGCTCGAGAACAAGGCATGACTCATAAACATAATTGAGTCGCGTTGAAGCTTCTTAGCTCGGGCTCGAGTCATAGTTCCGTCTCTTAAGATGATTGACGTGTCTAGATGTGTAGGAGATGGTCCCGAATCAACCTCCCCTTCCTGGAAAGGATTCGACCATGAATCCAAGTCCTCGTCCACGGCTAAGTATGGAATAAGATACGCGACGTTGAAGGTAGCACTCACGCCATATGTTCTAAGAAGCTCCAACTTGTAGGCATTGTCACCCACCTTCTGTAGAACCTTGAAAGGCCCATCTCCTCGTGGTGCAAGCTTGCTCTTCCTCTCATTGGGAAACCTCACCCACACTAGATCCCCATGCTCAAACGTCACCAATCTGCGCCCCTTGTTGGCTTTATTGGTGTTGTACTCAGCCTTCCCCATAAGCTGTTGACGCGTCCGTTCATGTAGCTCCTTGACGAACTCAACATGCTTACCTGCGTCAAATGACTCATTCTCTCTCATAGGATATGAGGTAAGATCAAAAGGGGTTAGTGGATTAACACCATATACACATTGAAATGGAGTAATTTTGGTTGAGGAATGCAATTTCCTATTGTAAGCAAACTCCACATGAGGTAAGGATTCTTCCCAAAGCTTCAAATTCTTTCTTAATATGGCTCTAAGGATAGTGGTTAAGGTTCTATTGGTCACCTCAGTTTGGCTATCCGTTTGGGGGTGACTAGAGGTAGAGAATAACAATCTAGTTCCCAATTTGTTCCACAATGTTCGCCAAAAATGACTTAAGAACTTAACACCTCTATCACTCACTATGGTTTTCAGCACTCCATGCAACCTAACTACCTCTCGAAAGAATAAATTAGCAACATTGGTAGCATCATCAGTTTATGGCATACAATAAAGCGAGGCATCTTAGAAAATCTATCCACCACCACAAATATAGAATCCATCCACTTCTTAGTTCTAGGCAATCCCACAATAAAGTCCATAGAAATATCTTCCCAAGGGGTTGAGGGTATAGGGAGTGGTGTATATAAGCCATGGGGCATAAGCCTTTAGGCAATCAATACATCGCTTAAGGCAATGTTCTACATCCCTAAGCATATGTGGCACAAAGAAGTGTGACTTAAGTGTGTGGTAAGTCTTATCTCTCCCAAAATGACACATTAATCCTCCACTATGGGCTTCATTCACCAATAATAACAGAAGAGAACACCTAGGTATACACACTTGGGCTTTCCTAAACAAGAATCCATCAAAGATATAAAATTGGTCGGTAGGACCCTTATCTAGGCACTTTCGAAACACATCCCCAAAATCAGCATCATTAGCATACAATTCCTTAATGTATACAAAACCTAAGACTCTAGAATCCAAAGTGGTCAAAAGCACATGTCTCCTAGATAAAGCATCAGCAACCACATTGTCTTTTCCTTTCTTATACTTTATAAGATAAGGAAATGTTTCTATGAATTCCATCCATCTACCATGTCTCCTATCAAGTTTATCTTGGCTATTAAAATATTTTAAGGATTCATGATCAGTCCTAAGTATAAACTCTCTAGGTCAAAGGTAATGGGACCATGTCTTAAGGACTCTAAACAATGCATACAATTCTTTGCCATACGTAGAGTAATTAAGATATGCACCTTTTAATTTTTTAGAAAAGAAGGCTATAGGCTTACCTTCTTGCATGAGGACTCCGCCTATGCCAACTCCACTAGCATCACATTCAACCTCGAAGGGTCGAGTGTAATCAGGCAGAGCAAGCAATGGAGCTTGCGTCAACTTCTCCTTGAGCATCCGAAACGCTTCTTCCTGAGCTGGACCCCACTTGAACTCACACCTCTTCTTTGTGAGCTCTGTAAGAGGGGCTGCAATGGAGCTAAAGTCGCGCACAAATCGTCTGTAGAAGCTCGCTAATCCCCGGAAGCTACGCACATGGCCAATGGTAGTCGGCGTCGACTACTCCTGTATAGCCTTTATCTTCGCCTCATCGACACGCAGTCCATTGGAGCTCACTACAAAACCCATAAAAGACACTTGATTATTACATAATTCACATTTCTTAAGATTGGCATACAAGTGTTCTAATCTTAGAGTAGAAAGTACGTCCCTTAAATGTGATTCATGTTCCTTAGGGGATTTACTATAGATAAGAATGTCATCAAAATACACAACAAAAAATTTACCTATGAAATTTCTAAGCACATGGTTCATTAATCTCATGAAGGTACTAGGAGTGTTAGTTAAACCAAAAGGCATAACCAACCATTCATAGAGTCCAAATTTAGTTTTAAAGGCTGTTTTCCATTCATTGCCTTCCTTCATCCTAATATGATGATAACCGCTTTTTAAATATATTTTTGAAAAAATAGAAGAACCATGCAACTCATCTAACATGTCATCCAAGCGGGGTATAGGATGGCGATATTTTACAGTTGTGTTGTTAATGGCCCTACAATCTACACACATTCTCCATGAACCATCTTTCTTAGGGACTAACAACAGAGGCACGGCACAAGGACTCAAACTTTCCCTAATGTATCCCTTATCCAATAGTTCCTGGACTTGGAATTGAACCTCTTGGGTTTCAATGTGATTCATTCTATAAGCAGGCCTATTAGGCAAAGCAGCCCCTGGAATGAGATCAATTTGATGCTCAATTCCTCTAATAGGGGGTAGACCCGCTGGAATGTCCTCGGGGAATACATCCTTATACTCTTCAATAAGAGATAGGATGTGAGGAGGGAGGTTAGCTCTAAGCTCCTCACTCAACATATTCAACCCTTTGAATAGGAGCATGAGGGTTGTTTACCCATCCGCAAACTCGTCAAAAAATGTACTCTTGGAAGCTAAGAATACCTCTCTAGGCCGAGTAGGGGTAGACACATGGCTCGACTGAGCCTCCTTAGCTAACTCACTTTTACTTACCTTCCGCTTCTCAATCTCATCAGCCACCTGGGTTGGCGCCATAGGCTTGAGAACCACGTTCTTGCCTTGAAAAGTAAAGAAATATCTGTTAGTAAAGCCATCATGCAAGACCTTACGATCAAATTGCCAAGGACGACCTAATAATATATGACAGGCTTGCATAGGTACGATATCACATAACACATCATCTTCATAATGTTCTAATTTGATATGCACTTTGACTTGCCTATTCACTTTCAAATTACCACAGTCATTCATCCAATGCAATCTATAAGGCCTAGGATGCTGAATAGTAGGAAGTTGTAATTTATCAATCATCTCCTGACTAGCTAAGTTACAGCAACTTCCCCCATCAATGATCACATTAACAACCTTACCCTTAACTAAGCATCTAGTATGAAACAGATTCTCACGTTGATTGTCATCATATGGTGCAGGAGCAACACTCAAGACTCTCCTAACAATCAATGACTCACCATGTTCATAATCAATGCCATCATCATCTTCATCGTAAGTAAGAAGGTTAAGGTTTTGATCATTATCATTAGCATGCTCTTCATTGTCGTCACAAGAATTGTCAGATACATATTCTCCTAAGTGATTAATCATGAGAGTTTTCTTATTGGGACAATCATTCATAACATGACCTCTACCTTGGCATTTAAAACACAAAATGTCCCTAGATCTAGTAGTAGAAGGGTTAGGATTACTCCCTTTGGGGCCAGTAGATACCCCAGAAGAATCTTGTCCGTTCCAAGGTGCCTTACCCTTGTCGAGGGCCTGTTGGTTGCTTCGGCCTTCCCCTTTCCATTGAGGCTGGCTCGGCTGAGAGCTATAGCCACCTTCAGGCCACCCTTGGGGCTGTTGAGGCCGGTTCTGGCGCCATGGTTGGGGCTTGATAAGACACATTTAGGTAGTGTTAACATGTGCACTTAGATAGGTTTAGATATAATAAAGTGCATGAATTAGAGTAGTTTTCGTATTTTAGTTAATTATATACAGAGTCGGAATCTACATATGTTTGCACATACTTTCAGGCATTGGTGGAGCCAATTGATGACATGGGAATGACCCAGCATCGAACAAGAGGGTAAAAAGCAAGAAGAAATTGGAATGTTGAGGAGCTAAACCTACAAAGGATTGGAGCTGTCCAAGCTGGCGACGCTGCACAAAAATGAGTCGTTCGAAGACTGTAGTTATCGGATCGGGGCGTACTTATACTTGTTGGAAAGAGAATTCGAAGACCTACAACTTTTGTGTTTATGACTTTTCCAAATTCGGCCTTAAAGATAGTAGAATCTGGACGTCAAGATGGCTGCTGAAGGGAACTCGGGTGGATCAAATCTTCCTCCAGATTTTCAGTTGGCTGCTGAGATCTCTTTGTTGCTAAAATCTTAGCCAACAATTTGAAGATAAAACCCACGCTCAGATTAAGTCTAGAATACACACACACACGCACGCACGCACGTGCGCGCGCACACACACACACACACACACACACACATCTTAACCAAAATTATATGCCACTTGAAGATATATTTCTCGAAAAGATATAAGCTAAAAAGTCTATCAGAAATTTAGATTTAAAACAGTCTTTAAATCTAAATAACCATAGACCTATAAATATAATCTGCATATCCAATTTGTAAAATACTATAATACCTTGACTTTTGTGTTTCATCAACCTGTAACGTTAATACCATAGCATATGTATTTCATCAATGAGAAGCAAAAGAGCTATCAATCTCCCCCTCGATGAAAGACAAAACAAATTGGATTTTTGAATTCCTGCAGATTAGTCAATCACAATATAAGCCTAGCAAATATTCAGCATAGCAACTAGCAATAAGCAGTAACTATGTTGGATCACATAGCATAAGTCTTAAAAACGAAAAACAGTACCAACAACCGGCAAAAAAAAAAACAATACCAGGTCTCCCCCTTTTTGTCTTTCGACAAAGGAGAGACACAAACAAGTTAAAAACCAAGTTTTTCAAGCACAGATGGAAGTTCAAAATACCCAAAAAGCCATAGATAAGGTCTTGAAATCACTCGTCCTGCCACTTTCCATAGCCGGTGTCTTCTCCATTCTTCTTTCGCTTCTTTTCCACCATGTCATTCTCGGCCTTCCTTTTGTAGCGCCATTGAGCTTGGTTGACCTTCTAATCCTTCTTTAATTCATCAACCAACCTCTTCTATGCAGCCTCTTTGCGGTAGCGCTTGATGACATCATAGGCTTCCACAGTGATGATGGTCGGCTCAGGGACGACTGGACGAAGAATCTTCCTATTGCGCATAGACTGCTCACGATTGAAGATGACATTGGTGGCCTTAGTCTTGCAAAGCTTTGCAACATTGTCAGCGAGGGGAAGAATGTTACCAGCGGAGGTGAAGGTAAGGGCGTTGAGATGGAACATGTTGTTAATCTTCGCATTCATCATGGCGATAAGCTCGTGCGTTTGGTCCAGCTTGTCTAGTGCCTCAAATTGGAAGTCGATCATGTCCCTCTTTAGTGCATCAAGTCCCAGTTCGAATTCCTCCAGACGTTCCTCAGCCAGGGAAGACGACGAGGCTGATTTCAATTGCATATGAAGGCCAGGAGTTGCTGCTATTTCCTCGGGGTTTAGATCACCCTTTCATTTCCAAGAATCAACAACCTTGATGATGTCAATATTTTGGAAATAGTTCGCGTCCACTTTGCCCGGGTGAACTGCATGTTCCTCGAGTGAGGTGTCAAGACGGAAATACTTGAAAATGTGGGGGAGGAGGTTGCCGTAAGGCAGAGGAATGTCACGAGCAGAGGAGATGGAGTGAATTATATGGTTCAAAATGAGGTTTGGAACATCAATCTCATATCCAGACATGACGAGATAGAGAGTAAGGATAAGATCTGATCGGTGACCAGTTCCCGGGAGTGAGAACGGGGAATGACACATCTGGCGAGGATGGTGAAGATAATTTTCTCTTCCAATTTCAAGACATTGTGGGTCAATTGACGGGCGTTGTTTGAGGATGATGAAGGAAGAAAAAACTTTCCTTTGGCCAGAGAGATGCAATCAACACGGGGAGGATGTCTATCAGTGGAGACTTCTCTGGGTAGGCCAAAGATGTCGGCTATGACTCTAGGGGTGAGCTCAATTTTGGTGTTGCAGACGATAGTGTTTATGGTTAGATTTCCTCGGTCTCGTTTGAAGGTAAGGTTAACGAAGAAGAGACGAGTGAGACGAGGGTAATGGACTTCTCCAGGATTCAAGATTGGCCACAAGGCAGTGCCTTTTAGGAGGATGATGCAAGGGAGATGGAGAGATTTAAGAAAGGCAGGGTCGGCAGAATCACATAGGCAAAGCTTTCGAGAACTGAAGGAGTCAAGCCACTTACCTGCTGCATCGAAATTTCAGAACTAGGACGCCGGAAGACTAGGCATGGGCATCTGCATCTCGGTCCGGGAAGAGGCGTCGCCTGAGGAACATGAATGAATGCTGATGGTGTCCTCTTCATCAATCTCCTTTCTTTTCCTTTTAACTGGGCGCTTCCCCTTGCCAGATGAACCGGGATTTCCCATGGAGGTCTTGGGCGCCATTGAAGCGGATGATTGAAGTTCTTGGGAAGGAGGAGAAATGATGGATGAACAAGGAGAGGGAAAAGGTGGAGTGTGGAGCAGTGTGAGGGAAGTGATAGCGGATGGGTAAATAAAGAGAGAGAGAGAGGGAGGGGAATCTTCTCTAGATAATCTCAAGGGGGGGGGGGGGGGGGGATCATTTCGATTGCAAATGTATAGGGAATGGAAGATTACACCGGTAAGTGTATCCCATTAAATTGCCTTTTTCAAGATTTCAAAATGATTTCAAATTTAAAAAATCTAGATTACACCAAATTTTTTTTTTTAAATCTTTTTAGCCAAAATTCAAAAAGAGATCAGAATCATAGTATTGCAATCTTTTCAAAAAAATCGGTGTTTTTCTAAAAAAATCTTAATGGCCAGTATTTAAAAAATAAGAGCCATAAGAGCTAATCCAATTTTTCTTATACGGTATGAATCGTCAAGGTCTTGAAATGAATTTTCGAGGCCTTGAGATCTTAATGGTTTATGCTCCCCCTAAATCAATACATCTTTATTTAACCTACCGAGTTCTAATCGGATAAAATTAAATCTATCATCAGGCAATGGTTTAGAAAAAATATCTACAAGTTGCAAATCGGTTGAAATAAAGGATATAGATACATCACCTTTTTCCACATGATCTCGAATAAAATGAAGCCTTACATCGATATGCTTGGTTCAAGAATGATGCACATGATTTTTAGTGATAGATATAACACTTGTGTTATCGCATTTAATCGGAATACCTTTCAAATAAAAGCCAAGATCTCGTAATTGTTGAGCTATCCATAAGACTTGGGAGCAACAAGCTCCATCAGCTATGTATTCAGCTTCTGCGGTTGAAAGTGCAACAAAATTTTGTTTCTTTGAGTGCAAACTAATTAGAGAAGATTCCAATAACTGACAACATTCAGAGGTGCTCTTCCTATCAACTTTGTAACCTACAAAATCTGCATCTGAATAGCCAATGAGGTAAAAATTTCCTCTCTTTGGATACCAAAGACCAAGGTCTTGAGTTCCATTTAAGTAGCGAAAAATCCTCTTAACTGCAATGAGGTGCGATTCCTTTGGGTCTGCCTAATCTTGCACACCTGCATACACTAAACATGATATCATGCCTACTTGCCGTGAGATAGAGGAGTGAACAAATCATACCTCGATACTCCTTTTGGTTCACACTCTTACCATTTTTATCTTGATCCAATGATAGTGTTGAACTCATAGGGGTCTTGGCGACCTTTGATTGATCCATCTTGTACTTTTTGAGTAGATCCCTCGTATACTTGCCTTGATTCAAGAAGATTCCTTTCTTTGTTTGATGGACCTGTAGTCCAAGAAAGAATATCAACTCTCCCATAAGGCTGATTTCAAATTCTCTACACATAATGTCAGAAAATTCCTTGCAAAGAGAATCGTTAGTAGCACCGAATAGAATATCATCTACATAAATTTGCACAACTAACAAATTATTACCTCGAGTTTTAATAAATAGAGTTTTATCAATCAAACCACGTTCGAAACCATTTTCAAGAAGATATTTTGACAATCTCTCATACCATGTTCTAGGGGCTTATTTGAGACCATAAAGTACTTTATCTAATTTGTAAACATGATTTGGAAAATCCTCATTTTCAAATCCAGGAGGTTGTGCAACATACACTTCCTCTTCTAAAATTCCATTTAGAAAAGCACATTTTACATCCATTTGAAAGAGTTTAATACCCATATATGAAGCAAAAGCAAGTAAAATTCGGATAGCCTCTAACCTTGCTACGGGAGCAAAAGTCTCCTCGTAGTCAATACCTTCTTCTTGGTTAAATCCTTGAGCCACGAGTCTAGCCTTGTTGCGAGTTATTTTACCATCCTCATCCAACTTGTTTCGAAAGACCCATCTTGTCCCGATGACGGATTGATGCTTGGGTCTTGGAGTGAGTGTCCATACCTTGTTTCATCAAACTCATTGAGTTCACTTTGCATTGCCATGATCCAATCCGGGTATTGAAGTGCTTCGACAGGATTCTTTGGTTCTACAAGGGACACAAATGCATAAAAAGAACACAAATTTCTTATCTTGGAACGAGTTTGGATACCGGATTTGGGATCTAATATGATGTTCTCCATTGGATGAGATGAGGCTTGCTTGAATTTTCGTCTCTTAAGCTCTTGAGATGTTGAGGTTTCTCCAAGACTTTAAGGCTCAGTTTCAACGGTTTGTTCCTGTTCTACATTTCCTAGGTCAAGGTCTTGAAACCTTTGTTCAAGATCTTGAAACCTTTGAACCTGTATGTCAAGGTCTTGACCATGTTCAGATGTATCTTATATTGGTTTCTGCATATTCCGGCGTTGTTCTTTCTCCTTTTCTTCTTCAATGTTAGAGGCTTGTTCCTCATGCTTATTCAAGGATAAATCTACAAAGCTATCACTCAACGCACCGTTATTGCTTTCATCAAATATTACATGAATGCTTTCTTCAACAATTCTAGTGCGCTTATTAAAAAATCTTATACGCTTTGTTGTATAATGAATAACCAAGAAAAATTCCCTCATCACTACGAGCATCAAATTTCCCAAGATTATCTTTGCCATTGTTATGAACAAAACATTTGCATCCAAAAGGTTTAAAATACGAAACAGTAGGATTTCTTCCATAGAAAATTTCATAAGAAGTTTTCTTTAAAATATGACGGATTAAGCACCGGTTCAAAATATAATTTGTTGTGCTAATAGCCTCGGCCCAAAGTGATTTTGATAAATCATTTTCTAAAAGCATAATCCTAGACATGTCCTCCAAGGTGCGGTTCTTTCGTTCCATGACCCCGTTTTGTTGAGGAGTTCTAGGAGCCAAAAAATTATGTGAAATTCCATATTTTGAACAAAATAAATCAAATTTAAGTTAATCAAATTCACGCCCGTTATCACTACGAATATCAACAATAGGCATGTTTTTCAAAGTTTGTAACTCCTTGCAAAGTTTTGAAAATTCAAATAAAGCCTCTGACTTTTCTCGGAGAAATGAAACCCAAGTAAAACGCGAATAATCGTCAACAATGACAAGAATATATTGTTTACCTTTGGAAAATTTGACACGCATAGGTCCACATAGATCCATATGCAATAATTCAATAGGGCGAGAAGTACTTACTATCTTTTTGGGTTTGAATTACCCTCGGGTATGCTTACCTCTTGAGCATGCATTGCATAACTCATCTACCTTGAAGTTTAGATCGGGTAGTCCACGAACCAAGTCCCTTGAACGAAGCTTGTTCAATGTGTGCATACTTACATGTCCAAGTCGTCTATGTCAAAGCCTTGGATCTTCGGTCAAGGCCTTGAGACATTTTAACCTTGTTCCTGCCACTTGGTTAGTGCTCATAGAATATACATTATTATTGCGAGGAGTCGATAGGACAAAATCTCTGCAATTTTTATTTTTAACTTGACATTTTTCGGAATCAAAACCCACAATATTACCTTTATCACATAATTGAGAGATACTAAGTAAATTATACTTTAAACCTTCTACAAGATAGACATCATCAATATAGTTGGATGAATTCTTACCAATCTTACATTTTCCTTTATCACCAAGAGTAATTGTGCATGTGGATTGCTTCTTCAAATATGAGAATAGTGAGCTTTTACCACTCATATGCCTTGAGAAACCACTATCTAGCATCCACTTGTATTCCTTGGTCTTGGTGATATCCTACAAAACAACCAAATTCAACCTTTCCGGCTAGACCAAATTACAAACTTAGATTCATAATCGGGATGGACCATGTTTGGTGGTCTAGTCCCTTTAGGAACCCAAATTTGTTTTACGTGTTCTCTTAAGCACGATGGAAAGTATTGCGAATTATATAAGGGTCTAGTCCCTTTAGGAACCCAAATTTGTTTTAACGTGATCCTTCTTACAACAAATTCAAATGACATGTGGGCGTATGCCAATTTCCTTTAACTTTCACAAAAGTGGTAGGGGCCTTTTTTGGAAAAAATTTGTTGTATACAATACCACTTTTCTTAAGAGATGATTGATGCTCACCTAACATCCTATCGAGATTGGCCTTGGATTGGGTAAAGCGTATGAGAGAGGTCTACTAGTATCTACTCTTCTTAGCCAATGAGATCTTCTCTTTCTCTAGCTCCTTGGTGTAAAGCGTTAAAGAGGAGAGATCTTGCTTCAAGACAGAATTTTCTGTCTCCAAGGCCTTGACTTTACTGTCAAGGGTTGACTGAGAAGCCTTAAGATTTTTCATTTCCAGTGACTTTACTCTCCTTCAAGGTGTTAGTTTCATGTATAAAATGTTCTTCATTTAAAATCAAAATTTGAAGAAATTCGGACAGTACTGCAGTAGAACTTGAAATTAGATCTCTTACAATAGTTCTAAGATGCTTTTTAGGAGTTTCTTCATGATCGGCCATTAGGCAAAGATTAGCATGTTCGGTCTCGGATTCAGAGTCACTTGAGGAGTCGGAGTCGCTCCATGCGGCCATCATAGCTTTCTTCTTTCGGTTGTCCTTTCAAAACTTATTCCTTTTCTTTTGTGGACAATCCTTGACTAGATGTTCTGTATCACCACATTCAAAACAAGCCATCGATTTAGCTTTTTTATTGGAATTGTATGGCTTACCTTTGGACCTTGATGTGCCATTGTATTCCCTGTTTCCAAACTGCTTCTTCATCTTGAGTATCCTCGCTAGCCCTCTTGTGATGAGTGCGAACGGATCTTCTTCATCTTCACTCTCGTTGACATCCGAGGTGACTTCTTCCCTTTTTGCTTTTAGGGTCAAGTTCTTCACAGTAGAGGCCATTTCTCCATCCTCTTCACCAAGAATCATCTCGTGGGTAATTAATTTACCGAGGAGATCATCCAGAGGCAAAGTTGACAGATTTTGAAGGTTTTTCCGAGAGAATCCAGGTTGTTTACGATCTGTGTGAATCTTGTGAACATCTTCTTTACTGTTTCCATAGGCAGCATTTTGAACAGCTCATACTGTCACAATAAAATGCTGATTTTGGTTTCCTTAACTTGGCTTGTTCCTTCATATGTTACTACCAATTTATCCCAAATCTTCTTAGCACCCCCGCAAGATGAAATGCGATTAAATTTGTCAGCATTTAAACCACAGTATAATATGTTCATGGCCCTGTTGTTTTTGGCCAAATTCTCCAGGTCTGTTTGATTGAATTCTTCTTCTGTTTTCGGCACTTGTCCTCCTATAGCACCAGGCTTCATTGGTACATGTGGTTCTATCCTGATGCGCTCCTAGAGTTCCATATCTTGATCAATGATAAGCATTTGCATCAAAAACCTCCAATGCACAAAGTTGTCTCCACAGAAGAAAGGAGGACGGTTAGATGACCTTTTTTGAGCGAATCCACCTTCTCCTACAATACTCATATTCGATCTCACGGATTGTTAAATCAAATAAGTGAGGTAAGCTTTGATACCAATTGAAGAATTCAGTGCTTAATATAAATGATAATTAGGGGGGGGGGGGGTTAAATAGAGTATGGAATCTTTTCGAAAAAGCTTCAGCACCAGCAACTTCAAGGGCTTGATATCGAATCTCAAGGCCTTGAACTCGATCTCAAGGTCTTGGACTTCACCAGGTGTCTTGATTTGACTGCAGTGTTCTGTTTTAGCTTTATAAAAACAAACAGTTAAACATAAATGTGAAAGTAATAAATAACACTTGACTTGTTAACGAAATTCGGCTCTAAACCAGCCTACGTCTCCGCCTAGGGTTATTCAACCCGTAGGATTCAAATAACTTTTATTTCTTTTTCCTTATGAGTCCTAGATACAACCTAGAAGAACTTCCTCTCTTCTATATCCCGAAGCCTACCTCGCTTCTATCTAGTCAACCCAAGATACCGAGAAAGAAAAGTCCCATTTTCCACACCGAAGTGTGATACGTTTCAGTATATGGTACTCTTAGTATAACAGGGATTAACTAATACTATGAAGCTCTAGATCTTTATATCTCTTAAAAGGATAGAGTAATTACAACAGGAAGAGAGAAAAGAACAAATCAATGGAAGACGACAATGCGAACTGATGATCGCTTTAGATTGCAGAGAAGGCTTGGTGAAGAAGTGTGTTGATGAGCGCTTCCTTCTTCTATCTTTATAGTCGACTGCCTCTTCTGTTGTTGCTGATTGTAGTTCCGGATTCTCTCAACAGTCCAACGGTATTACAATTTTGAATTACTGGGAACCTTCTGGATTTCTGCTTGAGAGAGACCAAGGAGCGTTCTGTCAAATCTTCCTCCAGATTTTTAGTTGGCTGTTGAGATCTCTTTGTTGCTAAAATATTGGCCAGCAATTTGAAGATAAAACCTGTGCTCAGAATAACTCTAGAATACGCACATATACATCTTTATCCAAAAATCTTTCTCGAAAAGATATAAGCCAAAATTTGAAGATATATTTCCCGAAATTATATGCCACTTGAAGATATATTTCTCGAAAAGATATAAGCCAAATTTTTTTATCTGAAATTTAGATTTAAAACAGTCTTTAAATCTAAACAATCATAGACCTAAAAATATAATCTGCATATCCAATTTGTAAAATACTATAATACCTTGACCTTTGTCTTTCATCAACCTGTAACGTTAGTACCATAGCATATGTATTTCATCAAGGAGAAGCAAGGGACCTATCACTGGTGATTAGGTCGTTTATTTGGTGAGATCGAGTCGTGTGGATCGTATTTCGGTTTTGAAAAACAAAAACTTAACCCCCCCTAATTGTTATCTAGCTCACCGCCTACGCCCATTTGAGCATCAAAACAATATATGAAAATGTTATGTTTTTATTGATGTTTCAATAAGAGCTCAAAGCAGCAGACAATTACTTGCAAAACAATGTGGTCACTTGTCATATCTATGTTTTTTCCTACACTTTTCCGTTTTTTTTTCTTTTATTAAATCAAAAGCAAAAATTTATCGAGGTTCAAAAACTTAATTATATATAGACAGATAGGATGGATCGAGTGTACATAACCCTTACAATGTACACGTATACACGGAAATTATTCATCTATTTCACATAATTATTTGAACATAACAAGTGTAATTGTTCGAGTTCACAAACCTGGTTATTTATATGTATGTATATACGAATAATCACCTAGTACCAACAAATAATTATAAGTTACTTTTAATCACATTCATTTAATCTTCATTATTAAATGATTAGATTTGTTCAGTTATATGATCTCCTATTGACTTTATAGGTAATCTGAGGGGCACTGCCTTCATCCAATCCACTAAATATATAATTAAGAGCACTCTAACCTATTTACCGGCGTAAAACGATCGTTGATCCCGACAAAAGTAAACTCACGGAGAGTGCGCGTGACTTTTTTATTTTCTTTGTCAACAATAAGAGAAAAGAGAGAGAAGTAAAGAAAGATGGAGAGAAAGTAATAACAAAGGTGATGAAAGCAATAATAAAATAGCAAGAGCAATGATGATTGTTTGAAAGCAATATAAAGATATATAGATTCACCCATAATTCGCAATAATGGTTGATTTCCTGATCCTTGGGCTTTTCTCTGGTTAAGATGGTTTCTACTTAGTTATTCTAGGGTTTGTTTTGTGTATAGACTTTAGTAGGTCTACCTATTTGATCACCACTTAAGTCTCTTACTCTAGCATGGAGGGGTAGTAGCAATAGATCCCAAACTCCTAGCATTTAGGCACTATCCCTCCCGTCTCGCCGATCTTCTCACCTGGCTATCTACTTTCGTACAGCATCAAGATTTCCAAACCGTCCTTCAAAACGTGCTCGCTACTTTTGGATTAAGGCCCTATAAAAGATGAAGTTATAATCCTAGCGCGATGCGATTCTATCTTAGTGATCAATTAAGACACAATCAACAACATTAGCAATATCAGAACAAAGAAGATTGAAATAAACTTAAGTAGAATTAACCATAAATCAGCTCTCACGTACAATTCAACAACCATGTCTTGAAACGTGAGCAAAACTAAAGAAGGATTAATCACTCATGGCTTACCTTAAAACCCTTATAACAATGAAACTATAAAGTTGTAGTTGCCATCTGTCGAATGATGTGTTCAATGATGTGTAAAACCCTAATGAAAACTTAGCTATTTATAGAGTTAGAATTGGCCAAAACCCTAGAAAAACCAACCAAAGTAGGATATAAATGAATCTTTAAAAGATAGAAATAAATCTTCATAGGATAACTTCGGAACATTTATGCGGATCCGGCCTTCTCCTCATCGGCGGATCCTCTGTGCCCAGAATTCCTCGTCTTTGCTTCCGTGCATTAAGCTCACCCCTTGTCGTGGCTCATTTTAGCTTCTATTTGGACATGATCACTCATATTCTTAGCCATCCTTAATAGCTCCAGTAGCTCTTAGACTCCAACATCTCCCTCTTGATCCACTCTTCAAGTCTGAATCCGCGAATGTGCATCGTTAACCATAAAAAGGGTAGATTTCTAATTACTTCAACCACCAAATGATAAGATATGCGAAATAACTAGAAAACATGCAATATTCAACCTAAAACTACCTAGAATTCCACATACAAAATATGGATTATCACCTACTGATGTGATTAAGAGACCTAATAAATCCAAAGAAAGCATGTCATATCCACAAATCATACGAAGCTATTACTTCTAAAATAATAGTGGGTTCATGAATTAATATGGCCAATAAATGTTCCATGCCAAGCAGTAGGACAATTCTTCCATGTCCAATACATACAATCAATGTTTTCGAGCATCCCAAGAAAGTCGCGTTGTTCACCTATTGCAAGTAATCTTTTATGATCATCACTATTTGGCTCTATTAAGTATTCATCGCCAAACACTTCAACAATTGTCATGACAAACTTTTTAAGACTTTCAATAGTAGTGTTTTCCTCAATCTGCATATACTCATCAATATAATCGATCGGCTAGAACACCATATGCAAGTTGTTGAAAAGCAGTTGTTATATACCTTTTGAAGTGATGACAAGCCAAGACGCCCCTCAACATTTTTCTTTAAACAAAATAAGTATCATGTGGGACAACGGCATCATGAATGCACATGATCAAAAAGATCTTGCTTCATTTTGAATCTCCTTAAAGAACCGATCAACCCTGTATTTTAAAAAATTCCCAAAGTAGTCACGATCGATAAAGTCTTTCATGACCCTCAATTAGATCATGATTAATAGTACGACGACTCACAATAGCACCACGACGCCCTTCTCTTGAACTTTATCCGATCATACATTTTTCTCCTATTTGAACAAGTAAGAATTCTTCATATTCATTGTCAATATTATCGTCATCATTCATGAACATTAGATAACGACTAGAAATCGAACGAAGATGTATAAAATAGACGTTCAAAGTAAGACAAACATGAGAAAGAAAATAGTGAGAATGAGATGATGAAAGTGATGAGATTTTGAGTGGAGATGTGAAAACTAAAAACTAGAATTTCTCTCTAAAATTGAGACCAACCTCGTACAGAAATTGAGATCCCTTACAACAAGGGAGGCTGCTACACTTACACAAGGGTAAATATGCCCGGAGGGCAAATTAGTAAAAACAAATCAAAAAGCAGTCAAAAAGCAAAAGCTAAAAATCAGGCCTAATTAAACCCCCCTTATCTCTCTCCTCTAATTAATGGCTCTCTAATCCCTAATCCCCATGCCTGCCTTCAAGATGAAGAAGGCCAACTCCCAGGCACGCCCAACACCCAACGACTACTTCTCCAAAGCCGGAACCAACGCCCCCAACGCCCAACGGCTATCTTCTTCTTCAACCTCTACCAAATCAATCCCCATTCAACACTGGAAAACGTTCTCGAGGCCGGATACCACACCTCCATCTTCGTCTTTGTCTTCGTCTTCGACGACAAGAGGATTCAGGTCAGTGTGCGTCTTCGTCTTCGTCTTCGACGACAAAAGGAATCAGGTCAGTGTAGTGTGCATCTTCGTCTTCGCCTTCAACGACAAGCGGAATCAGGTCAGTGTGCGTCTCCCTCTTAGTTTTACTTACAAAATTTAATCTTTTCAATTTGATTTAGGATTTAGGTTTCGAATTTGATTTAGGATTTAGGTTTCGAATTTGATTTAGGATTTAGGTTTCGAATTTGATTTAGGATAACTCCTGTTCGAATTTGATTTAGGATTTAGGTTTCGAATTTGATTTAGGATTTAAGGTTCGAATTTGATTTAGGATTTAAGGTTCGAATTTGATTTAGGATTTAGGGTTCGAATTTGATGTGTATTTGGATTCAAAGACCTTTTGGATTCATCTGATGTGTGTAATGTATATCCAGGAATTTTGGTCCTTATCAATAAAGTGTAAATGGCTGATCGTGAATTTGACCTAAACGTCATGTATGAAACCGAACAAGAAGGTATGATTTGTCGTTCATTCATTAATTTGGATAATTATATATACATATAACCGAAATTAGTGTATAAGTTGATGCTTGTTTTGTAACAGATAATGGATCTGATGGGATTCCTTCTGTTGGGGAATACGGTGACAATTTCAGTGATGGAGATGATAACCTCATTACGGACGATGAAAATAGCGAAGACGTCCAAGTTCAGAACAACCAAATCGACCTCAATGATGAAGCTGACGAAAATGAAGAAGACGAGGACTAAGGTGAGAACCACCAAGACGAAGAAGACGGCGCTGATCGGGAAGGCTATGTGCAACTCAAACCTCCTGAGAGCGGTATGATATTTTCACATTCAAAAGAAATTTTGGATTACATGCACGCGTACGCGAAAGCAATAGGATTCCAGTATATGATCAGGAGTTCGGAGAAACCTAGTGATCCCAATGCACCTGACAAGTACAGAAGGCTGAGGTTGGCTTACTCAAAGCATGGCAAATTTGATTCGAACTCAAATAAGCCAAGGACAGGTTCGACCTCTTGTATTACAGGATGTAAGTTCGGGGAGATTGCTGCAGTTCATAAAAACGGACAATGGGTTATTGGTGGGGTCCATTTAGAGCACAACCATGAGTGTGTGCCGGAGAATTCGACGCTCCTACCGAACTATAGAGTGATCAGCGAACGGAACAAGATCCGGATTTTGAACTCGGATAGGGCAGGAGTTCCTATAGCCAAGAACTTCGGAACTTTTGTGGTAGATTATGGCTGCCATGCTTCTGTTCCGTTCACCCACAAGGATTGTCGCAACTTAATCACCAAGACTAGACGAGGCCTCATGGAGAAAGGTGACTTTGCTGCAATGCAGGCTCACTTTGATGAAATGAGCAAAGAGAGCAATTCAAATTTCTTTTACTCTTACGATGTGGATGACGAGGGGAGATTGGGGAACGTCTTTTGGGCCGATGGAAGGAGTAGGGCGGCTTACGAGGAGTTCGGCGATGTCTTGTCCTTTCATACGACTTATGTATCTAATAGATACAAGATGCCATTTGCTCCATTCATAGGAATCAACAATCACGGCCAATCCGTGTTGTTCGGTTGTGCGTTACTTTCTCGAGAAGAGACCCAGAACTTTGTGTGGTTGTTTCGTACATGGCTCACATGCATGTCGGGGAAGGCGCCCAAAGCAATCATAACCGACCAATGTCGTTCCATAGGTGCGTCCCTCCCTCTTTTCATGTTTCTCATGTTGTTTTACTAACGGATTTGTTTTTAATTTAATAAAACAAGATTGTAGTATGAAGCTATAGGGCTTTATATAGTGGACATCCAACTATTTTCCCATTCCATTCTTGAAATGATATTGGCAGGGGGGCAGTTGCACAAGTGTTCCCTAACACTCCACACCGGTGGTGCATTTGGCATGTGATGCAAAATGCGCACAGCCATATGGGTAGACGGAAGGACTAGAAAGACATCCATAAGGCGCTCCAAAGCGCCCTACACGAATCATACAGTGTGGAGGAGTTTGAGGCTACTTGGTCGGAGATGGTAGATAAGTTCGATCTATCACAGTATACATGGATTAACAAGATGTACCGTGCTCGCGAGCGATGGGTTCCCATCTATTTCAAGGATACTTTTTGGGGTGGAATGTCCAGCACCCAAAGAAGTGAAGGAATGAACCATTTCTTCAAAAGGTACGTCAATATTAACACTACCCTTACGATGTTCTTGGAGCAGTATGGACTAGCACTATTGGATAGGGTTGCTGCTGAGATTAAGGAGAGTTTCGAGTCCTTGAACTCCCCACGGCATTGTATGACCGATCACGTGTTTGAGCTCGTGTTCCAACGGTTGTACACAACAATGAAGTTTACGGAGTTTCAGCACGAGGTTAGAAATCTTGTGTACAACAATGCCACAAAGGTTCTCGACGACGGAACTACATCCCACTACGACATTGTCGTCAAGCAGCCCCGGTACGGACGACCCCACTGGCAAACTTTTAGAGTCGAAGTTGACAACGCGACGAATGATATGAAATGCCAGTGCAAGAACTTTAAATTCAGAGGGATTTTGTGCACCCATATATTGCGCGTCCTCACGGAAGAACAATTGGAGTTTGTCCCCGATAGATATATTTTGGATAGGTGGAGGAAAGACTTGCCTAGGGAGCACTTGAAGGTGTCAGTTCCCTACTACAAATTGCTTGAGAAGAGACCGGAGGGGAGCCAACGGATTGCGAAGATGCACGAAATTTTAGATGAATGTTCAGGGATCACAATGGATGATCCCGAATTGTATGCTAAGGTGATGGAGACACTCAAGGCACTTAACATCGAGATTAAGAACATGGCAGGGGAAAAGCATGGTCTGCGATGTTAAAAATGTTGTGAAATTAGAGCAAAGCTTCTGCAAACTATCCACCTTGAGAGCTTCTACAATCACACTGCAAAAGCATTTAATGTTAGATTCAAGTAGAAACTGTACATTAAAATTGACAAGTGAACTCTGAAATGGTCTGTAATACAAGCAAAAGATAGTCCAGAACCAGGGCAAACCTTAGTAGTTTACAAACAAAAGTAGCATTAACTACCCACCCACCTTGAGAGCTTCTACATTCATAGTTGAGGATGTTTTATTAGGATTATTTGGCCCTTTTAAACAGAACACGTTAGACGTCATACTAGGATTATTTGGCCCTTTTAAACAGAACATGTTTTATTAGGATCAATATGAAATAAGGTTTTTAAAACCACAAATTGTTTAAACAGAACATGTTTTATTCGTAATCTTGCATTACCTTGAATGTTTTATTTGGCCTTTTTAAACAGAACACGTTAGAGGTCATACTAGGATTATTTGACCCTTTTAAACAAAACATGTTTTATTAGGATCAATATGAAATAAGGTTTTTAAAACCACAAATTGTTTAAACAGAACATGTTTTATTCGTAATCTTGCATTACCTTGAATGTTTTATTTGGCCCTTTTAAACAGAACACGTTAGAGGTCATACTAGGTTCTTATTTATCCATTTGTTGTTTGCTTCACGTTTGTGTTTTCAATCAAATTGTTTGATTCGTAATCGACATATATTTTTTTTTATCTTGCTGCACTACAACAGTTTAGATATGGCAACACCAGACCAACCAATCAACATAGATTCTGAATCTGATGGCTTGGAGTTAGACAGCTCCGAGGAAATCGAAGTTAGTGAAGGTGAGTGATGCGTTGGTTAAACTAGATTCATAGGCACTTTCAATACCAAATTAGAGTATAGATAAAAAAAATTGGAATTCTTTATCACTTGCATAATTCCAAGACTGTCATTTATTTGATGGATCATGGGTAGAAGTGATAGGTGCGGAGAAAGACTTTTTGGGATCCTTCTTTTCTGGCCATATCGTCGAGAGGTACTGGAAGACGCACTACGTGGTTCAGTATGATTTTCTATTCGAGGAAGAGGACAACGACGAACCTCTCAAGGAAATTCTTCCAGGCTGCCAACTGCGTCCTACACCGCCTACTGGGGAATTCGACGATTACGAGATCGGTGACGAAGTTGATGCCTGGCACGAAGGCGGCTATTGGTCAGGTGAGATCACCAAGGTCGTGGGCAATAGGAGGAACAAGAGGTTTGAAGTTTTATTTCCATTGACTGGTGATAGAAAGCGTTATCCACATTATCATCTCCGACCGCATTTGGAGTATCACACCAGGGATGCAAGGTGGTATGGCCAAGACAAATATGCCTTCTTGTGGGATGTTTAGTAAATTCTAATGTGGAAATCTGCTGCTGTAAAGCTTGTGACAATTCGCATTTTGTAAGGACTTGTAATGGTATGTAATGGTTTGTACTTCCGGATATACACTAATGGTTCCGGATATACACTAATGGGAGGGGAATTAATGGGCAAGGTTTTGTGTTTTGTAATGACTTAGCATAATGCTTAAAAATTTCTACATACAGGTCATTAAGTAATGCAAGGATATTCAACTAACAACACATTCAAGGTAATCCATTCAAACAAGTACTTCATTAAACTTCCTCATAAAACAGTCATACAAGTCATAAACATCGATCAACAACAAAACATACAACATGAAACTAAACATCCACAACATGCATAAATAAACTTTGCAAGCCTTCCCCTTTGCAGTGCAGATCTTCATGGTGAACCGTCCATCCCACCTCCCCCATGCACCGAGTAGTCGGTGTCATCAACCTGTCCTTCGACAGCGCTCTCACCCGTGGACGTGTAGTTACCATACGACATATCATCCGACTCTTCCTGTTCAGAGAATAAGGTGGCGCAAAGGTCGACAATCTCTCCCGTCATACCCCCTTCCTTGATCAACTTGTATGAGTGGTGTTGCTACAAAAAAAAATGTGAAACACGAAGTTAAAAAAATATAACTATATAAGTCTCTAAGTCCTAAGTCTCCTTAGCTTAACTATATAAGGTGACAAATGACGTATACCACCAATCTCCTTAGCTTAACTATTACTCTCCTAACCGTGCTTAGCCTTCATCTAACTGCATTCAATAATGGGCCTAACCGTGCTTAGCCTCCATCTAACTGCATTCAATAATGGGCCGCCTAAATGGGCCATTTGGCCCAACCATTTTGTAAACTCAGAAAGTGTAATTTTGTATTGAGGAATATTACAATGGAGTTCCTATTACCTTGTTTGCCTTCTCCAGCTTGCCAATCCACCAGGAGTCCGGTGCCCTCACCTCACAGTTCTGGAGTTGTACATCCACTTTTGTGTCTTCACAAATAGACAGCCACACCATGTAATCCTCTCTAATGTGCATGATCTTTTGTTTGATGACAAATTCGCTCGCCACTATCCCATATTGGTGGAGAAGTCTCCTTCGAATAACACCGATTGCTCCGTCGGTGGCCCTATATTGATCGCACAGAACCAAAAGGCTCTTCGTCTCCTATGTTGTCCAACTGCTCCATGGGTATGGTTTGTTGATCATCCCTGCCATTGAGAATAGGCTGAAGATTTTGAATTTGTGAGTGATGCAGTGATGGTATCAAAGGGAGGGAGGAGGGTGATGGTTTCAATCAGGGTAGGCATCCATTTTATAGAAGGGGTTGAGGTGTGATGCTTTCAATCAGGGCATCTTCAACCCTTCCATCATACCGAACCTTGATAGGTTTAAGCAGGGCATCTTCAGCCTACGTAGAACTAGGGGTGCGTTAGACATCTTACGCCAGGAAAAGAGCATCTTGCTTCGTATCTGGTGAAGTGGTGGACTTGCGCATGTATCTGGAAAAGAACGGTTATGAGAGTTATAGGTAATCTTGCAAAAAAAATTTTTTTGGGTGATAACCTTTAGCCTTTGGTGCAACAATCTTGGTGAGAATATTATCCTTGTGTTTGGATAAAAGAAAAAAGATTTATCCTTGGGTGCAATTCTCTTTTTACCTTTCTTGTTATTTAGCAATTTTTTTTAATAATATTTAGCGTATGGCAATGTTAAATTTATTTAATTATGGGATAAATACTATTCATATTTAGATATAGTTTCTCAATTCTACCAAAAACGATATAGTTTCTCAATTGATAATTTTTTTTAGCTCCCAATTGATCATATTTGGATACAGTAACAATAATATCTTTATATGTTACAATAACACATTAGATATAGTATCAAAATTAACCAAACTTAATTGACCAAACTGAGGCAATTTTTTATTCCACCATATTTCGTGTAATCCACTGAAGCATACCCTCGACGAACCCACACTCAATTGTGCACGTGCATTCCTCACAAGAAAGAGCATCATCTTTATCTTCAGCAAGGAGCTGAAAATTTTTCCAAGGGTTTGATCTTCGACAACTCCGAATTGATGTTCCATTGGTGATATTTGTACATGTGTTCCGCTTCCAGTTGAAGGAAGGTCTTCGAGCAATTACGAGAATATCATGAAATAGATCAGCAACTCTCCGGCGACACGAAATTATTTTATAGCCCAACTTATGTTTCACACTATTAAGTAATGCAAAGCCTTTGGGTTTGAGATCTTCGGATCCGCAACAATACATAGCTATGCCACAAACATAGCTTGCCACGTCGTGTCCCAACTCCGACGCCTTTAGAAGATCTTGAATGCCTGCATTGTGATCGCATTTTGTGAAGAATTTAACCTGCAATTTGAAATGAAGCTATGAGGAACTATGATCAAGCACACACCGAACCAATGATCAACAATCAACATCTTACCATTCCTTGCTGAAAGATTGCCTTCAGGTTTCCCGCGTTGATGCATTGATTTAAAAAGCTTCTGGCATGACTATCATTTCTCGATGTGACTACAAGAGAAATTCCCCAGTCATCCTGGTACTCAATTGTCATCTTCACAAGCACATAATTGTGTTTTCCAACCAAATCAAAAGTTTTGCAACTGCATCACAATTAAGTAAATCAAATTTTTTGCGAATACATCAATTAACGAAATAAAAAGTGTAGGCAATACCTTAACCGTAATCTGAAGACATCTTCTATAGATTCACTTGCTAATCGACCGACAATCTCCAATAGGAGATCGAATGGTAGTGTAAGTAGCGTCAATGCCTCAGATTTCCTTGCCCTAACGTTTCTACCTTGATCCATTGCAACTATCTTAATTTCGGTTCTAGTTGGTAAGGGAGGATGATGCAATTCAAGGGAGAATGGGATGATTCAATTCAAGGGAGAATGGGTTGGCTATAACAATGCAATGGAGAACGTAACTGCCACCGGAAGAGGAAGAGACGAGCTAGACGTGTGCAATGTACTTCAGAGGAAGAGACGTGTGCAACTGCAATGTACTTCAAATGCAATGGATGTGGATGTGGAAGTGGAAGAGGAAGAGGAAGAGATTTTCAATCGTAATTAACTGTCGTGGTTTTAATCTCAATCTATTAATTAATCTATTTCTTAAATTATCTATTTCTTCAATTTATTTTCGGTAAGAATCTTGCTATGTGATATTCTTAACAAAAATATTATATGTATAACGGATTAACCCTATACAACACTTACTAACCCTTGTTTTAAAAAAATAACGGATGAAAGTATAAAATTTAACCCTTTATTCAAAAAAATAACGGATTAAGTATTCAGGGTTTTGTATCAATTTATTATTTGATAAAATTTTATAACGCTTTAAAATAAACTTTACAACCATAAAATCAATTTATGTGAGTGCAATATAAAGAGTAAAAAATTACCGCATATAGAGAGTAAAAAAAGGGTTAAATTTATGCACGTATAAATTAATGACGGATTTGTAAAAGGTTAAAATCCATATATGTAAAATGACGTATAAATTAATGACGGATAATAATACAAATACACATATAGAGAGTAAAACATTACCGCATGAAATTAAGTACATAAGTTAAATCCATATATGTAATTTGCATGCATATTGCATGGGAAAGTAGTTAGGGTTTGTAAAATGTTAAAATATGGTGTATTAAATTTGATAACGTTTTAAAATAAATTTTACAACCATAAAATCAATTTATATGAGTGCAATATAGAGAGTAAAAAATTACCGCATATAGAGAGTAAAAAAAGGGTTAAATTTATGCACGTATAAATTAATGACGGATTTGTAAAATGTTAAAATCCATATATGTAAAATGACGTATAAATTAATGACGAATAATAATACAAATACACATATAGAGAGTAAAACATTACCGAATGAAATTAAGTACATAAGTTAAATCCATATATGTAATTTGCATGCATATTACATGGAAAAGTAGTTAGGGTTTGTAAAATGTTAAAATGTGGTATATTCAGGGGCGGAGCCAGGGGGTCATCCGGTGGCCCCTGGATTAAAAAAACTTTTGCATATATATCAAAAGAGGGCTATAAGATACAAAAGAGTCATGTATTCATTTTTTTTTAAAGCGAGCCCCCCCTGTGATTTTCCTCCCTCCGCCACTGGGTATATTATTTACATCCAAAAAAGAGAATAAGACATTAATGCTAGTTGTTACTACCTCCGATCAAAAAAGATTGTCGTTTGAATTTTTAACACGTATTTTAAGGAGCTAAAAACTATATAAAATATCAACTTTTTTTAAATTATTTTTTTACAACTTAATATTTGTTGGTAATAAGTATTAGATTATAAAAAAATAATAATAAAAAAGTTAATATATTATATAGTTTTTAGCTCCTTAAAATACGTGTTAAAAAGTTAAACGACATCCTTTTTGGATCGAATGGAGTAGAAAAAATGTACAATAATTGACTTAGTTTTGTGTGATTGCTTTTTCCCATTAAATAAATCAAAAAGGTGGATGGGTAGGCTTACCCTTGTGTAAGTGAAGCATTTTCCTACAACAAGGGATTACACTAAGAATCAATCTGACTTGATATATCGAAAGTAATTAATGAATACTACGTATTAACTATCCTTACAAAACGGATTGTGTGAACGAGTCAAAAAAAATAACAATGGTGAATGGATGCTATGTAGATTGTTGTACTACTACTAGCCATTGAAAACTATGGTGGTTGAAACTAGCCATTAATTAACTTCAAATAAAATATTTTTAAAAAATAAAATAAATGTGAAATTCTTTATAAGACTATCTCCCACGTAGGATAAAAATTGAGTTTTGACCTACTTTTGCTCCCACCATATAACAAAACTAAATTTGACATTTTTTTTAGCCTATTTCAAAATAAAAGGATAAAGATATGATTGAGTGATGGAAATGACATTTTTTTTTTATTATCATTGCATAAATAATATTTTTTAGAAAATGACATTCATTTTATTATATTATAGATTCATCAAAATTATACATCGAATAGATAAAGATATGAATGAGTGATGAAAATGAGTGAAATTTTATATTAATACTTATAGGTAGTTTAGTCTATCAAAATTGACATACGGAGGAACTACAAAATCATATAATAAGTCAATAAAGAATATTATAAAATATTCTCTTTTCGTATGCTATTTTCCTTTGTCGATCATTATGGTCTACGGTGGGAGATGCCTAAATAGGAAATCTGTTGGACTTGGAGTTGAGGCTAAAATAATTTAAAGAAATTGGCTATTGATTCCTGGTTTTAGAAAAACAGTAAATAGAAAAATTGTTGGAGATGTTATAGAATCTTTTTTATATATATAAGCGAAGATTTTAGAGTGATCAACCGCGGTTGAGCCACCATTCAAATGCATCCTCGTGGACGAGCTCATCAACTATAGTATCATAACCTAAACCTATAGGAGTCGGTAGCAGATTAAGATAAGCGAGTCGATCCGCAAAGAACCGCAATATGGTTGTCCTATCTGAATGTATGGGTAAGACACGGGGATGCTCACAAACCAAATTCCCCCTAAATCTTTGTCTTATTTAAAAAAAAAATCCTGTAAAAATCAGGCGGTGAAACCGTACACCTGGTAAAAACGACAGTGTGGGTTTCACGTGCACACGGGGAGACTTCTGACTTCATATCCTAGACGCAGCGTTCTGTACATCATCTTTTGTTTTTAATATTTTATTTACTTCTTTCCCTAATTGTTTACAACAGGAGTAGTATTAAATTGAGATGCATGAGGGGTAGTGACATACGCTTGCTTGCATCCATCACGAATTCACCACTTTAATTTATTATTCCTTTTTATTATAAATAAAAAAACTTTTTTTTTGGGGTTGTGTTTGGATTCCAATAATTATAATCACTTTAAAAATGTTTGTTTAATACAATAATAATATGTTAAAAATATCATAAATTTAAAAAAAAAATTCTTATAAATTATGCCAACTAAATGCCTATTATTGCACAAAGTTAATTTATAATGTAATTATAAACTTAAATAATTGATTAACATATTTTTATAAGTTATTTTATTTTAAATTCGTGTTATTTTAAATATATTATAAATTAATTTAAATAAACACAAGTTATTATAATTATAATGCACGACCCCTTAGAATCTAAACAGACACTTTATTTTTTTAATTTTTTCTACGTGCTTTCATACTAAACTATGATCAACATTTTAATGTTTTTGTGTTTAAGTTGATTATTAAGTGTTTATAAGACTATATTACAATTTGTTTTGATAGTCAATACGGACAAATAAACTAAATTTACCAAGAGGAAATAGATAGCTATAGTACGATTATAGTTAAATTAATCAGAGTGGACCAACCATGATTCACCATCCTCAAATCATTGTCTTATATTAAAAAATACAAAATTTGAGCGGATCAAACCTTGTCACAATCCTTCCTACCCTTTGTTATTTTTTCAATTTTTAATTATTTTTATTTTTTCTAAAATAACTTCATTTTACAACTTTTAAAAATCTGTTTACATCTTTTTAATTAGTGTAATTTTTATATGGTAATTTTTTGATTTTTTTTAAATATGATATAATTATCAATCATGTAAAAATTAAATATATGTTTTAATATTAATTTTAATGCCTAGAAATTTTGTGGTATAGGAAGTTGGAATAGAGTTTTGACATACATAATTGGGGCTCTTAATTAATTAAAAAAGTGAACCCGGAAGTATAATTAAAGTGATGATTAAGTCGTACTTATTTAACATGTCTAACAACTTTATACATTTACTAATAACCCGATCGAATCTACATTAGATTTAAGACTTTGATCGTGTCATGAGTACACCATGATCACCATTTAGTTAAAATTATAAAATATTATGAGCGTTTTTAATTTATGAAGTTTTCCCTAAAATGTTTGCAAGGCGTTGTTTGATAAAATGGTAGTTTGCTCAAAAAAAAAAAATGGTAGTTGATCGATGAGATAGCTGAAACAAATAAGATAGTTGAAGTTGATAGATTATTTGTATTAAATACATTATTTAATACGGTAGTACAATGTTAGATAAATCAAGTTGTTAGGGTAGTTGATGAAACTTGTTAATAAAAGACTAAAAGCTCTAAAACAAACTTAGGTGGGTGCTGTAGAAAAATTATGATTCCAATAGTTAATTAAACTAAAAAATTTATTTCATTTAAAACTATATAATATCAAAACTATAAGTTTCGAAAAACCAAAGGAACGGAGATTGCCCCACAACAATAAGATACGGGGGGGTGGTGTTATTTCCGGATGGACGAAACCTATGGAGGGCTTCACCAAAATCAACTGCGACGTCGCCGTGGTGTCCAACAGAGTTCCGAGGATCTGGGAGCGGATGCATAGCAAGGGATGGGGCGGGTGAGTTGGTGTTCGCTCCCACGAGAAGAACACAAGACTTTGACAACGTAGAGCTGGTGGAAGCTGAAAGTATTGCCTGGGTGCTAGAGCTTGGACTGTCAAAACTTTGGATGGAGAGCGACAGTTTGTGGGTGATGAACCAGCTGCAGCGAGGGGAGTTTCTGAGAGGCGAGATGGGCCAGCAGCTCAGAAAGATTCATTGGTTGGCGAGTTAGTTCGTGGAATGCCGATGGAGCTACATTCGGAGACATGCTAACAAGGCAGCCGATTATCTAGCAAAAATCAGACCTGAAAGCTCTGTTTTCATTTAAGTTTTGCTATGATTCCATACGAACTCGGGTTTTTTTTTGAACCGGAAATAATTTGGCATTAAGGGGGTCTTAAATGCCAAGGGCGTTCAGACGAACGAAATTACGAAGCACCGAGTCGTTAGGTAAAGAATTGCCAGAGAAGGCGAAATTGAGGGGCGAAAGACGGTCATCAACTCGATTTGCTTCTCTAGATACGAACTCAGGTTGTTAATTTTTTATGATGCCAAGTAATTGAAATGGGGTTTTTGCTCAAAAAAAAAAATTGATGGTGCCAAACACAGCCTTGGGAGAAATCTTTTTGTTGCTGGCTACAATCTATAATAAAATTATAAAAGTTATATCTAACTTCTTAAATACATACCTCATTAATTCCTTTATTATATCAATTTAAATTTCAAATTTATGATTCATTTAAATAAATAAATAAATAAAAATAACTACGGAGTATTTTTGTATCTTCCAATTTATGTATATCTATTTATTTGATTTGATTTTTTGTATTAAACTGAATGTTTTGAATTAAAAATAGGCGAAACTAATTAAAATAACTCAAGC
The DNA here is from genome assembly GCA_037127255.1 of Persicaria tinctoria. Lineage (NCBI taxonomy): Eukaryota > Viridiplantae > Streptophyta > Magnoliopsida > Caryophyllales > Polygonaceae > Persicaria > Persicaria tinctoria. The sequence goes on along the minus strand of JBANSL010000011.1, from coordinate 7,411,719 downwards.
TTTAAGGGGGTATTAAAAATATATCACCACCTAATTTCAAATGTAAGATAAATATCCCGACCTTTATAAGTGATGGTAATATAATATCCCAAAATATTCTCCCCCATAAAAATGCTTACATGCATGGAACATATGTGGCAAAAAATAATGATCATATTCACAAGTGTGCCCTTCGATCTTAATGCTCGAATTATACGAAGTATAGTCTAGACTGTCATGATAATTTAAAAAAAATAAAAGTCTCTTTTGTAACTAAAAAAAATCATTCACTTTAATACGTATTTATAGATTATAATTAAATTTAATCAAAAAAATATAATAAAACAAGTAAATATTTAAAATATAATTTTCAATATCTTGATTGTGTAAAATATCATTCAAGTTTATTAGATTAAATTAGATTTTTTTTTAAGTTTATATTAATAAAAAAAATAAAAATTTACATTCTTTTATATATCATCATTATTTTGGATTTAATAAAAAAATAACATTATTTTATATATTTTTTAATAATAATAATTTACTTCTTATATATAAATGAACACCATTGAATAATCTAAATAATTAAATTTTCATCTCAATTTCGTAGTAACATAAAGTTTATAATTGACAAAATATTCTTCGGTTTTGATAAGTTAAATCACTAGCTAATCATTTACTAATTGAAAATATGTTATTTTGGTATAAATTTTTTATTTGGCTTGTTATAGATATTATTGATTTAAAAAAAGATATAAAAAGTTAGATACAAATTAAATTTAAAACTACAAAAGTTTATTAAATAAACTTTTAAATTCATCTAATTTAGAATTTTTTTCCGAAATATTCATAAATAAATAACTAATTACGTAAATATTCAACGTTTCAAAATAATTACAGAAATATTCATTTTTTGCAGGTGAGACAGAAAAACGCGGAGCCAGGCCGCGTTTTATGTATACAACATGAGAGAGAATTGGCGCCCGGGAGGAAGTTTGAAATTTACGAAAGAAACGCGGTCTGGGACCGCGTTTCTCCTTTAAAATAAAAGAAAATTAAAGAAAATAATACAATAATCTAGCTGGCACTAGAAACGCGGTCTGGGACCGCGTTTCTCTTTTCAGTAAAAAAAAAAAAATTGGTCAAAGGTTCTTTTAGGGCAATTGCGAATAAAACGCGGGGCTTGACCGCGTTTTTCTGGTCCATAGCTCTCTGCTACGATTCCCCCTACTAGGTTAGGGGAATCTGGCATAAAAGCGCGGAGGCAGTCCGCGTTTTTAGGTATATACATGACACACCCGGAACTTCCTCCCTTTCTATTCTTCATCTCTTCCTCTTTGCTCTTGCTTCTCTCGCATGAAACTCTCAAAATAGTGCCGGTTGAAGATTTCATTAAGGTTAGGTAATACTTTCACCTTGTTGTCTGAAGATTTCATTAAGGTTAGTTTCACTCTCTTATTAGACTTATTTTCGATCTTAATTGAATGATTAATATGTTTGAAATCTTTAATATCTAGTCTCTCATGCTTGTGCTTTGGAGTGATTATGTGTTTTGATTCCTTAAAAAAAATCGCAGGATTATGTAGTTATTATTGCGAGCATGATGTGTTTTGAATCTTTATAGTATGTAAGATATAAGATTATATGCTAAAAGAGTATAATGATTTTATGGTTGTTGGAGAATTATATTGATTTATATGAACTTGTCATTATTATTATGAATAAGTTGTTGAACTTGTAGGATTTTGAAGTTAATATTTGTTGATTAACTAACTTATTGTTAATAAAAATATAGGATGAATGAGCATAGCAACATACCTCAACAAAGGTTTGAACAACTGAGTGAGATCTATGTGGATGGTCTTGGTGTTGATCATGAAGATGACTTGGATAATTCTGAAGAGGACGATGATGCTACTAGGGAGGCTGCGATTAGGGGAGAGGTCTCTAATCCGAACTGGAATATAGTTGAAGCTGATCCATTGACAGCAACTCCATGGCCAGGGTTAAATTTACACGTCCCATTAGATGACGGAAGACAGTTTTTTCGGGGACAGATGTTCAACTCGCTGGAGGAGCTGAAATGTGATTTGACCGAGTATTCTGTGCGTATGAGTAAGCCATACAGGACGAAGAAGGCGAGTCCAGAATGGTACACAGTTGTTTGTGACAGGAAGGACAGTTGTGGATGCACATGGCGACTATCTGCTCGTCGTGTTGATCGAACTGTTGATATGTGGATGGTCGTCAAATATAGTGGACCTCATGCATCCAATTGTGTTGGAGAGGTTTTTCAGTTCGATAATCGTAACGTCAGATGAAACAAACATAAGTTACAAGACGACCTACTCATCATCCTCATCGAGTGGTTGGGAGAACAAGTTCGGATCTGGAGCAGGCCGAGCTGGACGTGTGGGCCCGTATATGTTGCAGGGGTCGGCATACACAATCCGACCATGATGAAGGGGCGGGGTGGTCAGGAATGTAGGAGCATACCCGAACTGGGTCGAAGTGGGAACAGGACCGAACTGGGGCGCAGCAGATCCGCCACCCGCGACAAAGGTGGACTGGGGGAAGATAAATCGTGGTTGGTTGTATGAGTCCATCACGAAAGGGGGTGTGCCACCCTGCGAATCGTATGATGGATAGGAAGGAAAAACCATGGATGATGGTGTCTGCATCTCTAGCTGTGAGGACACTCCATAACCTGTTGGTGGCATTTCTGGTTGAGGGGGTCGCTGCACTCTGGGTCCAGTCGGAAGTTGTGGTTGAAAGGGGTTGTAGGTCACTTGACTTAGAAGCTGTGCTCCCTGCGCTGGAATGTAGTTGCAATATTCATCCAGCTTTCCCATCATTGAGTTGTATTGATGTGCGTCGTAGAAATTATGCGACTCTTCTGCAGTTTGGGTAGCTCGAGCACTGGCATCCATAACGAAGTTCCCCTGAAAAGCAAGTAAAATTAATTTAACAAGTCTTCTATGTAAAGAGATGTTGTATAACTTAATTCAATAAGTTAAATATGTAAAGATAGGAGAAGTGTAGCTCACCATCATATGGTAGTCAGGAGCAACTGCTTGATAAACCCCCGCCGGCGCACTGGCAGGTGGGCTAATGAGGCGTCTGGTGATACGTGTGTACCACGCCATATATTGTGCAATAGCCTCATCCTCATCGTCTACCTCAGCTACGGCCTGAACAGAGTTTTCCCGATCATTCCATAACTGGATCCACTTTGCATGGACTTCGGTCCAGTTGTGCTGGGGTTTTCCCCTTCGATCCATCTTGTGCAACACCTCATCATATCCACATGCTGGGGGGACCACTTGCACATCCCTAAACTGGCGGGAAACACGCTCTGGGTTGTGCCCCTCTACAATCTCGAAGCATATGAGAGGTGTGGTAGATTGCCAGATATTCTCACCTTCCTTACAAATGGGTGCAAGGTGAGCTAGCACGTCGCTGGAGTAGGGTTCCCACACAAACTGGATTTTAAAGTAATGCATTTCACTTTCCTTAAGATTGTTTGTCATTCTAACATAAACGATGATGGAAAGTAATAAAGAAACTAACTAACCTGATCAGAAGTTTGGCGATCGAATGCATCGCGGTAGTACATCAACGTCTTCGTGGTAGTATTGTAGGAGTATGAGCAATTAAGCCATCTCATAGCTAAAGAGTCCTCCCCATCTACAAATCGAGAGCTAAATGGAGGAGGCTCGGTAGCATAACATGTCTTCTTCCTAGCTTCTCGCCTTCTCGCCCTTCGGACTGCATTTTGGTCGTCACCTTCACCGAGTGGGACAATGCAGCGTGGTCGTCCAATGGGTATGCGCTCCCATGCCCACAGCTGGTGTCATTGTGAAGTTAATTAAGTAACAAGTTATATAATTAAATAAACATACAATGAACCGGTTGTCATACCTGCAATAAGATGACGGGACCTACGATCTCAACTTTCTCTCGTTCTGAAGCTCTACAAAGCTGTCGATAGAGGAAGGCAAGTGTTGCACTGCCCCAGCTGTAATGGCTAGCAACCTCCAAATCCATTAGCAGTGGGAGGTACAGTAACTGCACCTGACCGCCACTGTTATCAGCGAACAGGACACCTCCAAGGAGTAGTAGAATGTACGCCCTAGCCTGGCACTGCACTGCATGCTCCCCCGCATCTTCTGGTAAGGGCACTAATAGTAGTTGTCGAAGCCAAGCCACCTTCACAGACGAACCCCTAATCTGATGTGGAGGGGGTCTTTGCCCGAGCAATCCCTCAGCGAGAGTTGGCCAATCGTAGCATGCAGATCCAGTAACTGCCAGACCATCAACACGTAACCCCAATATAACTGAAACATCTTGGAGCGTGATAGTGGCCTCCCCAACATTGAAGTGGAAGGTGTGGGTCTCAGGTCTCCATCTTTCTATGAGCGTCGTTATTAGCTCGTTGTCTAACTGAAACTGGGAACCAAGCTTGTAGATGCATTCGAACCCCGTCGACTTTATGTACTGCATGACTCTATGGTCTGGAACTAGATCTCGCCCAAACTTACGCAAGTGCAGTCTATGTTGGATCACACCATTCGTCTACAAAAATAAAACTCACAAGCATAAGCATCTTATCTATTTGTAACGTTTCATGTAATTGTATACGTCATGAAAACAATACTCACATATTCCTCCCGATTCCACACATCAGTTGACCTGTGAAGATGTTGTCTATGGAGAACCTCATTCACCAGCGGGCCGGGATTCACTTCCATTGCCATTTTCGCCTCCCTAAACAAAGAACTTAATTTGTTCAGAATAACAAATAAATTACATACTGAATCTATTTTTCTCCTCTATATATATTTAACTTAATGAAATTCTACTATTTTATAAAACAAATTCTTATATAGAATCTATTATTATACAATTATTTTATTATGTTCTCAATCAAAACTTCATAATCTTTCCCATATTCATACAATCTAATTCTTTCATGTCACTTCGAATATACTCCCTTATTATTTCATCCCACATAACATATAACTAATATTCATACAATGTAATTGTTTCAACATGCAATTATCCCACAATTTCGGATCTACAACTATCATAAGATTTCGGATCTATAATAATCGCTAATTAATCAATATCCACAAACATTCATCTACCAACCCATTTTTTAACCCCTACCTCTCATCTCCTAATCCATATTTCTTCAAACCACAAACAAACTAATAGAGAAATCACACTAAACTCGAATTATTGTCACAACCACACACCTATCACAGCATTTACATAAAGACAAAACCCTAAACTCGAATTAACATCTCATATCAACTAATCGATCAAGAAAAAACCGAAAAAAAAAAAACTAACCTCGAATCTGCAATAAGATGGAGGGGATGCGAAATACCTGTCAAGATGGAGGGGGATTAGACAAAAAAGAGAGGTGGTCGCTGGTGAGAGGGACGGAGGTGGTCGCGGACGGAGAGGGACGAAGAGGGACGAAGAAGATGAAGTGCAGAGAGGCGGTTTCGGTTTCTTAGGGTTATTAAACAAAAACACGGATCCCCACCACGTTTTATGTTTAAATGTTCAACCACCACAATCAATGCCCCTTTGACCAGTTTTTTTTTTTTTACTGAAAAGAGAAACGCGGTCTGGGACCGCGTTTCTCTATTTATCCCCAGCCCCGTCAGCAACAGCTGACGAGTGGGTCCCCATCCAACACAAGAAACGCGGTCTGGGACCGCGTTTCTAGTGCCAGCTAGATTATTGTATTATTTTCATTAATTTTCTTTTATTTTAAAGGAGAAACGCGGTCCCAGACCGCGTTTCTTTCGTAAATTTCAAACTTCCTCCCGGGCGCCAATTCTCTCTCATGCTGTATACATAAAACGCGGCCTGGCTCCGCGTTTTTCTGTCCCACCTGCAAAAAATGAATATTTCTGTAATTATTTTGAAACGTTGAATATTTACGTAATTATTTATTTATTTATTAATATTTCGGAAAAAAATTCTCTAATTTAATTTTATATGTTTTATTTGAATTGAAAATACATGAGTAATACAAAACAAAAATAAGAATTTTATTGGAGAGAAATCATTAGGTGTAAAGACTTGGATTTTTAAATCCCAAGTCCTCGGAAAAAGAAAATCAAAATGAATTTTAAAGCAGAATTTAGCGGAAAAACACTCTAGCTCGAACTTTGATTTCGTAAAATGGATTTCCAACCTAATTAAAATTTTGAAAGGTAACTTAAAATGGTAACCTTGATTCCCAGATTTTAAAATTCTAACTAATCGAAATAGCGGGTTTCGAGAACTAGCTTTTGGAAATTCAAATTCTCGATTTGTGAACTACAATTCTTCTTTCTTTCTCTCATCTTTATCCAAAGCTCAGCTAAATGATTCCTTTGTGATGTTTAAATGGGTGAAATTTCCTACCTAGTTTCCCTATGCCTATCAAGTCACAACACCTACGAAATTGTTTTGTTTTCCTTCTTTTCTCACTCCAAACTTGCTCCATTCTTATATGGCAATAGTCAAGCTTGCTTTCCCTATTCTACCTCCCAAATCAGACCCATTCCAAGCAATTAAAATCTGATTTTGTGTTCATTCACATCCACCACAAACAAGAAGACCCAAACACTCCCCTAAGCTCTCTTCCTCCTCCATTCCACTCCCTTGTCGTGAGCACCTCCAAGGCTGCTCTCCTCCTCCATTGTACAGCCTCCGTCACCACATTGCTGAACCACCATTCCACCGCCACATCGCCACCATCGCCCACCCATCCCCGTCGCCGGCCACCATCGAATCTGCAGCCCCGCCTTCCACCTTCCCTGTTTTGCCGAGGGCTCACACACACACCCCATCTCTTCCTCCATCACTTCTTTTCGCCGGGAAGCAGTAGCAGGCGCCCAACACACCTCCTCCGACACGCCCTCGACGACAGAAGCAGCAGAAGCACCTCCCGGGGCAGCCGACGCCGCCCAGTGCCACCTTCTTTCTCCTCTTTCCTGTTCCGCATATAAGGTTCGGTGAGGCTTCGTTTTTCCTTCTTCTGCTTCGAAACTTTGAAAGGTCTCGCCTTTTTTACCACTCCTTTCGTCCCAGGCCAGGTACGAACTGTTCCTGCCTCCGACGCAGCCGATCGAACCCCCGAGCACCTCCGACGAGCATCGAACCCTTCCCTCGGTGAGCACCTCTTTCTCCTCCTTTCTTTTCGATTCTGTGTTTGTGGTGTCGGGACTGAACGGTCGGATCTGCCACCCACTGCCGGCAAGCCCTCCCATTCCCTTTCCTTTCCTTGAATTCGAGCAGTAGCTTTGTGAAGACGATGAACAGTACAACTTGGGGTTCGGTTTTGTTTTGTCTTAAAAACAATGGGTTCGGTTCGGTTTGTTTTATAAAATAAAAACCGGTTCGGTTTAGTTTAAAAACAAAATCAGATTTTGTAGGGGAGGAGTCCGGATTTGTCTTAAGGAAAATGGGCATATTTATAATTTGGGCCAGATCTGATCTTTTAAAAACCAAAGGGGAATTTGGGCCTATTCTTTTCCTCCTCTTGTGAGCCGATTTGAGTTGTTTTAAAACAAGATGGACTTGGGCCTATTTTTCAATAATCTGGTTATTGTATTTAAAAGAAGGGCTGAATTTTGGGTTTATAAAATAAGGGGCCGGTTTGGTAATTTATAAAAATAAGGAGGGTCGTTATTTGATTTTATAAATATAAAGTCGGTTTTTGGTAATTTAAAAAGGAATGATTTTATTATATGAGAATGATTGGAATTTTAAACAGATTTAGAAATACTTCATGAAAATGGTTAAAAGGAAATAGCATTTGGAATATTATGTAAGATAATTGAGATTTAAAATATAATATTATGAGATTGGAGATTTAAAAAGGTATTTGACGAACATTTCCCAATCTCGGAATTTCTATCTAGTTAACTCGGGTTTCGAAACGGTTTGCGGGACTAACTATGGGATTATGTGATCGATGACTAACTAGCATGATTGATGTGAATGATTATTTAATATCATGATTTGTGTGAACTAATGGCATGAATGAATGACTAACGACATGATGAGACGTTAGAATTTCTTATAATTTGACTTATGCCTTATGAGCTATGATTAATATGATGAACTTTGGAGATATATGATCATGCGGATATATGAGTAGTATTGTGAATATATGAATGTGGTGGAACGGAATGATGATAACGATATGCTCTTATGGAATGTGGCATCATGATAAGTGGTTGAGCTTGATGTGATGATGATTACGATATGATTGTTATCCTCGTTGAATGACGTGTGCTTGAATGCTTGAATGATTAGACGTAGACTTATATATATGTCCTGATATGTATCTAGGTAATACCTTGTGATTATGAATGATGTCTGCTGGGTCTTCTATTATGCTGTTCTGCATAGCCAGGTGAGTTCCTATATGAGCTCACTCAGATTCGAAAAGAGATCTCCTTGCTTGTAGCCATGTGCATACTAGGTGCTTGCATTCATAATAAAGCATGTCATGTAGTATCCTGCTAGGATTGCACTCATGATTGAGCATTCGTTTACTCATTGCTTTTGTAAACAGAACGGCCGTTATATGTGAAGTAACTAGAGTCATTGCTAGGGTTATAGGACGACCTAGTCTCATCGGGTCCCGCCCTGAGTCAATCGAGTCATGAACTTCCTTATATTATGAGATGCCTGCGGGCTTTATTGTGGATACGGGTTGGGCATGCGTGCCACCCGATTATATGGAATGCATTCACGAGCTGGCCAGTCTTTGCCCTATCGGAAGGGGGTGGAGGTAGGAGAGGGATATACCACTTGGTATTCGGTGCTAAGACCTTATTATATTTATGCACTTGATCTTAGGACCATGCTAGTGTGTTAATATTCCGCCTTGCATCTAGAAGCATCTTTATTAGGACTAGCGTGTGTATATGTCTGCTTGTTTGGGATTATATTGCGTAGGGCTTCGATCTGACACCGCCCCGCAAACATTTTTTTTAGGTTTGTTTTGCAGTATGATTATTCTTTGTTTCCGTGACATGGAAACTCTCTTGGGCGATCTCAAAGAAATGGTTTAACTCCACTAACATTGTATATTAAATTTCGATAAATACGCTTATTGATTTGGTTTTGACTCGGCTTTGCCGTGTCACCCTCTTGTATTACACCTTGATTCTACTATTTGCATGACTGTTGGTTTTCCACGCTTAGACCTATGACAGGTATAGGGGACTTCCCCGGGGATTCTAACGATCCCTTCAAATTTTGGGTATGAAATCCCACTTCAAAATGTTAGGATAGAATTTTAAACTTTCAACCTGTACTCGGGGCGCAAGATCCTAACGAGAGGTTTCATCCCTCGAAACGTAACCCGAGAATCATAATCCCGGGCCGTTACAATGTTGGTATCAGAGCTCATGTTATGCAAACCGAGTATGATAGGTTAAAGTGGTTTTGAAAATGGCCCAAGGTTTTCAAATGGTTTTTCAAAATGTTTTAGAAAGGAGCAAAATGAATTTAATATGGCTAACTCAAATGGACTAAATATGAACTTGACTCAATAAATGCGGTAATCAAACAAAGGGAAACGACGGGGTAATAAAGGCGCTAGACCATCCCTATTGGATGTAGTTGGGAATGGGTAGGCAAAATACTAGATTTCTTTTACAGATGGGGTTGAAGACTCCAAGGAGCCCGAGGGTTGGAGTAGGTTGGGTTAGGAGGCCGTGAGGTATTTCCCCCTCCGTTCAGCCGTCCCTCGAAGGACGGCATAGATTGTCTTTGTGATTATATGCATTAGATCCAACTGGGCTTAAGGGCGATCCTCCTCGAAGAGGATCATATTAATCTCGTTGATTGCTTCCCTGTTGAATGCTATTGTGGTTAGGATAGAGAACTAATTAGTATGCCTTAACTTGAATGTGTGAACGGGATAGCGGTAGGAAATCTTGTCCTTATGTTGTCGAAATTCCCGTCTTGTCAGGATAGCCCTTCCCTGATTCAAGCCCCTTGATGATTCTGACTCCGTCAACCGTTCCACCAAAACATTTAGGCATATTATCAAGGGTCGAGGAGCGTCTATTCTCCCCGTTTCGAGTCCTTCTTGATATCCCACCATCTATGCTTCTATCGAGTCTCGTACATAAGGTTGGTGTCTTCCACGGGAAAATTTGGGTCGGTCAACTAGCTACTTCCGGGGGTGTGTCAGATATGGAAAGATCATGAGTGTTTTAGGGAGGGTGATCAATGAAACAATTTCGAGTTAGAAGTGACTTGTCTTATGGAGTTATCCTTCTCGATTCTTATAATGGTCAACCATGTCTTCTTTACACAAGAGTCTAAACACGAGTTCTACCCTCACCCCTCGGAACCAGCGTGAATGTTCTTGTGCCCTACCGAGAGAGTCATACTTGCGTTCCACGGGAAACGGGGTAATGAGTCGGTGAAGGCCTTTAGAGAATTCTGTCGGTTATAGTAGTAGTCATTCTTGTGATTTCATGACATAGTATATTGATGTATTTCAGCATGACTTGCCTGATATCTTGCATGGTTGCTCTTGTGAGGAGATGTATGTGCCATATGAATGGAACTTCCATGATTATTGTCTTCTATGAATTAGGTCCATGATAGTGTGGTCAACCATCGTCATATGTTTAATATATGAGATAACTGTCCTAGCATGCTGAATTAATCCAATTAGACCTTATTGACTGTGTACTTACTTAATGAGTGTTGGTAGTAAAATGTAGGATATATATCTCCTAATTATGAACCATCATGCAATTATGTGCCATACTTGTCATGCTACACGTACATGGTTGTATTGGATGCGATAGTTTGCTATGACCAAATGACTTAGTCATATCCCCTGACACAATTATCAGAGTGCATCTTAACATGCTTATCTAGAACGCACATTGTTTTGACCTGCTCATGTGTACACGTAAAGTGAGAACTAAATCATACATGTTTTATCCTATAATGCTCGTTATGTCATATATAACTTATGCTGCATATGTCTATTGCTGGTTAGTGCATACATGATCTTAATATGTCAAGCATGATTAGTGCATGAGATGATAAGTTTTAGCATGTTCCGTGTGCATGTAAAGTTGATTATGTGAACACGTTATGGATGCATATGACACTATTCCTTTCAATAGGTACATGCTAGTGTGGAATGGTATGATTGGGATATTTCATGATTGCCATGTGTTTGCTTGCTGCACCTTTAACCTCATAGAATACCTTAAGGGCATTGTTGTAACTCTTAGGTTCGCGTCTCGTCTTGAGTTTCGTCATCTCTAGTCCCGGTCTATGTCTGAATCCTTAAAGAAGTTGTGTTGCCCGCCCATGTCTCTCCCCTATCTTTGTAACTTCTAACCCTTGCGATACCCTGATGAGCGTCAACATGGTAGAAAGAGCTAACGACCAAGTGGCACTGGAGTGGCGCAACAGAAGAGTGGTGGGTCCATGACCCATAGACTCCAAGGACGACGTCACCAATAGCAAAAATGACAAATGTGCTCAAAGGACGGCAATCGTGAGCAGGATTCTCCCAATTGACTCGAGGAAGAGCATTCTTAATTCAAGCCGCACATTCCCTTATTAGTCGGAATTGAAGTTGTACGATAGGCCTGGAACTGACATGGTTGGATTTGTGGTGACGAATATGTCGAATTAGTAGTAAATGATTACCTGACTAACTTGTGTTGTGATGATGTGCCTTTATGCTTGAGTATACTGAATTGCTAGTAAATAGGTTATGGGTTATATATATGGTGGTGTTTTCTTCTTGGGTCAGTAGTTGTGTGAGATGGGGTGCAGGAAGGATGCGTTAGTAAGGGTAGATAGAGCAAGTGGGACTTGTCGAAGATAGTAGTCGGTAAGTATAGTTGAGCTTCCATGTAGGTCTTAGGTGAGAAATAGAGTTAGTGTGGTAAGATTCCGAGGGAGAGGTCTTCGTTAGAGGTAGTGTAGGGCAACAGCGTGTGCGGGTAGTGTAGTTCTAGAGGTGGATGAGTGAGCTAGGAGTGGGTCGAGTTAGTGTACCCAAGGGAGAGTGTCTAGATAATCTAGGAGTGGATCGTGGGCGGTGTTGAGGATGATTGGCTAAGGGATGTTTGAGAATTCGTAGAGTTGGGACTAGGTTGTATGTGCGGTAATTGGGAGCGGTCTTGGTACAGGGTGAAGTTGAGGAATCGCTAAGGAAGAATAGTGTGAGGTTGCTTGGGGGATTATCAATCTTGGGTATTTGGTTGTTCGTATGAGGATTGTACGTGTGATGAATATTTGGAAATTATTTGGATATAATTTGTAGTGCTTCAAGAATTCATGAGTGAAGGACTTCTAGATGCGTTGTTCGAGGATTTTAGCATAGGGAAGAAATCGAGATTGATGTGTGGAGATTATTGTGGATATTGAGGTATTTGAGGGTTTGAGATGAGTCTTCGAGGAAAGGTTGGTAGCTAGGCAAGGATGTCATTGAGAATTCTAGTAAGACTATAGGCTTGAGGATGAGATAGGTAGATTATGAGCTTGGAATTGGGAACTAGGCAAGCGTAAGGCATTGAGAGCGCTAGAGGAGGGAGGATTTTAGAAGGTGTGGCGGAATTGCGGTACTTAGGAAGGTTCGGGTGAGATGTCATAGGAACTTTGTGGAAATAATGATCGGTAAAAGAGGGCTTTGGATGGTAAGGTGTTATGGTCAAGAAGTAGGAGCCTGAGGCTTGTTAGGAATATGAAGAGATGAGGAACTAGAGTAGGACGACTCGAGGATTTTGAATAGTTAAGGTTTACTAAGATTTAGAATTATGCTGAGACGAGGATCTAGAATAGGTCGGCGAAGGAGTCGTGGATGTTCAAGTTTCGTGGGATTTGGGATGAGACAAGTAGGTAGAATATGTGATCGATCATTGAGGATAGATGCGGGTGATGAGGAACTCGGTGATTCGTGGTTATGAGTTAGCACTAGACGGTTTTCTGCGTTAGAGTTGGCGAGAGTAGGCGGTTGAGTGGATTCTAGCAAGGTAGGATGCTTGTGTTAGTGATGTCGAGGATAAGGATGGGAGTGTCAGGTGTGAGATGGTCGGTATGAGTTGGGTTCTTAGAGGTGGATGGCTAGTGAGAGTGATTAGTGGTACGGGAAGTGTGATCAGGTTAGCAAGGTGATTTGATATGTCCCTTTGGGAGATGATAGTCATGCGGAGTCTTGAGAGCCTAGGAAGGGTCAGCAAGATTGTTGAGAAGTGTCTAGATCGATCGTGAGGGCGGCTCAGTTGAGGACTTGAGATTTCCCTTAAATGGTAAAGATGGGACAGGTACGGAACCCCTAGGACAAGGGTTTGCTTTATAGAGAGTCTTGGTAGTTGGTTGAGTTGTTAAGCTTGTCGGAATAAGGAAACTGTGCGATTGTGAACCCCGAGATATGGTTTTAGGAGGTCGAGTAGGATTTGAGATCAGGATGTCGAAGTAGGCTGGTTCTTAGATGACTTGATGGCATGGGAGTTAGGATATCTAGTAGTCGGATTAGGTAATTGGCCTGGATTACGGATAGTTATGAGGCTAGAGAGTTTGTATATAAGCAGGATGCAATGGTATTTAGAACTAGAATCGAATTTGAGTTGGTTGACCTAGGTGAGGTTAATCTTGTCTTGAGAATTGTTGATGATGAGTGGCGATCGTGCCCTAATGTGGTTCGTAATTATAGGCATGTTTTCTTGAGGATGTGGCTTATGGTTATGCGATACTTGGGACCGAGTGATGTGAAAGTTCTATGTTATAGACGATGCTGAGTCTCTGATGTGTTCCATAGGCGATGGTGAATTGTTAGTACTAACATAGTTACCCCTGAACTCGATGAAATGCTGGTGCGCGGAGGTACTTGATGCCTCTAAATGTGATGATGATCCTTGGTAGTTAGTATATGATCTGATTATCTGATTGATATGATGTACAACCTCTATGATATGATGTGATGAGCCCTGCTATGTATGATACTATGCTAGATCTGTTATGGTACGTAACTATCTTTGACATGAGTATGATCTGTTTATGAATGGGTGATACGATTTCTATGATGTACGATTACTATGTTATATGATGCCTTGAATTGGAATTGCTAGGATGATAGGACCGAATTGATGAATTTGATTATGACTTGGAACCTAGGAAGGAAATATGGGATTAGCCTTAGAGGTGGATGATTCCACCTCTTGAGATTTGGAATTTGCTTGACTAACGTCGAATTTAAGGGATTTGAACGGTGTTTTAAAATGACTAACTTGGATTTGAGGAATTGAACACGATCAAGAATTTCAATGATTTTGAGACAAATCCTTTTCGAACTGAGGACTCCCTTAGAAACTTTTCAACCCGAGCTTGCATTATGACGCCCCACGAAGTTGATACAAGCATTTTATAGGGGCCCTTATAGACTGCTTGCTAAGACCTAGTGGAGATGTTGTAATGTCTTTGAGTTATGATATAACCGAGAAGTCGGGGTAAGGATGTGATACGGGCCCATATTACATTCTTGCTACGACCTATCAGGAATATTATGATCATGACGACGATACTGTGAGAATCTCATAGGGGCTCTTATGAGGCACTTGCGGGATCGATGTCATGGTCCTTGGACTCACCTATTTCAAACATCATCCCCTCCCTTGTTTTGGTTTTAATTAGTCTCGGGGACGAGACTTGTTTTTAGAGGTGGATGATGTAAAGACTCGGATTTTTAAATCCCAAGTCCTCGGAAAAAGAAAATCAAAATGAATTTTAAAGCAGAATTTTGCGGAAAAACTCTCTAGCTCGAACTTTGATTTCGTAAAATGGATTTCCAACCTAATTAAAATTTTGAAAGGTAACTTAAAATGGTAACCTTGATTCCCGGATTTTAAAATTCTAACTAATCGAAAGAGCGGGTTTCGAGAACTAGCTTTTGGAAATTCAAATTCTCGATTTGTGAACTACAATTCTTGTTTCTTTCTCTCATCTTTATCCAAAGCTCAACTAAATGATTCCTTTGTGATGTTTAAATGGGTGAAATTTCCTACCTAGTTTCCCTATGCCTATCAAGTCACAACACCTACGAAATTGTTTTGTTTACCTTCTTTTCTCACTCCAAACTTGCTCCATTCTTATATGGCAATAGTCAAGCTTGCTTTCCCTATGCTACCTCCCAAATCAGACCCATTCCAAGCAATTAAAATCTGATTTTGTGTTCATTCACATCCACCACAAACAAGAAGACCCAAACACTCCCCTAAGCTCTCTTCCTCCTCCATTCCACTCCCTTGTCGTGAACACCTCCAAGGCTGCTCTCCTCCTCCATTGTACAGCCTTTGTCACCACATTGCTGAACCACCATTCCACCGCCACATCGCCACCATCAGCCACCCATCCCCGTCGCCGGCCACCACCGAATCTGCAGCCCCGCCTTCCACCTTCCCTGTTTTGCCGAGGGCTCACACACACACCCCATCTCTTCCTCCTTCACTTCTTTTCGCCGGGAAGCAGTAGCAGGCGCCCAACACACCTCCTCCGACACGCCCTCGACGACAGAAGCAGCAGAAGCACCTCCCGGGGCAGCCGACGCCGCCCAGCGCCGCCTTCTTTCTCCTCTTTCCTGTTCCGCATATAAGGTTCGGTGAGGCTTCGTTTTTCCTTCTTCTACTTCGAAACTTTGAAAGGTCTCGCCTTTTTTACCACTCCTTTCGTCCCAGGCCAGGTACGAACTGTTCCCGCCTCCGACGCAGCCGATCGAACCCCCGAGCACCTCCGACGAGCATCGAACCCTTCCCTCGGTGAGCACCTCTTTCTCCTCTTTTCTTTTCGATTCTGTGTTTGTGGTGTCGGGACTGAACGGTCAGATCTGCCACCCACTGCCGGCAAGCCCTCCCATTCCCTTTCCTTTCCTTGAATTCGAGCAGTAGCTTTGTGAAGACGATGAACAGTACAACCTGGGGTTCGGTTTTGTTTTGTCTTAAAAAAAATGGGTTCGGTTCGGTTTGTTTTATAAAATAAAAACCGGTTCGGTTTAGTTTAAAAACAAAATCAGATTTTGTAGGGGAGGAGTCCGGATTTGTCTTAAGGGAAATGGGCCTATTTATAATTTGGGCCAGATCTGATCTTTTAAAAACCAAAGGGGAATTTGGGCCTATTCTTTTCCTCCTCTTGTGGGCCGATTTGGGTTGTTTTAAAACAAGATGGACTTGGTCCTATTTTTCAATAATCTGGTTTTTGTATTTAAGAGAAGGGCTGAATTTTGGGTTTATAAAATAAGGGGCCGGTTTGGTAATTTATAAAAATAAGGAGGGTCGTTATTTGATTTTATAAATATAAAGTCGGTTTTTGGTAATTTAAAAAGGAATGATTTTATTATATGAGAATGATTGGAATTTTAAACAGATTTAGAAATACTTCATGAATATGGTTAAAAGGAAATAGCATTTGGAATATTATGTAAGATAATTGAGATTTAAAATATAATATTATGAGATTGGAGATTTAAAAAGGTATTTGACGAACATTTCCCAATCTCGGAATTTCTATCTAGTTAACTCGGGTTTCGAAACGGTTTGCGAGACTAACTATGGGATTATGTGATCGATGACTAACTAGCATGATTGATGTGAATGATTATTTAATATCATGATTTGTGTGAACTAATGGCATGAATGAATGACTAACGGCATGAAGAGATGTTAGAATTTCGTATCATTTGACTTATGCCTTATGAGCTATGATTAATATGATGAACTTTGGAGATATATGATCATGCGGATATATGAGTAGTATTGTGAATATATGAATGTGGTGGAACGGAATGATGATAACGATATGGTCTTATGGAATGTGGCATCATGATGAGTGGTTGAGCTTGATGTGATGATGATTACGATATGATTGTTATCCTCGTTGAATGACGTGTGCTTGAATGCTTGAATGATTAGACGTAGACTTATATATATGTCCTGATATGTATCTAGGTAATACCTTGTGATTATGAATGATGTCTGCTGGGTCTTCTATTATGCTGTTCTGCATAGCCAGGTGAGTTCCTATATGAGCTCACTCAGATTCGAAAAGAGATCTCCCTGCTTGTAGCCATGTGCATACTAGGTGCTTGCATTCATAATAAAGCATGCCATGTAGTATCCTGCTAGGATTGCACTCATGATTGAGCATTCGTTTACTCATTGCTTTTGTAAACAGAACGGCCGTTATCTGTGAAGTAACTAGAGTCATTTCTAGGGTTATAGGACGACCTAGTCTCATCGGGTCCCGTCCTGAGTCAATCGAGTCATGAACTTCCTTATATTATGAGATGCATGCGGGCTTTATTGTGGATACGGGTTGTGCATGCGTGCCACCCGATTATATGGAATGCATTCACGAGCTGGCCAGTCTCCGCCCTATCGGAAGGGGGTGGAGGTAGGAGAGGGATATACCACTTGGTATTCGGTGCTAAGGCCTTATTATATTTATGCACTTGATCTTAGGACCATGCTAGTGTGTTAATATTCCGCCTTGCATCTAGAAGCATCTTTATTAGGACTAGCGTGTGTATATGTCTGCTTGTTTGGGATTATATTGCGTAGGGCTTCGATCTGACACCGCCCCGCATACATTTTTTTAGGTTTGTTTTGCAGCATGATTATTCTTTGTTTCCGTGACGTGGAAACTCTCTTGGGCGATCTCAAAGAAATGGTTTAACTCCACTAACATTGTATATTAAATTTCGATAAATACGCTTATTGATTTGGTTTTGACTCGGCTTTGTCATGTCACCCTCTTGTATTACACCTTGATTCTACTATTTGCATGACTGTTGGTTTTCCACGCTTAGACCTATGACAGGTACAGGGGACTTCCCCGAGGATTCCAACGATCCCTTCAAATTTTGGGTATGAAATCCCACTTCAAAATGTTAGGATAGAATTTTAAACTTTCACCTGTACTCGGGGCGCAAGATCCTAACGAGGGGTTTCATCCCTCGAAACGTAACCCGAGAATCATAATCCCGGGCCGTTACATTAGGATATTATATTACCATCACTTATAAAGATCGGATATTTATCTTACATTTGAAAGCTTGAGATATATTTTTAACACCGCCTTAAAGGTTGGGTTATTTTAATTAGTTTCGCCTTAAAAATAATAATAAATGGCTCTCTTTTCATCTTCCAAACCATTCAATACCAACTTTCTTGGATTTCAATAAGTAATCTTCATCTCATAAATCTTCTTATAAATATGTACCTCATAAATCTCATATTTACGTTAATCAAACTATTATTTTTTTAAAGAACATATTTTCTTTATATATATATATATATATATATATATATATATATATATATATATATATATATATATATATATATATATATATATATAGGTTGATTAGAGGAACCAAATTAAGTATACAAAGCAATATTTTACATCTTATTATTAATTTTTAAAAAAAAAATTGTTTATTGAGGAGAGAATGGGAAGAAAATGAATTAAAATTTACGTAGAAGAGGGTATATGATCATCATTTTTGTATGAGTCTTGAAGGGGAGATGGGGAATGATTAGAACATACTAAGGGTGGAAATAGTCACCCTCCATAATATTAAGGAATGAAATGTGCCTGGCCCCTCTTCTCGGTGCTCCACGCTCAGAACTCAACCACTCTCAGTGGCTGCGTTTACCTCTTGCTAACAGCCAAACAACTCTCAACTTACCACATATCTTGAAAAATCATTTTTTCAAAATCATCTATTTAACCAAAAAAACCTCAAATATAAAATTTTAGCACAAACTTTATAATCCAACCTTTGATTATCTTAAAATTTTCGATATTAAATTGCTTACTCCTCAGGTCCGAAGTCTTGCATGCAACTTGATCACTCAGAGTTTCAACTCAAATTAAGCAACGCTTCTACAGTTGGATGCAAATATAGGAGTCAATCCAGTTGGCAAAACACTACCCAAGACAGATAAGTTTAATCTCAAGTCTTTGATTATTGATGTCTATTCAATTTCGCAGACCTTTAGTATTTGCCTGGAATATATGAATGACATAGAGCGGGTTTTGGTCGAGAAGGCTCTTTACCTCTTACCAACTCAAATCTGTGCATGCAAACAGAACTCTCAGTGCAGCAACCCAAAGCTTGTCTTACTATTGCATGCTGCTCTCAAGATGAACTTCTCAGAGTGAGCTTCGTCTAAGGAGGCGTGTGGCCTCATTCCTGCTAAGTTGATCTATAAACCTATAATTCATCATCTAATTGCTTTAAATCATCTTTATATTTATTGCCTTGTAATTTCTTACCCATTAGCATTGAAGCTTGATTATTCCACTGGCTTTATTATGACCTGCCCTTGTTTCAATCTAGGATGTGATCTTTACATAATCTTTCACCTTTACTTAATAGTTTACCTCCCTGTGTTTAATTTTCCTTTGTTAAGGAACACTCTGTTAGGGTTTAGATCTGATTGGTATAACCTAAATCCCCTGATTCTGATGCTTGGTGGGAATGTTTCTATAAAGCCCTTGTGTGGCCCGGTTCTTCCTAACATTGAGATGACTAAGATTGGATGGAGATCAGGTATGGTCTTACTATTTCCCCTTACTACAAACCTTCAGCGACGCCCCATTTACCTCCCTATGGGAGGGGTGGTAGCAAGCGACCAAAACTTTATCAACAAACATACCCTATACAACATTGCTACAAGCTTACATGTCAAAACAAAAAGCAGGAGAAACTGTCACTACAAAGATATCCCTCTTAAGTGGTACTCTACTCAGTTTCGCAAGCTACAACTGACCCTCAACAAGCCAGGAATGAACTATCATTTTAGCACAAGTGTAAGCAAAATCATTCAATTTACTTGTAACTTTAAGTGTATTATGTACCTGCTGCTTCAGCATAATCAATCTTATCCTTATGATTAGTATTGGATATTGGAATGTCAGGGGTACTAAGAGACCCCTTTTATGGCAAGAGATAAACCAACTACGCTTTACAAACAACCTTGACATTCTTGTCCTATCTGAAACAAAGGCCACAGAACCTCCAGATGAAACCCAAATGCAAATCTCTTGCTTTCAAAAGTACCACTACATAAAAGCTTCTGGCTTTAAGGGTGGTTTATGGATGCTTTACAAATCAAAAATCATGGAAGATTGCAATATTATAGACCAAAATAATAGAGTTATCATGCTTCAAGCCAATATAGAAAACCTTGAATTGGCCATTCTCTTTGTATATGCTCCTTCAATTGAGCTTGAGAAGGATCAATTCTGGGAAGAAACCTATGCTCTTATTCATAAACATCAGCTTCCTGTCATTATAATAGGAGACCTAAACGACATCGAAAGTGATACAGAAAAGGTAGGTGGCATTATCCCCAATTGCTCTAGATTTAGAAGACTAAAACATGTGAAAGATAATCTAAATCTTCATACTGTACCTTTTGATGGTCCACCCTTCACTTGGAGGAAAAATAAGACAAGCACAAACAATACCTATGAAAGGTTAGATAGAGCTCTAGCCCATCAAAACATTATTTCATCATTCCCTAACCTGAGAACTAAGCATCACTCATTTTCTTTCTCTGATCATTGCCCCATCACTCTTGACATTGGTAAACATAGATCAAAGAAAGGAACCCCTTTTAGATTTGAAATGGTCTGGACTACAAACAAAGCTTATGAAGAAATGGTTAAGAAAGTATGGAGTAATAAGCTGTCTGGATCCTTTGCCTACAAACTAATGCAAAAACAAAAACTCATCAAACAAAATACAAAAAATTGGTGTAAGAAGCAAACAAACAACTTGTCAAAACAATTAGCGTAGGTTGAATTACAAATCAAGAATTTCCAGCTTAAACTCCCCTTGGGGAGGATTACAGCAAATGAAGAGGCCAAACTTGCCAGATTGGAACATAAGAAATCAAGACTATTATATTGGAATATAGTCACAAATTTTGGAAGCAGAGAGCCAAAATCAAGCATCTACAACTTTCGGATCGTAAAACAAAATATTTCCAAATGACTGTCAGAATTAAAAACTTTAGAAGATCTATGCTTTACTTTGAATCTAATAACGGTCAAATACTAACTGAACAAGAGGCCATCTCCGACAAAGTTACCCTTGAAATGTTAGAAAGATTCATTACAAACCATCAAAGGTATATACAGCTACAGGATGTTTGGAACATTCAGCCACAAATTACTTCTGATGAAAACAGATTCTTGACAGCCCAACCAACTGAAATAGAAATCAAAAATACCTTTTGGGAAATGGCAAGAGATAAAACTCCAGGGCCAGATGGCTACCCTCCATAATTCTATAAAAAAATATTGGCATATAGTTGGGACTTCCTGCTGCAAAGCTATCAAATCATTCTTTCATTCTGGACAACTACGATCTGATTCAAATCATACATTTATTGCTCTTATCCAAAAAACGGATAATCCTACAAATATAAATCATTATAGGCCAATTAGTCTTTGCAATACGATCTACAAACTCATCTCGAAAATTTTAGCAAATAGACTTAAGCCCATCCTCCCCAAACTAATTAACCCATATCAAGGAGCTTTTGTAGAAGGTAGATCCATTCAAGACAACACTCTCATTGCGCATGAAATATTCCACAACTTCAACCGAAAAAAAAAGGAAAAACGGGCTGGATGGCCCTAAAACTGGACATGGAAAAAGCATTTGATAAAATAAACTGGAGCTATATTGAAGCGGTTCTCGCCAAATTTGGATTCCATAGCTTATGGATAAGATGGATTATGAAATGTCTGACAACAACCTCCTTATCGGTGCTTGTAAACAATATCCCTGGGAAACAATTCAAACCTAATAGAGGGATTAGACAAGGTGACCCTTTAGCCCCTTACATATTTATTCTAGTTATGGAATGCCTCTCTAGAGAATTACACAAAGAAGCCTTACTAGAAGATGCTCTAGTAGGGATTAAATTAACTAAAAATGGTACCCCCATACCCTTCCTAACCTTTGCAGATGATACCCTAATTTTCGCAAAAGCAGCACATACCAGCCTTAATACTATCCAAAACATGCTTAACAACTTTTCAAACCTATCAGGACTAACCATAAACTATTCAAAAAGCTCAATTCATTGATCAGCCAATGTATCCCAGACTTTAGCAAAAGATCTTGCACAACATATGGGGGTTCCCATCACGAGAACACTTGAGAAATACTTAGGTATCCCTCTTATAAATGGGAGAATAAAAAACTGTGTCTTTGAAGATGTTGTCCAAAATCTAAAAAAACAACTCTCCAAATGGAAGGCTTCTACCCTCTCACAAGCAGGAAGAGCGGTTCTTATCCAATCAAATCTTAGCTCCAAAACAAATTATCTAATGCAAAATTTTCTACTACCGAAAGGAATCCTATAATAAATTGACCAAATCAACAGAAACTTCTTCTGGAATAAGCTTCAATCTGAAAGGTACACACCGCTTGTAAGTTGGGACAACATCTGTAAAAGTAAATGCCAAGGAGGCCTAGGCATTAGGAAAGCAGAAGATCTCAATATAAGCTTTCAAATGAAGCTCCTTTGGAAGCTCTACACAAACGAGAACAATATATGGGTCCAGGTCATAAATGAAAAGTATCTTCAAAAGGAAAATATTGGAAATCGCTCCAATCATCTTACTTCTTAGCAATTTGGTTGACTACTCTCCTTAAGAAATAAATTTGAACAAGGTCTCCTTTGGTTAATTGGGAACGGAAATAGCATAAATGTTTGGTCACACCCCTGGGTCCCAAATCAAAATCTTGAACAATTTAAAGGGAACCATGGTCCGAAAATGAAAGTATCCCAGCTTTTTAACTCACAAAAACATTGGAATTATCCACTAGTAAATAGCCTCTTCCCCCCGGAAGTCTCTTGTAAAATTCTAGATATACAAATCCCAAATTGGGATACCCCAGACAAACTTATCTGGAAGCTTGACCCAAGTGGAAACTTCACTATGAAATCAGTCAAACGCATGACAAACAACGTAACTCAAATTCCAAAAGATCTTAACTGGATTTGGAAGCTAAATCTACCCCCCTAGAATAAGAAGTTTTATGTGAAAAATAATGGTAGATGGTCTTCCTACCACTCAAAGGCTTAATAAATATGTTAACCGAGTACCCAGCCAGTGTAGTCTTTGTAATCAAGTAGAAGAAGATGCGGAACACCTAATGAGAAGTTGCCTATTCACTAGAAACATAATTGCCCATTTTGAGCTACAACAGGAAAATACTTCCAACGTATGAATATAAATGAATCCCACCCTTTTAATAGATGAAATCCGACTTGGAAATAAGAATTTTGAGGAACTAGTCTTCATTTGGCAAACTATTTGGGAAATCAGAAATGAAGTTATCTTTAGGAATAAAGCTCCGGCGCCAATAGAAAATATCATTCGAAGAATCATTGCAAACATCTATGATTGGTCCCAAATTGAAAAAGATAGTTATAGGAATAAAGCAACAAACAGGAGAATTAAAGCTAAATGGAGCAGACCATCGGGGGCTGTCTACAAAATCAATGTTGATGGCTCTGTTAATCTCATGGGCGCTTGCCATGTGGGAGGGGTTACTCGGGACTCCCGGAGCCATGTCATTGACATGTTTTACAAGGAAACTGTCAAAGCCTCAGTCATTCAAACTGAAGCTATCGCTATTCAGACAGGTATGGAGCAAGCTATCATGAAAGGACTTCGAAGAGTAATAATAGAAGGGAACAATCTACAGGTCATCAAAGACATCACAAGCAGCAATAATGTCTGATGGGAGATTATACATTACATTGGAAAGATCAAGCAACTGGAATCTGCCTTTGACCTTGTTGAATACAGGCACTGTTACCGAGAAGCGAATCTACTATCCCTTTTAATAGGGAACTTTGTACCATCATCCTTAAGGATGATCAAGGAGCCAGATTACAGCTTGTTTAATCGCTCCTAATTCTTGCCTACTGTAAAAAAAAAGGAATGAAATGTGGAGAAATATAACAAATTTTATGTGAAAAATGGGGGAAGGAGAGAAAAAAAAAAAAGGGGGAGAGGGGTTAATGTATACAAATTTGCTATTTATTTTTAATTTGAAAAGAGAATGTTCTTTTTATGTAATGTTTGTTAATGTGTTATTGCATGTAGAGAAACAATATTGATGGAAAATATGCATGTTTGTTAATGTTATTGAAACTATATATATTTGTATATACAATGAGAGATAGACATGCATCATCTAGACTTGTCAACTACACA
This sequence comes from Persicaria tinctoria, assembly GCA_037127255.1. Lineage (NCBI taxonomy): Eukaryota > Viridiplantae > Streptophyta > Magnoliopsida > Caryophyllales > Polygonaceae > Persicaria > Persicaria tinctoria. Next base: position 7,387,431 of record JBANSL010000011.1, on the reverse strand, counting down.
TGATCAGACCTAAATGTTCAGTAATTTTTTGGGTTTAATTAAACTTGTTATTTTAGATACGGGACTAAAATCGATCCGAACTTGAATGATCTGAGAATTTTAGGGTCATGACCTAATGATCCCTTGGGTCAAATTGTCCAGGTGAGTTAGCATCATGTAGACGTCACAGAGCCACAGAGGCAACACATAGACCTCACACAGATTCGTCATACAATTGTGTTTATCGAGGTCACTCGTAGGTTAAATAACGCGTATATTTTATAATTATAATATGTTTAGAACACTTATTTGTATAAATATGTTTTTTATGCTTAAAATATTTATATAATATTATTATTATTATAACAATATTTATAAATTTAGTTGTAATATTATTATTTAGTTTGATTGACATATTTATATTACAATTTAAAAGTTCAAGTTTTTTGATCCATTGGGTCGACCCGAAACCAGAACAACCCCAATATTTTTGCTCGACCCAGAACGACCGGTAATTACTCGATTGATCCGAAACCCGATCTACCCGGAACCCGACCCAAATGACCTGATTGACAGGTCTAATCACATCTCAACAATACTAATGCACCATATGTTAATGCATCAATATATATATATATATATATATATCAAAATGAATGTTAAATATATCAATGCAATATTTTTATTAGGCATGCACGGAATCTGAGTAGCGTAACCATTCCGGAATGGCTCACCGGAAAGGATTTGTGGGTAGTACCCATAGGTCCCCGGTTCGAACCCCGGAATGGCCGCTCTTTATTTACAAATACAAGGAATCTGAGTAGCGTCGCTGGATCCTTTTGATTCAATATATCGAATAGCATCCTTTCGGGAGTGAATGAGGACAAAGAACTCTGGATGAGACACAGACTCGCCTTCGGGTATCATGAATGTCGCTCTTGAGGCGAGACTTTTCCCTCGATCTATGAAAGACACTACACTCGCTCTCATCTGGGTTCTGTGTTAAGTTCATTAGCTCAACCAATAATGGTAGGTCATCGTTCTGATGCTTGTACTGGTGTTGTCGTCCGATGGGTACACGAAAGTGGCGAATTCAGTTAGATAGTTTATCTTTCTAGATGACTTACTTTGAACCTTAGCATTCATCAATAGCAAGACATTAATTAATATCCCTAATCCATTGAATATCAAAGATGCACCGTGCACCTTATTCGCTACATTGACTTTTAAAAACACGTGGGTGCAAACCACCAACTCGAAGCAGACCGTCGTACCCACCGCATTTTATTAATACATTATATATTACTCCGTATTGATAAAAACTTATGTCTTTTTAATTAACATCTAAAATGTTTAGTTTAAAAAGATGGAATAATAGGATGAAGGTAACTTAGTATAGCTAGATGTTGCAACCATATGTTCCTTGGATGATTTGAATTGAAACATGGAAGGTAAGTAACTCTAGCTAGCTAGCTGGCCCCTAAGGTCTTAGAAGAGCCAATGGATGCACGCATGCACCATCTGCTATACATTAATATAATACAAACAAACAACCAAACAAGATCCCCAAAATAAAGTATCTTTCTTAGCTTATATATAGTATATGTCAAAATATGTTTATAGTGTCGTCGACGTCCATTGCAAGTTGTGTTTACTATTAATTTTACACGATCGAGTGTGTACGTGCTCACACAGTACTCTCACGTACACCATTACTATATTACTCCATCATGCTATTCATTAGTGTCGTATATTAGATACACTAGCTACCTAAAATATTTTAATGATTAAATGATAATTAATTATTTTATATTATTTTATTAAAAATTAGTAGTATTATATTAATTATAATTTATCACTTGTTAAAATTGAATTTGATGATTATCAATTTAGATTTATTATAATAAAATAGATATATTTATATTATTTTCCTTTTATATATAGATATAATTTTAGATAAAATGATATATATATATATATATATATATATATATATATATATATATATATATATATATATATATATATATATATATATATATATATATATATATATATTATTATTATTATTATTATTATATAGAAGTAAAGCTTGACCTGTATGCTTTTACAATGATTAATTCTATCAAAAAAACTATTTAAGTAAATCTATATATAACCTTAATTTAGAAGACTTTGCTTATATGTCAATCTTAGAGGAGTTTTAGGAATATTGACCAATTATGATTTTTTTTCTTGATTTTTTTATTTCTCCGTTTCTCTTTTTTTTTCCATTAATTTTTTTAATCCTCGATTCTCTTTTATTCCTAACATATTTACTAACAATCTATATAAACTCTTAATTTAGAAGAGTTTATGATGATGTGTCAAGCTTAGAGGAATTTTAGGAGACTCAACCAATCATTTTTTTTGCCATTTTTCTTTGATTTTCTTTAATTCTATTTTTTTTTCTTTTTCCTTTTGGGGCAAATTTCAAAAAATAACACGAACTTTAGGGGTGGTTGCGTTCGGTGGCACCAACTTTCAAAAATTCTATAATAATCACCAACTTTGAAGGGTGGTTGTGGTTAGTAGCACAACCATTTTATTTTAAAAGTGCATCCCTTATTAACATTTTGTTTACAAAAAAATCACATTTTTCCATTGTTTTTTTAAACCCACTCACAATTTTCTTCTTTTTTTTAAAAAAAAAAATAATTTTCATGTTTATAAACTCAATTTCAATTTTTCAAAAAACATCATTTTTAAAAAAAATATAATTGTGATATTAATTGATATCTTTTTACGACACTCATTTTTTATTTTAAAGACATTACTTATTATTTAATTTTTTTGAAAAAAACTGAATTTATGGAGAAAATAAAATTAGTTCTTTTTTTAACCGGGTGTAAATAATGAGTGTATTCTTTTAAGAAAAAAAGAGGAAAGGTAGTGTTTTATATAAAAAAATTATATTTTTAAAAATAAAAATGAAAATGGATTATTTTTTAAAATGAAATATGGGCATTTTTTTAAAATTGAAAATTCGATGATTTTTTTTCTACAAAGAATGTTAATAAGAGGTGATATTTCAAAAAAAAAAATAGATGTGTCACTTATTGCAACTAGAACTAAAGTTGGTGATTGTTTTTGAAATTCAGAAAGTTCATACTATTAAACGCAACTACCCCTAAAGTTTATGCTATTTTTCACAATTTGCCCTTTTACTAACTATCTATATATCTATTCTATATATATAACCTTAATTTAGAAGACTTTGCTTACATGTCAATCTTAGAGGAGTTTTAGGAATATTGACCAATTATGTTTTTTTCCTTGATTTTTTTATTTCTCCTTTTCTCTTTTTTTTCCATTAATTTTTTTAATCCTCCATTCTCTTTTATTCCTAACATATTTACTAACAATCTATATATAACCTTAATTTAGAAGACTTTGCTTACATGTCAATCTTAGAGGAGTTTTAGGAATATTGACCAATTATGTTTTTTTCCTTGATTTTTTTATTTATCCTTTTCTCTTTTTTCCATTAATTTTTTTAATCATCCATTCTCTTATTCCTAACATATTTACTAACAATCTATATATCTATATATAACCTTAATTTAGAAGACTTTGCTTACATGTCAATCTTAGAGGAGTTTTAGAAATATTGACCAACTATGTTTTTTTCCTTGATTTTTTTATTTCTCCTTTTCTCTTTTTTTTTTCCATTAATTTTTTTAATCATCCATTCTATTTTATTCCTAACATATTTACTAACAATTGGGCTTAATTCAAAACATTGAATTCAATCTAATATAGCCATTAGGCTTAACTCACATTTATGTACTAACTATTGAGCTTAATTCAAAACATTGAATATAATTATTAGTTGTGACACATCACATTTAAATGCATGATTCAGATTTCAAAATTTATAAAAAAGTTACAATGATATTGATATTATTAGTACTGGGTGATTTAAAATATCTACATTTATGTATTATACTTTAGACAAGATTTAAAAAAAATTATTTCAGAATTATAAGATATATTTATGATAAAGTTTTTTTTTATCTTAACTTTTATTAGTATTTTATAATATATTTATATATATTATTAATATTTTATTTTTAAAAAACCGCGCCATGGCGCGGGAATTGTACTAGTTCATATTTATTAGCAATGAATGTGAAATTAATTTTAAAAATTAATTATTTCTCAAAAAAAAATTTAAAAAAATTTAAAATTGATATTTTAAATGTACCAAAAGTAAATTGATTTAAATTTGAAGACTGAATGAGAATAGTATAAGCTATTGCCGAGAGACTAGCAAGTGGGGGATGGACCATTTCTCGTGAATATTGTGAATTGGAATACAATACAGAATGAAATTCCAAAAAATAAAATGTATCACCATCACCACTACTTGTATTGTAAGGTGGTAAATTAATGGTGGTCCAATTTAAATCCAAATTGCAGTTATAGTTAGGCCGTGTTTGGTTGGAAAAAAAACTCAAATGGTTCAAATAAAAATTATATTACATTCACAATACTCTATCCGTTAATTAAAACATGTCAGTTTAGTATGTAAATATTGTTAAGAAAAACATGTCATTTTAGGTATTTTGTCATATCCACTTTATAAAATTGCTCTGGTAATGATTTGATAGACCGGTGTTAGTTGTAGTTTTCAAGAAAGTAAAAAGGTAGAGTAATAATTAGGGGTATAAGTGTATTTTTGTTTGTTTTATTAAAAATATGCAGCTTTCTAAAATGACATGTTTTAACTAACGAAGGGAGTATATAATTTTATAACTAGGTGGTCAACACCCTAAATCTCATCTATGGAAATATTGTAAATACAGTACAATCTTAATCTCGGCAGCATCTCAAAATTTCAAATATGATATTAATTACATGATAGTTCTTGCATTATAAGTACTAAAGGCATATTCAAGGTTGTGTGCAAGAAAGAAGAGATGGTTGGTTCTCTAGTACCTCTAGTGCACTTTATTTCGTGTAAGGTACAACTACGAAGCAATTAGTGAAATTGTGTGGATTTGGGCGATTTACTACTTTGTCTTTACCAAAGGTGAAAATTTTCTTATAGAAAATGGCCATGAACAAACTTCCAAATAAGACATGACTTGGTGAAAAAGGTTGGGATCAATGTTCCTCACCATTATATTTTCAAGATCGCTTAATTGAAGATGTACACCATATTTTCACTAGTTGCGACAAAATGATGAACCTCGCTAAAGAAAGTAGACAACTTTATGAAGGAATATGACATTAACGACATACTGTAGATTCAATAAAGCATCAAATGTGACGAAGATATTCAATAAGTTGACAATATCGCAATAAATCGAGCTTGCTACACTTTGGTGAAGAATCTGGACAATTAGACTTACCATTGTATTTAATGATGATGTCGCAGGAAGGGAAAAAGTAGTTGGATAAGAAAGCAACAATTACAGATTTGGGAAGACTCCAAAAAAATCTAATGGGATGACGAAAATTAATGTGCTCTTGCATGAGAAATAATTAAGAAACACAGAAATCTTCAAGATGTTAAAAATGAATTTCGATGGATCCAAATTTCCTTTGGTTGAAGGCACTGAAGTGTATGTCATCGAGAACCATAATGGTGAGATTGTGGCTTGCGATGTTGTGATCAATGATGTCTTTGTTCCCCTTGTGGAAGTTTGTGGTCGACCTCCATCAAGATCTAGTGTTAGAGACCAGATTTGAGAGAGTTTCTTCGTTCTATCTTTCTAGATCTATATATCTATTGCTTCTGTATTCGAAGATCTATAGTTGTTTTGTTTGAATTTGTGCACTGTGTTCGAAAACTATAATCTATCTTGTAACATGTACGTTGTTGAACATGGTGGATATTTTAGATCTTAGTCGATCTCTCCCTACTTGAGACTCTACGTCACAATTTGTGGTATTCCTTTACTGTTTTACTTGATTTGGTTGTTGGTTCGAACCCACATTCGAAAATAGAAAATCTTCAACTCTGATATAAATGTTTGAGATCACAAATATTAATACTCATTCGTTGTTCATATCTCCACTAGGCTACAAGAACCTTTAGATCCCATAAAAAATAACAATGTACAATAATTTGTCTTATTGTAGAGTGTGTGTTGCCTACTTTATTGCGTCTTTTTTTGGTTTTCTATTGTATATTCGACGATTTTCTGTCTGTCGACTTATCAGTCTATCGAGAATCAAACCTGATTTTCTACTGTGTGGGTGTGTGTGTATATATACCTATTACATGAAATTAGACCTGTCAAAACACAACCCGACCCGACCCGAACGCCCGGACAATTTCCGACCCGAACCCGAAAATTTTGACTCGGAATTTTTTTTCGACCCGAACCCGAAAAACCGGAAATTTTCAGGGTCATCTGGGTTTCGACACGGTGACCTGATTGACCCGATAATTTTGACCCGATTTACCCGATTGACCCGGTGACCCGACTGACCCGGTTGATTTATAATTATATATAATTAAATTTTTTTATATATAATTAAATTTTTTATATATATAATTAAAATTTATCGCAAAATTATCAAATAGTGATTTTTTTAATTTAAAAAAGAAAAAATTGACAAACCCGAAATCGACCCAAAATGACCCAAAACCCAGTCAAACCCGGGTTCGAGTCAACCCGGAAATACCCAGAACCCGTTTTACCCGAGACCCGAAGTGACCCGACCCGACCCGAATGACCCGTTTGACAGGTCTACATGAAATGCATAAATCGGTTACTTTATATGTAAAAATAATACTCCCTCCGTCTCGAAAAACAAGTCGTTTTAGACTAGTTTAGTTGTATCAAAATACATGTCGTTTTAGGTTTTCTAGGTAAAGGATAGTAATGATTTGTACTCCCTCCGTTTGAAAATATTTGTCGTTTGACTTTTCGGCACGCTTTTTAAGGAGTTAAAAACTCTATAAAATTTAATTTTTTTAATTAAATTTTTTTCATAATCTTATACTTACTACTTATATGTATGAAATTATATAAAAAAATTTGATTAAAAAAATATATTTTATAGAGTTTTTAACTCATTAAAAAGCGTGCACTACAAGACAAACGACAAATATTTTCAAACGGAAAGAGTATTGATTTTTGTGTTGTTGACTTTTTAAAAGATTTTGATTGGTTAAAAAATATAGTGGGTATTTAAAAACAATAAAATTAATGAAAAAAAGTTAGTAGAATGATGATGTTGATTGATGGGTGAGTGTTTTATTAAAAATGGTGCACAATGTTAAAACGACTTAAATTTTGAGATTGAGGTAGTAGTAGTAATGATGTACCTATTTTATAAAACGGAGAAACTATTTAAGTACAGTCCAAATCCTGCACGTCGAAATTAACGTTTAGAGTTGAAGTGGAGTTAATTAATTTTTTAAATGTGCTAATTAATTGAAAAGACCTATTTCGACGTGTATCTACCAACACCCTTTCATGAAATGATGAAATGTATAAATAGAATAGTGGTGAGTGGTGACCTAGATTGATTCCAAAAAAAAAAAAAATTGTGGTAAATATGTTGAGAGTCGTATTTGAAAAATGAAAATCAAGATTGTAGGAGTAATTAATTAATGGGGGTGGGGGTAAGTCAAAAGAGCAGACTGCTGAGCTCGGTCCAAGGCAAGCTGACACCTCCTCGTGCTGTCTCGATTTTCGTGTTGCTTTGACTCTCTCAGTCTCAGAGAGAGACACTCTTTTGTGCAGTTGCAGGATTTCAAAATACGGAGTACTCCGTAGTCTATATGAACCGATCGAAAATAAATGATGCTTTAGAAATATACACAATCGATCGAAAATAAATCAAATATTAAGAAGATCACTTCTATTTTTAAGATCATCTTTAATGATAACAATTAAAAAAAATTGTAAAAAAAAGTCATTTTGAAAGAACCCAAAAGGAAAAGTGGGTTCAAGTATCAAACATTAATGGTGAGTTCAATTTGAATTTTACTTATAAAAAAAAAATATAAAAAATAATTTTAATGCAAAAGGTAAAATAAGATACTCATGTCAAATACCATGGTTGTAAAGTGCCAAATATTAAAATGAGGTGGATGAGAGAAAAATGACAAAAAATAAGTTATGATACTCAATATGGGTATCATGGTTAAAGATGCTCTAAATACCCCATCAAATACAATTTATTATGCACAAATATAATTGGTTAAAAAAAGTACAAATTATATTGTACAAATTATATTATTATTAGTGCAAAAATATTACTTCTAAAACATCAAATATTATTGATCAAATTTCACTTCCTAAAACATCAGATATTTCCGATCGGAAAGAGTAATAAGTACTTCATCCCTTAATTAAAACTTGTCATTTTCGAAAGTAAATCTTGTTATTTTTTTTTATCATTTTAGATATTTTGTCATTCACTTTATAAAATTGCCCTCGTAATAATTAGATATTTGTTAATTGTAGTTTTTGACAAAGTAAAAAAGTAGAGTAATAATTAGAGGTATAAGTGTATTTTTTTTATTATTAATTGTGTAGATTTCTATAATGACAAGTTTTAATTAATGGATGAAGTATATCTCAACCGTTCAAATTAGTCAATGATCATTATCTCTTCTTCTCTAATTAACCCCAATTTAATTAATTCATAACTTCCAAGTTCTCTTCCGCACTCTATCGCTCTCCTCCTAAGTAGGGATGACAATTTCACCCACACTCGACGGATATCTGTCTCACCCAATCCGAAAAGGTGGGTGAAAATCCGAAATAAAGTGGATATTAATTGGGTGAACGGGTGATGGGTTGGGTCGAATTTGGGTGAAGAAATTCCCCACCCGTCACCCGACCCATCACCCGATCCGTCACCCGGCTTATATTATATAATTATATTTTATATGTGAAATTATCAATATACCCCATAAACCCTAATTCAAGATACCTATCAAACGATTAAAATGGAAATATCTTGTTATAAAATAAGTTATGCAATTTTTATTTGAAGATATGCAATCCAATCGGGTCCTAATTAAAATGGAAACGTGAATGCAATGGGCTCCTAATTAATGTTTATTCGTCGATGTGTTCGACATATGTTTTTCAATATTTTTTTTGATGAATTTGATGTCTTGTATTTCACTCGAATTATCACCTGATCACCCGTGGGTGATGGGTGGATGGGGTGGGTGAAATATTTGGTGGGTGATGAGTCGGGTAGGGTGAAGAGTTTTAGGTGGTGGGTCGGGTGACGGAAGTAGATCATCAATCCATCACCCGATCCATTGCCATCCCTACTCTTGAGCCTCTCTCTGAACGCTAATCAAAACATCTCGAAAACTCGAGCGAATTCGCGATAGGAGTACACATTGTTGTCCTGTGATGAAGGGAGGCTCTATAGAGTCAGAGAGTTGGCAAAATTGGAGCACACGGCCCAGGAACGACGTCGGAGGTGCGCTAGGGATTAAATTTGGGAAGGAAGGGGTTTAAGGGAATGAGTCGTCGAGCGGCTCTACATTCGGATCGATTTTCAGGCGGATGAGTGGAGTTTTGAAGGAATTATGGATGGCGCTGGAAATCGGAAAATCAAGGATGGCGAGGGTGGCGGATAGCGATGATGATAGACCTCTGATGGACAGGATGATGGGGGTAGTAGTTGAAGACGACAACAAGTCTTTATATGAGTTTAGTTACTCGAGCTTAGCTCAGATTCTGCCCAATAGATGCTCGGGTCAAGTTTCATTTACTAAATGAGTTGAGTATGAACACATTTTTAAGCTCAATGCAAAGGTAGGCTCGGCTTGATTTAAACTAGCACGAATTTTGTGAAATTTCCAAAAATTCTTTTAAGTTACTATATGTCATGAGCAAGTAAGGTTGCATAATACTTGAAAAAAACACAGCTCGAGCTCGTTCATTTACTAAACAAGCCGAGTATGAGCTCAAGTCCAAATATAGGCTCAACTCGAGCTCGACTCATTTCTAACGAGCTAATATAATTAATCAAGCAATACTAGACTCATTTAGGTCGAATAACAATCCTAGTCAAAATGTAACTTGTTGCACTCTTCACATACAATAATGTATAACCACATATAAAAAAAATTAAATTTGTGTAACTTCTTATCTAGTTTTCGAAATGATTAATATAACCTCTCATTTTGAAGCTCTCGAGATGATCAATTATAGTATATGAATGTTAATTTAAATAAAATATAAAAGAGTTATAATCTATTAAAATAAAATTAAAGTGATTAACCTTCAATTTTTAAACATTCCTAACTTGTCACTCATATATCATATTAGAGCTTATTATATATCAAAACGAATGTATCGACATTGAGAATACACATAGTAGTTTCTCAAATAAAAGAGAGGCCAACACATGACTCTAAGCCCCCTTCCTCCACCATTGAACCTAGTGTGCCCCTATCAAAATTCTTAGCCATGATCTTCATCATTAAAGGCAAACAATTGGACTAGAAGTGCACATCTCATAGCATTCTCTCCCTTGTGAACCCAATATCATTCGTATTCTATATCTTTCATTTCGCTCGATGTAACTCAAAGAAAAACAAGCAGTCCTGAAGTGTCATTCTCAAGTTCAGGCCCGATGAAAATCCTTAAAGTGAGTTTTAAGGATCAAGGAAATGATCAGCGGACAAAGCTGATCAAGCCTGAAATCATCCACGGACGGGAAGGGCCCTCATCATAAGGACCAGTACGTGTCACACACTCACACATGCCCCCTTCCCACGAGTCCAAATAAACCTACGACGTGGTGCTACCCTCAAGACACATGTCTACCATGCGTCCTTACAAGTTACAACTAGGATAATACATAAACGAAGCTTAGATAACAAAGAAGGGGCTTTTGGAAATTGAGAGAGAGCGCTTTGGCTTACAAATCATTTTGTCCACGATGAGAGAGAGTGGGTGTGCTTTGGCTGACAAATCATTTTGTCCGCGATAAGATAGCCATATAAGCTCCGCAGAATGTTGTCCTTCATACGTTTGTATCGTAACTCGTAACCACCAAAAGAGACTTCTAGGGGCCCTCACGTGAGTTAGGTAACATCCATCCACGAGTCAATTATTTCAATTCCTACGCGACGCAGGTAAGTCATCTATACTTCACGTGAGTAGGGTGAACCTCCTTAGGTGGATTGGAGGGTTTATTCGTCCGTGTGACCACAGCATAGGTCGCGCCACACTGCCATTGTCTCGGGTAAGCCCGTTTAGTCACAGATGGATGCCCCCATTTCCATCCGGGTCCCAATAAAACGGGACTTTTCAGGGGTGGCTTCGTCACCTCTGACCTGAACGTACTATCATATTCCTCCCTTTGAATAAACCCAATTTATTTATACAACATTTTTTTAATCATTTATAATTTAATTTTTTATTAACTATATATATATATGATAGATAAATAGATAGATAAGATTGATTGATTGTTACAATATAATACTTAATATGTCTTTTAGTTAGGTAGATAGATTTATATTTTTATGAACTAAAATATCTATACGTAGATATATAGATTGTGGATTATAAAGTATTTGCATAAATTATAATTATATATTATTTTAATATTTTTTTGATGGGAGAAAAATTTCATAACATCAACCATGAGACACCAAGTATGATTCTATGCATTGTTTTTAGGCGAAATTGCAGGAAACCACCCTTTAAATAGGGTAGTTTGCAGGAAACCACCCTTTAAATTTATTTTTGCAGAAAACCACCCTTTAAATATTGTAGTTTGCGGCAAACCACCCTTTAAAATACATTCATTTAAAAAAAATCACCCATCATCACTTTTCATTAAAAATTATCAAGTAAATCGAAATTACCTTTTTACCCCTTTATATATATATATATATTCTTTTAAGGATGTTAGAAAGAAAATTTTGTTATATTTTTGCGTTATCAATATAGCGATTGTAACCTTATTTAAAATATTTAACTAAATATAATTTTATATCAATCCAAGGAGAGAATAAACATTAAAAAATGTTTTCACTTAATATAATATATAAATATTTAGATATAGATATAGATTATATATTAATTCAACGTATTGAATTAAACTCATTGGTTTAAAAAAATTTAGAATATCTTAAAGATTTAAAAAAAATATAATTGTAGTGGGTTATTTCAAATCATCATAAAGACTTATATATTAATAGTAGATATAGATGACACATCATCTTAAATTCTTATAAATTAATATTATATATAGATTTAATATAATAAATAAAGATTTAAATATAGATTCCAATGATTTCAAACATAATGTTTGAGAAAAGAAAAGAAGAGATTTCAAATGTAATGTCATTCATTAAACTGCAATTAAAAGCATACAAATATAATTTATTTTCTTTCTAATCACCTTGAAATATAATATATATTTTGGAGGGTAAAAGAGTAATTTTGGTTTAATTAATAGATTTTTAATTAAAAGTGTTGATGGGTGGTTTTTTAAAATGAATGTATTTTAAAGGGTGGTTTGTCGCAAACTACTATATTTAGAGGGTGGTTTGCCGCAAAAATAAATTCAAAGGGTGGTTTTCTGCAAACAACCTTATTTAGGTGGTTTCCTGCAATTTCGCCTTGTTTTTAATATTATATAAGATAAAGATATAGATTATATGTTGTAGTCTTATGTTTTTAGTTTATCATAAATCTGAGGAGTTTGTTCCCCGAAATTATAAATAGAAATCAAGAATGAACTATTTAAAGTTTTATATTTGATAGAGATAAAAATTGGAATTAAGGGACCATTCGTCTCTTTGACCAGATTTCTAATGAAGTGAAACTAAACATCAATGTACTTTGCTCGTTCATGGTACATCAGATTCTTGCATAAGTACAGAGCACGCTAACTATCGGTATGCAGAATAGGTAGGTAGCTCTTTTTTCACGATCTCTTTAAGAATTCCTTTGAGCCATATCGCCTCTTTTGAGGCTTCAGAAGCCGCTTTATACTCGGCTTCAGTAGAAAAAAGTGTAACTATCAATTGAAGTTGCGACTTCCAGGAGATCCAATTACCAGGCTAGAAGAAATAGAAAGTTGTAGCAGATATTCTATTATCTTTATTACTGTCATAATCATAATCAATGTATTCATGAAAGTTATAAAAGGTATCATACAAATTAGGGTTAGACATAAATTGACTCAAGAGATTAATGGAAAAGGCTAAGTGGGGTCAAGCACATAATATGCCATCCATCACAGATCCTACCTCTACATCATAAGGGATCTTAGCCTTTTTTTTTATGCCATCGGGTTTGGTTGGACAACTTTTCTTGGTAAGCACTAGGTTCCCTCCTAAGGATATAGGTGAAGGTTTGGAGTTAACCATATTGAACCTATTATATTTGAAAATTTCAAGACATAATCATCCTGAGATAGCAATATCTTTCTATTAGGTCGGTCTCTAACAATGTTTACTCCAAGGACCTTTTGGGCCTTGCCTAGGTCTTTCATGTCAAAATATTTCTTTAAGTCCCTCTTAACTTCATCGGGATAATAGAACTACTAACAAGTAAAACATCAGCCACACATAGTCAAACATATAAAGCAGACTTAGTAGCATCATTTTTAAAGTACAGACATGTATCAAATCTACTTCTATGAAAGCCTAGTTTCTTAATGCAAGCATCAAACTTAAGATTTCATTGTCTAGGAGACTGCTTGAGTCCATAAATGGATTTCTGAAGTAGGCACACTGCACATATGATCTGGGTGTTGTTTGCTCACAAAGCCTTTAGGTTGTCTCATATAGATGGTTTCATTAAGATCACCATGTAGGAAAGCAGTTTTGACATCGATATGTTCAAGTTCTCAATCAAACATAGCACACATAGTAAGTAAAGGACGCATGCATGTGTTTATACTTCACTACATCGAAGATGTCATTATAATCTAGACCTTCCGTTTGTGTGAAGCATTTACCTACAAGGCGGGCTTTGAACCTAGGTGGTCACTAGGGTTTAAGCCTTCTTTCACCTTGAAAACCCATTTAGAGTCAATTAGTCTGGCTTTAGGTGGTCTAATAACTAATGTTTAGGTTTTATTAGTGAACATAAATTCCATCTCTTCTTTCATAGCTAACATCCAAGACTTAGCATGCTCATTTTTCACAACAGAATCACAAGAGATGGGAATATTGGGAAGTCTAACAGTATCAGTAGAAAATAAAGCATATTCAACAATATAACTACTATACTTCTTATTTGGCTTGTTAACCCTACGTTCTTTATTCCCAGTAAGCTGATAATCATGCAATGCAGGAAAATTAAATACATTCGGCAAGCAGAAGAGGATGAGGAGAAGCACATAGACCTCTATAGGAGAGTCATTTAAGAGGCCTTTTACATCATCAGAATCAGAAGTAGATGGAGAAGAAGTGGAAGAAGGATCAAGAGAAGGGTTATCTTCTTCATCAGGGATCTCTTTAGTAGCTTCCATCTCTTCAACAGTGTTCTTCCCTTGTAATGTTTAAAAGGGGTTCTTGTTTGTTGCTTGTCCCACATCAAACTCTTTACTATATTCATTTTCTTCATTGTTGATAGGAGGAGCAAAAGCAATTCTCCTGTTTACTTGGGCTTCATGTGTACTTGTAGACCCAGAGGATGAAGTAAGTATGCAATGCTTTTAAAGGGATACTCTTTTTCATTAAATCTAACACTTCCAAGTTCCAATAATTTGACACTTCCAATAGTTGTAGACCTAGAGTAAGACTCTGTAACCTTTAACACCTTCTAGGTACCCTAGCAAGATATCTTTAAGGGCTCTGGGTTGCAGCTTACCCTTTGAAACATGTGGGTAAGTTGCACATCCAAAAGGTTTTAAGTAAGATATGTTATGGGTTTTCCTATCAATTTATCTTGGGGGGCCATGAAACATGTGGGTAAGTAGTTGTCATCACAGGATCACCCCAAACAGTTTTGTTAAAACCAACAGAGATAAGCATACATCTTGTCTTTTCTAAAATAGTCATATTCATTTTTTCAACCGTACCATTTTATTGTGGAGTTCCAGGTACAGCCTAAATATTCTCTCTCATTTCCTCATTTTTCATTCTTCTGCCTCACTTTTCATGACTAACATTTCTTTATCATTCTCAATTCATTTCTATTTCCCACAATGTTAGGTTTGGTTAATAGTTTTTTTAATATTAATTAATTGGGTTAATTTAGTTAATCAAATTGGGTTAGACTTATTATATAGAGAAAAAAATCAATACTGAGCTTATTTTATAGGGTAAATTACACATAACCACCCATAAATTAGGTTAGTTTTCACATAACCACCCATAAAATTATAAATTACATAAAACCAACCATAAATTTGATTTGTTTTCAAAAGACCACCCATTTGTTAAATGTTCATTTGTTTCATTTGTAAAGATGAATATGCCCCCATATTTTACTTTTTTAAAAGTAATAATTTAGGGTTATTTTAAGTACTCCATTTGTTCGGCAAAACATATCGTTTACTATTTACACACTTTTTTTAGGATGATAAAAACTATATAAAATATTCATTTTTTAATAAATTTTTTATAATAATTTTATACTAGTCTATTCCTCGTGCTATGCACGGATTTAATATAAAAATATTATTAAATTATACTCCATAATAATTATTTTCAAATAATAAATTTAAGGGTTTTTTAAAATTATTTTTGTAATATTCCTTCTCATATATGGGTATAAAGAAAAATCATTTTTTATAAAAATTGAGCATCCCTTTTAAAACAATTCCTAACTCTGTCAGTGTTGTACATGCTCACAATTGTTACCATTCTTTATGTTTTTTTTAAGCAACAATTGAGAAAGACCTTAGTTAAACATCCTTTTTGTTAAATAATTGAGGTAGCACATCTTTTCATGGATTTTCACTATTTAACTACCCCTCCTCGGCCCCTCCACCTCGATATTCAACAATATGATGTGTGATGTATGCCTTTATTTAGTCAGGGGTGAAATGCCACTCGAACCCAGAGCTAGTTGGTTCTCCCCGAAATGTGTTGAGGCGCAGCAGTTGACTAGACATCTAGGGGTAAAGCACTATTTCGGTGCGGGCCACGAGAGCGGTACCAAATCGAGGCAAACTCTGAATACTAGATATGACCTCCAAAAGGGGGTCAAGGTCGGCCAGTGAGACGATGGGGGATAAGCTTCATCGTCGAGAGGGAAACAACCCAGATCACCAGCTAAGGCCCCTAAATGATCGCTCAGTGATAAAGGAGGTAGGGGTGTAGAGACAGCCAGGAGGTTTGCCTAGAAGCAGCCACCCTTGAAAGAGTGCGTAATAGCTCACTGATCGAGCGCTCTTGCGCCGAAGATGAACGTGGCTAAGCGATCTGCCGAAGTTGTGGGATGTAAAAATGCATCGGTAGGGGAGCGTTCCGCCTTAGGGGGAAGCAACGGCGCGAGCCGCGTAAGCATCACGGATCACCCATTATGGCTTGTGGTTCACCCCTTTGATAAGTGTGAAATTGTTATTAATAAGTATGAATTTTTAAAAATATTTAAAAATATATATTTTTTATCATCCTAAAAAAACGTCTAAATAGTAATTAAACAAAATATTTTTCCGAATAGATGGAGTAATAATCTGGATTTATTTTAGAGCTTATTCACATCTTATTCAACATTGCAAATCTGATGCATATATATTGGTTCATGCATTTATATATTTTTACAATGCTTAATTTCCTTACTTTTTCAAGGTGAAATGTCAAATTAAAATAAAAATAATACAATTGCTTTACATTTAAAAAAGTTTGAATTAGGGGTATTTTAAGCTTTTCAAACAAAATAAATTGAGGTTTAATGGATGGGTGGTTATTTGAAAATAAATCTAATTTATGGGTGGTTTTTTGTAATTTATAAATTTATGGGTGGTTATGTGAAAACTAGCCTAATTTATGGGTGGTTATATGTAATTTACTCTATTTTATATAGAGAGATTATGACCTTAGATTTAAATATATATATATATATATATATATATATATATATATATATATATATATATATATATATATATATATATATATATATATATATATATATATATATATATAGGGGTTGGTTCCGGTGTACTCAACCCTTAACGTGTATCATGTACTCAGAAATTATTCTTCTATTTGTTCATGATTATTCATCTGTTTTCACGTAATTATTCATCTGTAAAAAATGTAAATTTTATTCTACCAAATAATCGCCCAATACCACTTAATAATTTCATTATACTGAATAATCTCTCAATACCATCGAATAATCAGAAGTTACTTTTAATCTCATCCGTTGATCTTCTTAATTCAATGACTCAGATTTGTGTACATGATACACGTTAAGGGCTGAGTACATATGATTCATACTCTCTATATATATATATATAGAGAGAGAGAGAGTATGGCTTATGGTTCACCCCTTTGAGAGAGAGAGAGTATGGCTTGTGGTCCAAATCGCCGGTTGAATTGTGCCGCCGCTCCTCCTTTTCTCTTTCCTCTGTATGGAACAACCGATGGTGTGCTACGGATTTGGAGTGGGTATATACACGCGCGGGGCTTGTGATGATGGGGTGTATTATTTCACTTTAAATTTTAATTAATTAATATTGCGGAAAACTCTCAGCCATCGGATTCATCAAAATCAATGGACATGATGTGTTCACATGATACACGATAAGGCTTGAGTACATATGATCTATACCCTATATATATATATATATATATATATATATATATATATATATATATATATATATGCTAGTTTTTACAAGAGAGACAACACTTGATGTGCTTCTATTGGTAGTATAGCTAGAAACCTCTCTAATTTTCAGAACAACTTCAATAATGGAGATAGAAGAAGAGATAGAAGAAAATTGAGCAAGCACACTCCCCAACGTTGTAAATCCTCTTAGAGCTTATCACATTGATGTTTGCATGGAAGGGCAATTAGTATGCAACATTGGCAGTCGGCAGAAAGTATGCAATGCAAATCACCATGTGTTAAACCTCCAACCCCCCTCCCCCTGCATTCCTACATGTAGCAATTAACTTTGCTAGGGATTGCAGGTCTTAGGGCCTAGCCTTTGATTACATTTCCTATGTCTTGAATCCTCCTCATAATGTTGGCACTTGTAACAGAACACATTTATGTTTATGATAGGTTTCATAACTTCTCACCCACCCTCAACAAATCTCAGTATGTGAACACTTGCTCCTAGTCTCTTTCAAGATCAATAAGAGATGGATTCGCTCCATTCGGACGACCCCATAGATCTTGTTTTGCACCATGTGAAAGAGGTACAACAACAACAATATTCCCAGCTAATCCCGTCTAGGCAGGGTCTGGGGGACCAAGATGTACGCACTCTTTTCCCGACCAGGTCGAGAGAGTGTTTCCTAGTGGCCCAAGGACCTGCGAAAACTCATAGCACAACTAAAGATAGAAGTACAAAACAGAAATAGGAGACTAGGAAGGCATGATATGAGAAAAAGGGGGCGATGAAAGGATACTGTTTATGCCATTCTGCTGAGACTCAACTCAACCCTCCCTGACCTAGATGATGCTCCTCCACTGCGACTTATCTCTAATCATGCTCTCGTTAAGATTTAAAAAGGCCAAATCTTATTTGATAACCTCTCTCCAATTCTTCTTTGGTCTTCCTCTGCTCCGCCTCACTCTGTCGAATCCATATACCTAAGGGGGCTAAAAGGATCAATGAGACAAGCATGTTAGTTACCATATATGAATACTTGTATGAATAGAAGTGATATAATACTTTATAAGATCATCCTATTTGGGGTTTGTTTAAAGAGATGTACTGGCTGTTATAATAAGCTGATAAAATACTTTTTATTATTGAAACTTAAGTCATGGACTGTAATGTAAAACAAAGGGGAAATAAGGTGTGTTACCCTCTTTCTACCTAGACTGTACCACTTGCCTTATCATTATAAATAGCAATCAAGGTCACCATCTGGAAGCCCCATATGAGCATTTCTCTTAGCAGGAGCTTTTGGGTTTTTTGCCTTCCCCACCAAATTTTCACCACTTCCTTCTTGGCTCTACAGAAAGCTGGAGGGAGGCCTCAAACATAAACAAGAAAGCTACCTTTGCTTATTTTCTTACACATATATATATATTTTTTGACAATGGCATTGGCCAGTGTTGGTACTATCTGGCTCCCCATTTTGTTAGGCATGGCTTTGTTAGCTCTGGGTCTCATCCTCAACCATTACTTTCCCTTGCTTTCAAAGCATGGGCTTGGCCTCCCTAAGGGCAGCTTTGGGTGGCCCCTTTTGGGTGAAACACTTGGTTTTTTGAAGCCCCATACTTCTCACTCTATTGGGGTTTTCCTCCATGATCATTGCTCTAGGTACGTCAATACTGCAACTAAAAAAGCTTTAAAGGTAGAGATTACTGATTGTTCTTTCTCATTATCATCATCATGATGTTGTTTTCATACATAGTTTCTGTAAGGGAAAGAAAAGAACACAAGTTATTAGTTGATTGTTCAGCATCATTTTTCTTTGAGGTAAAGAGAAATGATCACATGGATTTGAAACTTTGAAGTTTTTTGGAAAATGGGTATGGGAAAGAATCAGTAATTAATTACACGAGGAATGAAACATGAAGGCGCTTTTTTTTTTTTTTTTTACTGATTGTTTATTTTTCAGGTATGGTAAAGTATTCAAATCCCACTTGTTCCTCTCTCCCACAGTGGTGTCCTGTGACCAGGAGCTCAACTACTTCATCCTCCAGAATGAAGGCAAGCTCTTCCAGTGCAGCTACCCAAAGCCCATCCATGGCATCCTTGGCAAGTTCTCCATGCTAGTGGTTGTGGGAGACACCCACAAGAGGCTAAGGAATGTTGCCCTCACCCTTGTTAACACTATCAAGTCAAAGCCTGAGTTCCTCAATGACATTGAGAGGACTGCTGTTCAGATTCTTGATTCTTGGAAGGACAAAGAACAAGTCCTTTTTTGCCAAGAGGCTAGGAAGGTACAGTCTCATAAAAATGTTAGATTTTTTAAAATCTAATTTAAACATCAAACCTTTCCAACTAATTCTTGTGTGTGTCTACTGCAGTTCACATTCAATGTCATAGTGAAGCAAGTGCTAGGATTAACACCAGAAGAGCCACAAACAGCTATAATCCTTGAAGATTTCCTGACTTTCATGAGAGGATTGATCTCTTTGCCACTATACATCCCTGGTACTCCATATGCTAGAGCTGTTCAGGTACTCACTCTTATTTTCCTTGGTTCAATATCTTTGTCAAATATTATACAATATTATTGAGGAAAGTTATACAGTACATATTAAAAAAAAAAAAAAAAAAAGAGTGATGTTCCTTCAACATACCCAACAGTTCACCTAGATACCAAAAATCATAAGATTATACTAGAATGGTGCAAAGAAAGTAAGCATGCTTTTATGAATGATGATTTGGTTTGCATACTTGAACTTGTTTATATCATCATAGATGATGTGAGAGGGGAAAGGAGTGAAGCATGTGATGTGACCAACTTTATGCTCAAGCCTCCTCCCTCTTGGTCTTACATACCCCATCTCCCCTTCCTTTTGCCTTTCTTTACAGGCTAGAAGCAGAATATCCTCTACTGTCAAGTCAATAATAGAGGAAAGAAGGAGAAGGAATGCAAGTGATGATGAGAAGAGTAGTAATGATTTCCTTGACACTTTGCTGTGTATGGATACCTTATCTGAAGATGAAAAAGTCAGCTTTGTGTTGGATTCCTTACTGGGTGGCTATGAGACCACTTCCCTCTTGATGGCCATGCTGGTGCATTTCCTGGGCCAGACCCCTCTTGCCCTTGAACAATTGAAGGTAAGAAAAAAAAAATACAAGAGAGGAAACTAGTGATTGATTCGGGTTGGGAATGAACGAACCCGATGCTCTGGGAAAGGGAATGGGATTCTAGCTTTAAACTTTGGTTTGGGTGATTCTAAGGCTCCCATTTGGTATCGATATCTAGATATTAGACATTAGATATCGGGGGTTCATATCTGATATTTTGATATCAATATATCAATACCAAACGGGGCCTAAAAATTAGAAGCTATCAAACATCAACTACAAGAAGTTGAATACATCTTAACCTTGATTCATAAGGGTTCTAAATTAATGATACCCTTCTAGATGCTTTGTTCAAAGTAGAAATGGGCAATGTAGTTCAACCCACATGGTAAATTCTCCTGCATAGTTTTTTTGTTCATTTCCACTGTTTAATTGCTTTCTGCAAATGCATTATTGTTTAAGCAATGGAACTTAAAAAAAGCTCAAGAAGTATGTAGTGGTTTGCTTAAAGCAAAACACTTATTTGAAGGAACATAATTTAAGTAAAAGGTGTAAACTTTATTAATTATTTAATTTGACAAAGCTAATGATGTAAAGAGCCTAAAGCAAAGGAAGTTGAATCTTGATGCTTTCCTCCAAGTCCAACTCATCAGGGCCAATCTCATCCATCCCTCAAGCAAAAGCAGCTGACAGAAACAGCAAAATAATTGATTTTGAAAGCCACTGCAGATCTTAGCTAACTTTCCATTGATTTTACTGAGTGTTTCTGTTAATACTTTTTCTTGCCCAAAACACATGCAGGAAGAGCATCAGAAAATCAGAGAAGCAAAGAAAGGAGATGAGTTTCTGACATGGGATGACTTCAGAAAGATGGATTTCACTCAAAATGTAAGTGGAAAGCCCAAGCAAGCAAACAAGCCTTTTTACCTTTCAACCCTCTTTTGAGCTTCTTTTTTAATGTGCATGTTTTGAACTTGGAAGCTTCCTTTGCTGAATTGCAACGATGACTGTGTTTGTGTGTTTTTGTTGTGCCCTTTTCCTTTTAGGTCATAAGTGAAGCTCTTAGATTTGGGAATGTTGTGAAATTCGTGCACCGAAAGGCTCTCAAAGATGTCAAGTTTAAAGGTGAGGAGGTTCTTTCTTTCCACTCATGGCATATAAAACCTAACATCAATCTTTGCTTCTTGGTACACTTCATTCATTAACTTACTTGAGTGTTTTCACTTCTTTTCCCTAATCAAAGAAAAGCTTCTTTTCCTTGAGGTTTAGCGTTCGTTCACATCGCGCCTAACCAATCCTTGTGTGCAAGCCAATACAGCGCGTTTAGGAAAATGTCTGTTTGACGTAATGTGCTGATTGCTGATAAAAAAAAAAAAGCTTATACTGAATTCCTAAGAATGAATGAACAGTCCCTTTAACTTGTTCAATATCACTAGATATGGTCTCATAGCAAAGGGCTAAGAATGCAACTAATGCAAGATTCAATCATGTTTCAGTCAACTAATTTTTTCCTTTTATTTTTGTGGGGTTTTCAGATTATTTAATTCCATGTGGTTGGAAAGTCCTACCAGTATTGAGTGCAGTTCATCTGGACCCATCTCTTCATCCAAATTCCCTCGAGTTCCACCCTTGGAGATGGGAGGTATGATTTCATGATTTCCTTGTTTTTGTTCTCTTTTGGTTCATAATTTTATCTTTTAATATGTTTTAAAATAGAATATAATAATTCCTTTTTAATCCTAGGTATAGGTATGTAATTATGGCTAGATCATGAGCTAACATGTTATGATTCATCTTCCATCCTTACCTGTCCATCCAGACCTGATAAAAAGATTTCTCACATTGATACCTAACCTAAGAACGACTGGGAAGATTCGAACTCGTGACCTAAGAAGACTAAACTGAATATATATTAAACAATTTCATCTTCAACTAACTGAAGTTATAACCAGAGGAAAGAGCATGAATAAGAACAAGATTTCATCTTGATTTTTCTATACAGAGTGAAGATCAAACCTGCAAGAAGTTCACTCCATTCGGAGGGGGATCACGGTGCTGCCCTGGATCCGACCTTGCCAAGGTCGAGGTGGCTTTCTTCCTCCATCACCTTGCTCTAAACTTCAGGTGAAGAAAATGTCATGACAATGCATGATAGTGATTTTAATAGAGGTTTAAATGTTAGACTTGAAGATTTCTTTTGTTTGGTGTTGTTGATTCCTTATAGTTGGACAAGCAAGGGTGGAGACCCGCCAATGGCACATCCGTACATCGAGTTTCACAGCGGATTGGTTCTAGATGTGGAGAGAAGATCCTCATGAGACTCCGTCCACACGGTCCAATTGCTCACGAGGAGCTGCGTAATAAAGAACGGAAGTAACTCAATCCGTATGCAGAGGGATCGAGCGATCTCAGCGATGTTTGATCATGTGGCGGCAAAAGGGTTTCCTTTGCACATTTGGCCTCTCATGTTCAAAATGTGATAACTCATGTAGTTGATCCCCTTTTGCTTTCTTTCCCCTTCCTTTTCTGGTTTGCATACATAAAAGGAAGTGGTTAGTTAAGTGGTTCTTTTGCACAGAGTGGGGTATATATAATGTTGGGTTTCAGACTCCTTTTTTCACTATCACAATCAAGTGTTAGTTCTATTTTGCATCTGTACTTTCCAGCTCCTACTGTGTTATCCCACTCAATATGCAAAACCCAGATAAATATTCATACAGATCAAATCATACTGTAAAGTTAGGTCGGCTGGGTCGGGTTTGGGTCATTTATACAACAGATATTCCAAGGTTACGGATCAAATGATGTTCATCCCAAGTTCAAGATGTACATAAGCTTTTCGAAATGCTTCAGATGATGCAATCTGAACAGATAAAAGTGCAAAATTTCCGGAGGAAAGGAACTGAATAACAACTCATCAGAGATATAAAAGCTTGAACGAGAAGCTCAATGAACACGATTAGGCATTAAGCTTCACTGATAATACATTCTTCTTACCGGCGTTGCTCTTTAGGCAAATCTTCAGAAAAGTCTATAATAAGAATAGGGCTGAAGGAGCAGATTTTGCAACTTCTGCCTAGAAATTAGGTTTACAACAATGAGTTTTTTCTTTCTGGAAGTTCAGGTAAGGCTTACACTGCCTTGACTACAATTGGACTCCTTACATGATGTAGACCATCCGACCATGTCAGCTGGCCGAATACATAATCCTTGGAAGCTGTCTTGCGCTTCTTCAGGGTGAGGAAGAAGGTCTTTTCTTGGCCAATTCTTTCGAAGGTTAAAGTGTTGGGTTTTATGACAGCTTTGATACCGACTGGACTCTGGATATGCGCCTTATATGTGGCTGGGGAACCAACATTTTTAAGGGTTCTAGAGATGGTGATGGAGTGAGTGAGGTTAGAGACCGCGATTGAAGGGTAATTAAGATTAGTAATGGTGAAGTTCTTTGGGCAGTGATAAGGCTTTATTGAGAACAATGTTATAGAGGTATCGTTGTACCCTATGGAGCAGAGGAAGTTTAAGTAGTCTTTGATGGTCATGTCATAAACCAAACCTGGATCCATTGCGCGGTTTGGTTGAACATGCCCAGCTCCATAGCTGAAAGGATCAGCCTTGACATTTGAAGCATTGAGGATTGGCTTCATAATGTTGTCCATCGTAGTAGCTGCAGGTTAAGAATGAATGGAAAATTAGACAACTGCAGCAGGATCTGCAAGCCATGTTTAAGTATTAAATTACTTTAAAGATCTTTTGTCCATTAAAAGTTTTCACTGAAACTGCAATAGCGAGAGTTACGAAACAAACAACAATGTAAAAGTTAGGGAAAATAAGACATTTTTTTTAGAGTGGTAGAAAGGTTACCGGTAGTCATAATGGCGGATTTTATTGCAGCAGGACTCCAATGAGGATAAAGGGTTCTAAGGAGACCGACAATGCCCGAAACATGAGGGCAAGACATTGAGGTGCCAGATACAGAATTATATTTAACTCTACGCTTGTCGAATATTTGGTTTGTTGGCCCTTGGGCTTCTGTATAAGCTGCTATAATGCTAACTCCTGGTGCTGTAATGTCAGGCTGGAAAGATTTTACACAATTAAGATTGTAGTCATAAATTTAAATAAAATAAAAAGAAGTAATACATTAAAGAAAAGAAAATACAACCTTGAGAATTTCAGGTGTAATGGCATTTGGCCCTCTTGAAGAAAATGCTGCCATAACAGGAGCAGGCTTCGTATGCAACTCTGTCACTGCACGAGTAATATAGGCTGCCGCAGACCTGCAACAATTCGATAACAATCATATGATATAAGAATGAGGAAGCCACCTTAGACACAAATTAGATGTTACTGAGGGCGTCTATCAATAAAGCCTCAAACATCTCAGAAATTTCAGCTCTATCATAGTTACGCATCAAAGCTCAAGCAATGTTTTCAAGCATTTAAACTAAAGGGCACTTGTGAATTCACTATCTTACTTTGTGGAATTGACATAGGAGAAGACAATATTTCCATCAGAGTAAGTAAGATGTGCTGCCGGGAGGACATGAGGATCAGCAAGGACTTCGTTCCCAGAAGCTTGGTCATTCGCAAGAACCATACCGATAGCACCAACCAAAGCTGCTTGTTCTCCCTTATCTACCCTTGCATTCTCTCCTCTCAAGCAAACCAAAATCTTCCCTTGCGCTTTCTTCCTATCAAGGGCACCGGCCTTGCAGAGTATCCTATGAAATGGAAAGACGAAACAGATCATCAGTCCAACAATATCCTAATCAATCTACACAGTTAACTTCCATTAGACTTGTAGAGATCAAGTAGTGTGTCTGTGAGTACATACGCGTCATGAGCAGATGCATTAGCAGCTTTAGCATCTAAAGCACTGATTATCGGATACAACTTCCCACCAGGCAGTGATTTTGGTGCCAAGCTTTCTCCCTTCAGATGATCACAAAATTGCAAGTATTAAGGTCTAATTCAACAATGTGAGTTCTGTGATTCAAAACCCTAAAAATCATACATTCAATTTCAATCCCCCGGTTCAATATTCAATTCGAGAAAGAGAGAAGAACAAACCCTAAGACGCTTGTGATTGCCGAGAATCACCAAACTAGTGAAATCGCGATCGATCGTGCTAGCGCCGACGGTGATCTGCCAAGGAGCTACATTGGAGCAGGTGGCGTCGGTGGGGCCGGAGTTCCCGGCCGAGCAAACGACGGCGATCCCCTTCATAGCGGCGTGGAAAGAGCCAATGGAGAGACTATCGTTGAGAAGCGGGGAGGGGGTACCGCCGAGGGAGGCGGAGATGACATCGACGCCGTCGGAGATTGCGGCGTCGAAGGCGGCGAGGATGTCGGCATCGAAGCACTCGTTGCCCTGGATGGGAGACCAGCAGACCTTGTAGGCGGCGACGCGGGCGCGAGGGGAGCCGCCCGTGGCGGTGCCGTTACCAAAGCCGAAGACGTTGGCATCGGGGACGAAATTGCCGGCGGCGGTGGAGAGGGTGTGAGTGCCGTGGCCTTCGAGGTCGCGGGCGGTGTTGATTGGGGCGGCGGGTAGGCCGGTGGTGTTGGTGGCGTTATGGAGGCCCAATAGATACGCCTTGTTGAAGTATCTTGCTCCAATTAGCTTTCTGCCGTTAATTACCCAAAATTCCGGTTACGTAACTGATTTATTTTCTTCCCAAATGCTGTCTAGAAATTAACGTGTAACATAATATTTTAAAATTATACTTAATTATCTATATAAATATATTAAAAATATGTTAATATATAAATGTACAAATACGAATTATAATAAGAGAATCAGACTACTAATTCATTTTTTATATATCTAATTATCTATATATCTATATATCTATATACATATACATGTGCTAAAATTGATGCATAACATTATGGGTGTGTATGGTTGGAGATTTTAACTGTTAAAAATTAATTATTTGTGGGTGTTTATTTTTTAAACAGCTTTTTTTGGTTGTTTGGATGTACAATATTAAACAAAAACGTGTTAAAAATTTGTGTTTAAAAAAAGCTACAAAGTGGAGGTTATTTGAGTGTTTATTTTGTACATGTACTATTTTACCCCTTTTCTTTTTATCTTATTTGGTTTGAAAGTACCGCAATACCCCTAATAACAACCAAATAAACTTCATTTTTTACAAATAAACTGTTTTTCGCCTCATACGTTTATCTTGTTGTTTAAATTTTTAACTATTTTTACCAATAGTTTATAAATTTTACCTTGTACACCGTTCCATAAGAACCCTATATGTTGCGTGTTAGAGTTTATTTTAGAAAAAAAAATCATAAAAACACCTAAAAATTACAAATTAAAATTGTGGTTCATTAAACATGCATGTAGTGATTTAGGTGTGAGTCGAAGATAATTAAAAACAGTACACTAAGGGGTCGTTTGTTTAAACAAAGGGAAAGGAAAGAGAATAATTTCTTTCCACCGAAGGTAAAGGAAAGGAAAAGAATCAAATTCAAATTTTGTTTGGTTAGAACAAAGATGAGAAAGGAAAGCTGTAATCAAGTTGAATTATATGGCACATTTCAAAATCCATCGCCTCCAACTCCATCTCTTTCATTTCCTTCCTCCACCTCCACCGGCTCCACTAGATTATTCCTTTATTTTCAATTACTTAAAAAT
This sequence comes from Persicaria tinctoria, assembly GCA_037127255.1. Classification (NCBI taxonomy): domain Eukaryota; kingdom Viridiplantae; phylum Streptophyta; class Magnoliopsida; order Caryophyllales; family Polygonaceae; genus Persicaria; species Persicaria tinctoria. The sequence continues at coordinate 7,359,957 of JBANSL010000011.1, read as the reverse complement.
GTAATGATGTTCAATTTTCAATCAACCATTTCCTGGAGTGTTTCAAGGTACTGTCAAAAGTAGTAAGAGAGGGAAGCAGGAACAAAACTTCAGTTGTTCCTCCATTGTTGAATCATTTGAGTGCATCTGATCAAGCTCCTCTCATGGAGTTTTCTGTCGCATCGTAACAGTCACTTCCCCTCCCTACATTCACACCGCCGTCCCCTTAAAATCCATATGTGATTCCGCCCCCAACAACCTCCGCTGCATCTCTAGCTCTCGCGTCAAAATTCGCGATCTGAAATCGACGGATAGAGGAAGGGGAAATCGTTTTGATTTGCGTATTTGATCTGATCTACAGTTTTCTAATTTGAAGGAGGTTGATCTAGAGCGATTGCCGCCATAGAAATCGACGGAGAGAGATGTCGAGGCAGGAGAATGACTAAAATATCTAATGGGGGAGAGGAGTGATCGAATACGCTTAATTTTTGGAGGGTAATAAACGGGGTTAATCATTAGAGGTCTGAAAAGTAAAGAATCCTTTGAGGATTGTAAACAAACATTAAGAAGGTATTGGGTTTACCTCCGTTTCCTTTCTTGGCCTATTTTTAGGGAAAACAAACAAGCCCTAAATCTAGACTCTAAAATTTAAGAGTAAATTTATCACGAACTGCCTTTTAAAGTTGTGATTTAAATCAAAATAAAGTTGTGAATTAACCTTGCTAAATGTCTTCTTTTTATATATTAAAAAAAGGAATAAGGCAACATTTCTAAAATAAATTAACCAAGGATATACTAAGAACTCGTTTGGTTGGCAACCCAAAAATCCAGAAAGTAGAACTTCTCAAGAAGTAGGAGAAATTCATGTGTTTAGTTGATATTTTTTAAATTAAAAAAACGCAGGAATTCAACTTCTCTGGGAAAGAATATTTGAAATGTACATGTGTTTTCCTAACTTATATTATGTGAAAATTAAGAATCTTTGAAATGTATTTCAGGAAGGTTGAGAAAGCTATATATGGACTAGGGGCAATCTCAACTCCATCAGGTCTTCCAAGAGTGTATGCATGGTCATGAAGAAGACTGTGTGTGTGATGGATTTGAAAAGAATTGATTTGGAAGGAATTTAAATTCAAATGGCTCTCCCTCCACATCCTTGTAGGAGAACGACTGTATATATAGACGAGTGCAAGAAGATGATCGACAACAACTGAGCAAGCATGCATTCTAAAGTGATCAAGTCTTCTTAAGCATTCATCACTCCAGTTTCTCTCTTACGTTCTCATAAAGTCTATCGTGTTTCATATTTTGAAGAGTTGAAGGAAACACAAGCGCTTATTGTACAAGTCATTCTTTTTACTCTGAGAGTATCTTGTACTCGATCTAAGAGCCTAAGACACACTCCGATGTGTGGTGAAAGCTTTTATTTCAATTGTAAGGTTGAGTGATATAATAAAAGCGGTGAGACGTTGTATAGAAGAAGGATAGTTCTTTTAGGAAGTTCTAGGCTAAAGGAAGTGTGAAATAGAAAGTGGTTTGAATCCTACGAGTTGGATAACCCTAAGCGGGGATGTATGCCAAGTCCGTGCCGAACCTCGTTAACAATTCGCGTGTCCATTTATTTATTCCACATTTATTTATAGTGCTTGATTTTTACTTTGTCAATATTTGATAATTATATCAAGGTCTTGACAAGTTGCTTTAAAAATCCCTAAGAGATTTTGTTTTGCAAAAATCGGGCATACTCTATTCATCTCCCTTTTAAAATACTCCTTCCGTCTCAAAATACATGTCTTTTTAGCCCATATAATTTTATCAAAAATACATGTCTTTTTAGATTCAATCATTACATTTAACCTACTTTTACATATAATCATTACTCTAATTTTTACATCACCCCTACTTAGACCTGTCAAAACACAACCCGACCCGAACGCTAGGAAATTTTTTGACCCGAACCCGAAAAACCGGAAATTTTATGGGTAATCTGGGTTTTGACCCGGTAATTTTGACCCGATTTTACCCGATTAACCCGGTTGATTTATAATTAAATATAATTAATTTTTTTATATAATTAAAATTTATTGCAAAATTATCAAATCATGTTTTTTTTTATTTTTAAAAAAAAAAATTAACAAACCCAAAATCGATCCTAAACCCGGTCAAATCCGGGTTCTAGTCAACCCCGAAATACCCGAAATCCGTTTTACCCGAGACCCGAAGGGACCCGATCCGAACCCGACTCGAATGACCCGTTTGACAGGTCTACCCCTACTCTCCTCCTCACAAATTTTAAAAAACAAAACAAAACAAATACCTTAATAACAAAGTCTAATCATTACACTTAATCTACTTTTTATATATAATTATTACACTTAACCTACTCCTTAATTTCCCGTGCTCCGTCCTAAAAAGACATATATTTTGAGACGGATGGACTATTGTTCATCATCTTATAGACTCTTCCGGTGGTACTTGGTAGGTAGACGATTAGAAGGCGGTCCGGTATCGTTTGTGACCGGACCACAAAACGGGCATGCTTTAGATTGCGTAAAATCATATATACTCGTAATTCATACGATGATGATGGGATTGGGGGGGTTTAAATCCCACTATCTTTAACGCATGCCCTTTTTCATTACCTTTAAACTTTAGCCTTTTGGGGCCATTACCGGTGGCTCTATCCATTTTGGGATGGACCAGACCATATACCCTTTTATTATTATTATTAGTTGGTCCATTTGGCGTTGGCCGCCCTATCCCGATATACCACAATTATCTGGTTTATCCTGACGCTTTTAGACATCCAATTTGGAATTAGTTATCTAGCTGGCTGCACTATGCACTTCACATATCATAAAGCCCGAAAAGATGCACATTCTCTCGGTTTCAACATCATTTGCCCCTTTGTCTATGCCACTGTCGACTCTCGCTCTCTAGTTTTTATTTTGGTGTAGTTTTATTGTATTTTTGTTTTGTCATTAGTTTAACTCTTGTTCATGACGGTCTGTTCGTTATCGATCTTTTTGACTTCTCGATCAATCAGGAATGTCTGGTGCGTCGAATTCTTTCCGTTTCAAAAAAAAAAAAAAGGCTTGTATTATTATTAAACAATTTTTGTAGTTTATATTCTAAGGATTTATTATTGAACGCCTTTTGGAACATACATTCTAACTTATGCCCTAAAATTAATTTAGATAAGTTTGTTAGATTTAAAGAATCTTTTTCAGTAACTACCCAATTAAGGTTGAAGGAAATCTACTAGTTTTGATTCTCTTTGAATAAAGGGCCTTGCCCACCCTTTGCACCAAAAAAAAAAAAAAGGTTGAAGGAAATCTAACAGAAATTTAGGCTAGAACAATCTATATCGATTCTCTAATAGAAAATAATCAAATCTTAAAGTTGAACAAATAATTAAATATTCATATTAAGCTGTGCTCAATTATATTTTAAATAGTTTAAATTTTATCTATATAATACTTTAAGAGAGAAGACTTTGCTGAGTTGGCGATTAATCCTTCAATTTAGCTATTTTTAGGTATTAAAATATTCTGATTTTTTTTAAAATCTGAATTCCTCTTGAGCTTAATTTAATTTCCTCTTTTATAAGATAGTTTTTCTACGTTGCTTGATACTTGGTAAATGAAAATTATGAATTCAACATGTCATAGGTATTCGATATTTATTTATTAAAAATATTTAATTTTTGCCCTAGTAATTTTATTAATTTTGGATATAATATATGAACTGATATAATTTTTATTACTTATTGAAATTAGAATTTAAGTGTAACTATATATAATTATATATTAATATATTATTTAATTCTTCCATATATGTTCATTTCAAAATATATGATGCTTAGTAAACCTATGATTACAGAGAATTCCCCGTATATAATTAAATTGAGTAACTTTTATTAAAATGAATTAATAAAAGTAGAAAAAAATGTGTAGTTTTACGCTTTCAATGGATGAAGATCACTTTAACAAAAATATCTTATTAAAATGAATTAATATAAATCTTTTTTTTCCCTTCAGATTATCACATATCTTAATTTCTGATTTCCTCTTATCCCAATTACCTAAATTCTCAGATTTTTCTAACTGATATACTTTTTATTTAATTTTTTCCCGAGTAATTATATTAATATATGAACTAATATAATTTTTATTACTTTTTTTCCCTTCAGTGGTAGGTTGTTTTAAGGGTTACAACCAAATCTGACTTGAAAATCCTATCTTGTGATCAGAATGGTAACTCACTAAACACTATTGTTAATGTCGTGTACAAAGAAATCTTACACACTTTAGCCTAACAGGTACATCGTATTTACTATTTAGCTTTTTTTTTGTTTGCCTATATAACTTTTATTTCAATGTGCTAATCATAATATTGGTCTAATTGCGCTTATTATTTTGTTTACAAATGTTGAGTATATTACCTTAGAGTTTGGATAACTTGGTGCCACCTACCCATTGTCATTTTTTTTTCTTCATATTCTAGGTAAGATTAACCTCATTATTTCTTTTCATATCCAATTTAATCATTTCATATAACCAAACTATTTTATTTTCCAGGAATCCTATGGACGAAGTCTAGCACAACGATTTCATCCATTCATAAATTTATGTATATATTTGTTAAAATAATTCACCATTTGTATGTGCTAATCATTATTATTTTCGTTCATCCTTATATTAGATATTTTATATTTTTTTCTCTCGCGCACGCGCGGGACTGTACTAGTTCATTTTAAACGGAGTTAACATGACACCTCTACTAGATTAGTACATACACTTATGTGCGGGGTTTTTAATATAAATTAGTTTGATATGTAAAAAACTAAAAAAAAGTACTATAAAATAAAATAAGTTGTAATTAAAAATTAATTCTAACTACCACTATACTATATATATATATATATATATATATATATATATATATATATATATATATATATATATATATATATTTTAAAAAAAATTTAAATAAAATTTGTATTAACACCCATTTAACTAATTAATTTCTCCCAATATGTTTAATTGACTACCAATAAAATAGATATAATATAATATATCCATAGTTAACTAACAAATATGGTAAGCGGAAATTATAATCTTTAAGCATATTGCTATTTTATTTATGGTTTGTCTAACCGTGCCTAAAGGCTATTTTATTTATAATTTATGCATGATAAAGATATTTTATTAGAAAAAAAATCCTAAAAGAAAATATGTAAATCAAGTGTATTTTTAGAGAAAATGTTTTCCTAATCAGTTTTACTTAATATATGTTTATTTAAAAATTGATGAAGGTTTCGGTTGATATATATTGAAGGTACACAATTTTAGCTTTGAATCTCACTAAACTTGTAGAAGCAATGTGCTGTCACACTTTCTTCACGGTCTCTCTATACCATCTCACAAATTTCCCACCTTTTATCATTTTTTTTTCTTTTAAATTTTAATTATTTCTTTTTTTTTCTATTTTGGGGAATGAGATGGAAATTTAGGGTTCGTTTGGTTCAATGTGGGAATTGAAATTCTCAGCATATTACTTCATGAGAATAAAATTTCCGGGAAGTCTAATTGATGGGAATTGTGAAAATGCGTTTGGTTGATTTTTTTGTTTTAAAGGAATAAAAGGGGGATTTGAAAATTTACAAATATAAAAGGGTGGAAGTTGAACTTACCTAGGGGGAAGTAGGTAAGTGAACTTCCTCCAAATTGAATGAATTCAACTTCCTAGGAAGTGGAATTCCTGGATTTTTCATCTTTCAAAAATATTAACCAAACGCATGTATTTCTCCGACTTCCTGAGAATTTCTACTTCCTGGGTTTTTTAGTTATAAACCAAACACGCTCTTAGGGTGCCTTAACTCAAAGGCGAATGATTGAGAGAGCAAGCCCAGCAGGTCAAACTTTCTACAGTTAGGTAAAAAAAAAAAAATTACTGGGTCATTTTTTATGTTGTTAGATAATCTAATTTGTTGGGCTTAGGCCCAAAATTAAATTAAGCTGCCCAATTAACGAATATTAAAACTGATTCTCTATTCTCTAATTTTTATTTTTTTTGAGAAATCGAATACTTCTCTTCTTAATACGGGGTAGTCTTTTATAACTATTAAAATTTTAAATTAAGGTTTTGAAAGTTTGATTGTAGAAATTAGAATTAGTGTTTTATACTTCTCTTTCTTATAATTTAGTTCGTTTGACTTTTTAAAATACTTTTTAATGTGTTAAAAACTCTATAAAATATAATTTTTTAAAAATAATTTCAAACTTATTAGTATTATTTGTTTTTTTATACCTTATCTAATATGTTATTTTATACTGAGCGATCTATTGTAATACAACACCACTCAAATGAATTTATTGAATCTATTGCTTTTATATAATATTTTTTTATAACTTTTGATTTAATAGGATGTCTAATCATCCGAAACTCAAACGATTGAATAATATTTTTTCTTTCTATAAAAAAATGATGCATCAAAGGCTCAAACCTCAACACTAATTTCTTTTGAATTTTTGATGAAATACTATATAAGGATGGTATTTTGGCTTGATAAATTTTGTCTACTTATCATGATTAAAATTTTTTCGCTTACCTAACTTTCATACACTAGATTCGTCACTGTCTTAACTTAAGGCCCCCTAAATATATTCCACCCGTTGGAGGGAGGGAAACTTTATTTATAATTTAGGGGGCTTAAGTTCTTAACTGTCCCATAATGATCCCACCGCTAAAGTTGGAGGGACTCAGAGATGAGAAAAAGTACCTGTTACAACGAACTCCAGGGGGAACGGTGTCGTTTTGACAAATACCCTTCCAACGCGTAGGAATAGGCCCCATTCCTTCATCACTGAAGCTCTCAGATTCAGGCCATACTCCTGCCGTTCCATTCCAGATCAAATAATATGAGTCACTATTAAAGAATATAATGTTTATCTAAATAAAATAAATATATTCATTATTTTTATTATTATTATTATTATGGGAAAACAAAATTCAAAAGAGTAAGTCCGCAGTCCAATATTTGGAATGAAGGTGACCATGGAATAAATTAATTAAATTAAGGCAATTTGACCCCCCAAAAAAGTTTGTCATTTGTAGCAAACAGGTTTTGGACAGCACCATATTGTTGAACTTATAATGTGAAATAGGAGCTAGCTGAAGCCTAATTTTGACCAATGCATGCATCCATGCATATTGCATATACATATTTATTTATTTCTATTTTTCTAATTATAGCTACTAATGATCCCTTATCCTAGTCATAAAAGTATAAGGTTTTCATTATCTGCAAAATACTCTATCTGTTAATTAAAACTTGTCGTTTACTATTCATGTACACTTTTTTAGAATGATAAAAACTATATGAAATTTTAACTTTTTTTAAAATTTTAACAAGTATGAAATTCTTAAAAAATATATATTAAAAATATTAGGCAAAAATGCATAAAACCACCCACTATTCATTGTTATTTGCAAATAACCACCCCTTATTCAAAAATTGTCAAATAACCACCCACTATTCATTGTTGTTTGCAAATAACCACCCCTTATTAAAAAATTGTCAAATAACCACCCATTAAATATAGGTTGTTTGCAACTAACCACCCATACCCCTTTTATTGTTAAATCTCACTTAATTTAATATGAAAAGACAATTATACCCCTATTCTTTAATGTTTCATTTTTAGTAAAAAGACAATTATATTTATCTTTGTTGCTTGATTTTTCAGTTATTACAATTAGACCTGTCAAATGGGTCATTCAGGTCGGATCACTTCAGGTCCCGAGTAAAACAGGTTCCGGGTACATCTAGGTTGTCTCGAACCGGGGTTTGACCGAGTTTCGGGTCATTTTGGGTCGATTTTTGGTTTGCCAATTTTTAAATAAATTTTTAATCTGGGTTTCGGGACATTTGATTTACCCGATTATTCGGAAAACATTTTTAATAAATTAAAAAATGAAAGATCAAATGTTTTTAAATAAAAAAATTTCCGACCCAAAATTAATCATATATTATTACATTTTATTAAAAATAAAAAATTTGATATTTGATATATTATTACATTTTATTAAAAATTACGTGAAATAATAAAAATCAAATGTTTTTAATAAGATGTAATAATATATCAAATATCAATTTTTTTAAAAAATTGTTTAAAATTTTGATATTTATATATTATTACATTTTATTAAAAATTATGAGAAATAATAAAAATAAAATATTTTAGATCAGATATAGTATATAATTACAAGCACTATGATTTATGAACAACGTCTTTAATTGTAGAATTTTAAAATTATCCAAAATTATCAAATCATGATTTTTTTTTAATTTAAAAAAGAAAAAATTGACAAACCCAAAATCGACCCAAAATGACCCGAAACTCACTCAAATCCGGGTTCAAGACAACCTGGATGTACCCGGAACCCGTTTTACTCGGGACCTGAAGTAACCCGACCCGAATGACCCATTTGACAGGTCTAATTGTAATACCTGAAAAATTAAGCAACAAAGAGAATTATGTCTTTTTACTAAAAATGAAACATTAAAAAATAGGGGTATAATTGTCTTTTCATATTAAATTTAGTGAGGCTTAACAAGAAAATGGTATGGGTGGTTAGTTGTAAACAAAATATATTTAATGGGTGGTTATTTGACAATTTTTTAATAAGGGGTGGTTATTTGCAAACAACAACGAATAGTGGGTGGTTATTTGACAATTTTTGAATAAGAGGTGGTTATTTGCAAACAAAAATGAATAGTGAGTGGTTTTATGCAATTTTGTCAAAATATTAATATTTTATATAGTTTTTAACCCCTCAAAAAATATACGTAAATAGTAAAACATCAAGTTTTAATTAACTGAGTGAGAAAATGAGTAGATCTGCATGCCTTCTAGACTCTAGCTAGTACAAACCTTCTAGACATAATCTATGAGATGACAGTCAACATATATAATGAAATATATATAATATATATTTGAGAATATAGGTTTTAGGTATTACTCATTCAATATTCTTAATGGTATATGAAGTCAAATTAGATACGCAGATTCAGTCCTAACTAATCATATATGCAGACGAACAAGTAAGACGTAAAACCACTAAAATTTGATCTACACGTGAGTGTGATGTAAACCAATACATCTTATTCTTATTAAAAATTAATGAGAGTGGATCGAATAAGACAATATTTCAACTCTCAAACCCATGAATTAATTATCCAGATTCTGTCTTATCATTTAAATTTACAAAATCAAAACTATCCACCTATATTATAATCCAAATTTGCTCACTACCAAAATAAAAAATATATCACAAAAATATTATATCAATTTTTTTTTTTTTTAAAATCTCCACTTTTTAGTTGACTATATATCCAGTTGCAAAGCTTATGGACATACATATGAAACTAGCTAGTTCGGGACCGATTTGAAAAGAAATGTGAACGATTTTAAAGTAGAAAACGATAAAGCAATTCGTACCGGTATCAAGATTTGCGATGATAGTATCTTCGCCGAATCTCGCCTTGTTCCAAATCGAGTGATGGGAAGAAACAGCATTGTCATGGAGGCCAAGAAAGCTCCAAGATCTTGTTGTGTGAAGCTTCCTCCCTTGGTTTAAGAAGACTGATACCACCTTGGGATGCTCTGCATTTTTATAGTTAATTAACTCACTTCCAAGTACATTTATTTAATTTAAATCTGCGAGGTTAAATACAGAGTGTTTGTTTATTTTATATTGATTCAAAAAACAGTTACTCGATCGGTGTTATCTATATACGGTCACTTCGAAATATGTAATTTCTTATTTTATTTAAACTTGTAAACGACGAAAAGTTATATTGTGACAAGCAAAAAATAATAGTATTTCTTTTTTTCATATTACAAAGTCAATATTTTTTATAAATATATGTTGAAAAATTACCTATAGTTTCAATGACCTATTCAGGTGTTATCCGGACCATTATTTGTCTTTTAATAAAAAAAATAAAATAAACGGGTTTCTCCTATGTTCTTAGGACATAAGATAACAATCTCAATTGAGAAAAAGTCTCCAAATTTAAATTATGTTTAGCTTTTTTTAATATTGTTTTTGTGGATGGCTTATTTATTTGGTAAAGAATTATCTTTAGTCAATGAATATTCAAATGATTACCTAAACGTTGATTTCATTATCTATCACATATTATTATAAATATTAATTATGAGGTTTATGTATTTAAATTGTGAGAAATAAGTTAGAAAGAGGAATTAAAAAAAAAGAAAGTTGACAAAAAAACCTATCAAAAATTCCATTATAGCCCACAACGAAGGTCAAAATAGGAAAGCGAAAACAGAGCGATGATTTTCATTATGGGTCTTACTTGCAATGGAGGAAGCCTCTTCATCTTCAAGCATTGCAGCAAACCCATTGATGTGCCTTGTGTAGGAGTAGAAGATTGACTCCCTTGCATTGTCTCTGCCAAACACCGATTAATCGTTACCCATAAGAAAGGGATTGGATTGGATAAACGGAAACAGAAACAGAAACGGAATAAAACCCACCTTCCAACGAAAGAGCCCAACAGATCAAAGTGGGATTCCTGCACTTGAATATCAGATACCTCATCAGGCCCATGGGAATGAGCCCCCATGTATACAACATGTGGCTGCCAATTAACAGAGACCCAAATGTCAAGATTACAACAAAATCAGTACACAAGGGATAAAAGAAGAAGGAGGTGAGTTTGTTTAATTGTCGGGTTTACCCTTTTGTGGGCGAAAGAAGGCGAAGGGAGGACGACGAAGAAGACAAGGAAGAAACAGAGGCTCATTGTTGGGAGTTTCTTTCTGTCTGTCTTTAAGCAGGAGGTTTCTTCTTGTGTTTGATTTTGCTGGTTTACTTTTTGTTGTTTATTCATTGTTTTTTTTTGTGGGTTTAGTGATTGTGTGTGTATTTGCTATTGGAGCACAGAGGAGAGCTTCCATTGGTGCTCACACACTAGGGGTTTATATAGAGTTTGCTCAAGTTCTGAATTGGCCAAGGGAAAGGCCAAAAAGGGGATTAACTAATTTATTACTGTATAGTTTTTCGGTAAATTACTAAATTGCATCAAATATTATAGTAATTTTTTAGGCTAATTGCACTAAGAAAGCTAGTACCATGAGATAAGTAGATCCCACAGTTTAGCATAGTTGAGACTTGAGAGGAAAAGTAAGAACTAAAAGAAGCTACACTAAAGTCACTGAAGTCTCATATTTTGCATTCTACTATTTGAGGCAAAATATTTGGGATATTAGCGATTCCATTATTTTGAGTAAATAGCGCAATTATCTCAAATGTTATGATATTTACTATAACGATTTTTCTATCCTATGCTCAAAAGGTTTATGATAGTAGCACTAATTTGGAAATATTTTTAAAATTTTAATTAGTTTAGATTTTTTTTAAAAAAAAAAAATAGATTTCTAAGATCGTTTTGCTTTTTTGGTAGAAAATCTTTCCTAAGTTAGGGTCTTATCCTATACCCTTATGGCATAGAATAGAAAAACTGTTACTATAATTTACCCATTTTAAAATAAAGGCAATTGATCCCATTATGTAGGTCATTGGCAAGAAGTTAAAATAAATATTGGCAAGATAATTTTTAAAAAATTGTATACTAGTCCTTCTTTTTTTAAAAAATATTTACAAATCTGCCCAAGAAATTTATATACTGTATGATAATATAATAAAATAGAGACATGAACTCTCATCTGATGCAATTTGCTTATGTGTCATTTTCTAGTGCAATTTAACATGAGTTTTTTTGACACATCAATTAATGTTGAACCAGTATATTTAAGCCATGTTAGACAGTAACCTTATCTATTTTGTCAACATGTCATCCTATGTGTCCATCGATCTCATATCTTAATTAAGTGGTTACAAATTAAATCTATTATTTTACCATAAGTTATTTTATAAATATTGTACCTTGAATTATTTTTATCTTTAGTTATTAAGATGGATTATTTTACTTCATTATATCTAATGATAAGATTTCATTATGAATTAATTATCTATTGAACAATAAATAAAATCTTATCATCAAAATTTTTATATTAATTCCCAACCTCATATCTTAAGTCATTGCAAAACCTATTATTTTTATGATTGTTTGGAATTTTTTATTAAAAAATTCCAAATTCCAAATAAACTATTTTAATTTTCACATAAAGTTTAATAAAAAATAATTTTAATATAATAAAATATAATTTATTGACAAAACACCTAAAAATGCGGATAACAAATACTAGTTAATATAAACGCTAAATTCCTTCATCCATTTCACACCACCTGCCCATTTGTTGTTGTTTTTGGTAGATTTGTAAGAAATTTGAGTCGATCTATCAATTAAAAGATAGGATTTTACATTACAATTGGTTTTGATTAAGCTTTGTTGAAATTCGGGTATTTTTTCCCAAATTAGAATTGAAATTGATATAGATGCTTGTGGTTTTATTTTATTGTTGTTGATTTGTGTGTTGTGGATGTTGAATGATCAATATAAATTGATTATTAAGACGATTTTGAGCAGTGGAAACGAGGATAACATTTCAACCATCAGAGACTGCACATTTAAGATTTAGAAGGAGTTGCTCGAGATCTGTGATGGAATCCTCAAGCTCCCTAACTCCCGACTTGTTCGTTCCCTCGATCGATTGCGTCCGTTGACACCAAAGTCTTCTAGTTGAAGATGAAGGGCGATTGCCACCGCTATTTGGTTGAGTTCAAGACTTGGCGCTGAGAGGATCGGAAGAAGCTAGGTAGCAGAGAGTACACTATCACCACTACTAAGATGTTACTGAAGAGAAAGAGATGGAGCATACACCTTGATCCAACACCAAAAGTAATAAATGGGTAAACTTTTCAACCATTGATGTTCCTCGCAGAACTAGCTTGAACGAACCTATGGTGGTGTGTATTGAGATGTGAAAGGACAAGTGTACCACATTGAAAGCATCAACTAAACAAATCTTGTATATAAGTCGTTAGACTACTTCTTTTATTGTCAATTGGTTTTATGATAGAACTTCACTCGGCTTATATTCTTCGATAATAGCGTTGTGCGCCCAAATACAACTTCCAATTCATGAGTTCCAAGTTGTACTTGTACTCGTATATGGTATCAGAGCCGTCTTTCGATTATGAGCTCTCTAAAAAGAAAATGAGATGTTAGATCTGTTGTCCAAATTGTCAACTAGATGAGACAATCATAAGCATCCCACATCGAAAGTATGAACTAAATAAGTCTTGTATATAAGTTGTTGGACTACTCCTCTAGCTATTTGCTTATTCCCAATTGATTTTAGTATGAAACCTTACTCGGCTTATGTGTTTGGCTAATATCGCACGTGCGTCCATACACACGACCCCCGATTCACGAGTTCCGAAATGGATAAATGATTTAGATTTTTTTTAGTATTCTGTCTTTAAATATTTTTTAAATGGAAAAAACTTGTGTATAATTTTGTAAATATCATCTTAATAATAGTTCTTTAGACATCTTATTAATATCCATTTTAAAAGAAATGAAGATCTTTAGTAACCTCTCCCATAACCGTATCATTTAATTATTTTGGATATAAATCAACACCGATTTTTTTAAAAGTTATATTTATATTTTAAACACTTTAATTTTGAAATATTATAAACTTAACCTTGAAAATCATGTTTTTAAATATATATAACTAAAAGATTAATTATTTTAGAAAATAATTTTTTTTTCTAAATATATAAATTTTATAATAAAAATTTATAAACATATGTTAGTTAAAATGTATAGAATATAAATATAAGCTTAACATGTTTTAAAATTGATTTATGGCCTAAAATAATGAACTAATAATACATCTAAGTTTCTAACTAAGCTAGCCATGAGAAATTATATGGATCGAGGATCCGCAATGATTAAAAAAATATGGATATTTTGAGGTAATTAGTGGATGCACCCATTGAGGAAAGCCACCAATCATAATGACAGTGGATAGAACGAATCACCCACATGAAAACAAAAGGCCAGCAACCCCAAAAAATGACGTATTAATTTGATGGTATTGTGAGGTCGACTTTCATTTGGAGTGAGTATGCGACGGGATGAGATTGAAGTTATATTTTACGTCTTAGCTCATGAAATTTTATATATCGAAATAGGATTTGTCCCCTTCTCGGCGTCTTGGCTCATAAAATGCCTATCTGTCGGGTGTCGGGATATTTTCTATTTAAAGAAGTTCGTCCCGACAGGATGGGACAAAATGGGAATAAAATGGGCCTTGTTCCTCGTAAAAAAAATCTCACAAACAGCAGCAATATAAAACACTGAAAACTACATTCATACCCTTCATTCAAACCGATCATTCCAAGTTTCCAACATTCAAAAGTCTTACATTCCAGTAGCAACAAATTTCAAAAGATTCATACAAAGTCTATAGTATAAAAACTTGATTAAATGTTGATTATTGAAATTAAATTGGGAAAATTCCAGTAGCACTGGATTATTCACCATTGCACTGCCGCTGTTAGTTTATTATTGGAAATTCGACATACGTTTTTATCACGGATTTATTATTTTATAAATAAAAAATTAATCAATACTACTTCTAGCTCCATCACAATCTTCTCCTAACCCCATAAGAAACCTGTTATAAATCGAGGTTGCACTCATCAAAGGTCGGATTAGGGTCGAAGTGGTCTTTTAGTCCGGTTTAAGCACGAGGGATCTAGATTGATCCTAAACAAAGAAACCGAAAGGAAAGATAACATGGACACACACGATATGTTTACGAGGTTCGGGCTAATCCCTACGTCCCCGGCTCTAGATGTCATCCAACATGCTCTAAGGCCAAAACGAGAACAAACGATACAAAGATCCTATGAGGGCAAATACTAGACTGAAATACAATAGAAGGAACAAGAAAATCAACACACTAAGCAATAACAAAGGCAAGGAATGGGAACCCCCTGATATGAGCCAACTTCAGCCCGGAGAAGCTCGTCGATTCGGCAACAACAGTGTCGTCGGTGAGCCCCGGTGGTCCTCGAAGTTCCAATCCTTCTTGAACGCCCTTGCTGGTTCTCCTTCTTCATTTCAGTCCTTCCGACATCCCATATGGATCTCCTCGGTATCGCTGCTCAAGCTCGGTTCACATGGAGATTGCTCAACGAGCCTCTCTCACTGATGAACACAAGCTCGAGCCTCTCGATCTCTATCTTCTTCTCTTGGCTTTAGCTTCTTCGAACGGAGCTCGAAACCCTAGCATTTCCTTTCCTGATTTCAGCCATGGGAGAGGAGCTCCCAGGCTCCCTTTGGAGCGTCGCTACAGTGCCCGTCTCTTAGTTAGGGTTTGCTGCTTGAGAGGCTTATAAAGCCTACTAACGGTCGGAAATAGGAACGTTTGGCAAGGCATGGACTTGGGCCTAAAAAGCCCAATTCCTAGTAAACTAGAATTACAATTCTCAACAATTGCCCTCTTAACTCTAGTTTACAACGAAAAGAGATAAAAGAAGAAAAGCCTATAGCATATTGAACAACTCCGTCATCACAGTACCTGCACTTCCTACATGAACATGGTTAGATATATCAACCAAATATAGGAGCTTAAAATCCAGCAGGAACCACTCATGGCACATCTAGCAAAATAAATGCAAACATATGGAGAATGCATAAGCAGACCTCGAGTTCAGAGCTAGAAAACCAAGACAGGGTCACAATGACCCAGGACAAAGAGACTTTTGAGGGGATGGGACCCTCTAATCTCTAAGACAGATAGGGCTAATCAAGAAGTGCCCTCTTAAGGGGTAACTTCAAGCAAGCAATGCCCTCTGAAGGGAAACAAACCAAGCAAGAAATCAGTTAACATGAAACTGAATTTTTGGCCAGTGTTAACCCTAGGACAGGTCAAAGCATCTCAATCTCGTATAGCTTGACCAATGACAGGACTAGCATCTCAATCTCGTATAGCTAGTCATATGTCACTGCTCATGAAATCCTATACATGAAGGAAAGAACTTAAAGACTCAACTGATTTAGTATAGCATGTAACCACAAAAGTGAACAAGCACCAAAGACCATGCAAACTAAAGAGTCTATGAATTAGGAGCAGCAAACACCAACCACCAAAGCATGTTATCCAAGTATAAGTAGGTAAAACGTGTATGTAAACCATGCATGACAACTGAAACAACAACATAACAATATCCAAGTATAGGCAAGTAAAACATGCGCACACAAGCAAGACATGCATATTATGCATCTGGACTCGGACAAAGAGTTGCTAATTTTTTGGACACAAGGCAGCTAGTTACAGCTGGCTTTGGACACAAGATAGCAGGAGGGGAACAAACAGTAAGCAAGGGAAATACACAGCAGGCAATGATCTTATAAGAGCATGAAATTTTGCAAAACATGACCAAAAGATGCATATAAGCAGCTGTTAAAAGCTATCCATCACCAACTATAGAGCAAACTCCACCAAATTTAGCGCTAGCAAACTTCTACCTAAATCATGCAAGTTTTTGAAAAATAAACTCAGCGAGAAAAGTCATATGTATAGATAGCAATTCACATGCACATGTTTCACAAACATGCCAAGTTTATAGCAAGCAATACATATGCAAATACTTCTCAACACAAGGCAAGTTTGTTTTAAAAACTGGAAAAGCATGAAAAATTAGGGTAGAGACTCGTCTGCACCCACCATGATTCACTTGAACTCGGCATTTCCCTAAGTCACTCGAGACCACCATTGTCGAGTGGGCCAAAGGAGTTTGTCAAGTGCATGGGCCGAGTTTCTTGTGCTTGGGCCAATTATCTAGTTTACTTAATTATGTTATTATTTTACGCAAAGTAGATAAATAAGGTGGAATTAATTATATCTCTTCTAGATATAATTCTTGGCCACCAAGTTATTAAATATCTATCTTATTAGGATTTATTTATCTTAGATTTATTTCATTTATCTTTAGATAGAATAAATCTATCCAAACCCCTTTCCTTTGCAAGGAAGGATTGGTTAGATCTCTTATAAGTTTTCTATATATTCATGTTATGCAACTTTGAATTAATTAGATTGAAATAGAATTGAGAACCCCTTTATGGATTAAAGGGTTCTTGGTTATCAATCCAAACACTATCATTGTTCTATGTTCTTAAGAGCTTTTCGGCAACACCAACACCAAACCCTCACCTTGGTTCTTGTCGAGATCGAGGAAGATCATCGAGCAGCCTTACTCGACACACGTAGCGCATCCGAGGAACCCAGCACTTGGCGTCGCTCGCTAGCAACCCGCTCCTAGTGAGCGCGGAGCCAGGCGCCTCGCTCTCGCTCCCGCGTTTTCCCTCGCCAGGCTCCCGCGCGCCTCGCTCCCGTGCTCTCGTCCTCGCTTCCGCGCACACCATCCGCCAGTTCTCTCGCTCCCAGCGAGAGACGCCCGCGCCTTGCACCCGCACACCCTGAGGCCGAAGGCTTGTGTGCCCAGCAACCTCGCGCATCCAGCCTCGCTTCTCTCTCTCGCTGTGCTTTGTTATTTTTGTCGCTATTTCTGAGATAGAAATTGTTGAAATTATTCTAAGTCCAAAACTGTCGCTATTCAGAATTTTAATTACTTGTTTTAATTTGTTCCAATCAGGAGATATCAAAGAGCATTGCAAGATCTTAGCAAATATACGGCGTGGTTCTTGATCTTGAGCCCACAGGCGAAGTATCGGGTATCCCAAACGTATCAAGTGGTATCGGATTTCAGGTTAATGCAAGTTCTTTACTCTCTTGATTTCTTATTTGAGTGATTTATTTTTCGTGCCTTATTTTTTACCATAGCCGCTGCATAAAAGTTGAATCTTTATTATTCACCCATCAAGATTGGCACTTTATTTTTGTTATTCTTTGTTTGGATCTTTAATTTCGCAGATATTGAGTTCTTGACTGCAAGTTGTGATCTTTTATTCCTAGTTGCTACATATCATGCCTATGACTGTGATTCTTGGACTAAAAGCATTATATGAACTTGCACCACTAAAGAACCCTAATTTTTCCAGTTTCTAGCATATTTTCCCTATTTTCTTTATTTTTGCTTACTTTTAGATCACCCTAGCTTGTTATTTTTTTATTTTTTTCCTGCTCTTAATTTTCGGTTGTTGCCTTCCTTTACAGTAGCTAGTTCATAGTTAAAAAAAAAAAAATCAGAAAAAGCCGAGCATAATTCAAAAAAAAAAAGAGCATTATTCATCTTACATTGTTGAGTTAGTAACTCTTCCTTGTTAGTTCTTTGATTGCTACATGTTAGATGATCTAATCGGTTTTAAGCTTTACAAAATAACCCTACTTGTGTGATTTTGTGCTGTGCCGACACTGGAGCCTTGGTCACACCCCTCTTTCTCTGAACCGTGTTGCAACCGTCAGATAATAGTTGACGGAGTGTGTGCACTTGATTGCCCTTGTGATTGCTATTGTCGATTATTACACTTTCTTATTATTCAAGCATCACATTGTAGCTCTTATTCTTCCACATTAAGCCGCTTGTTTATACTTGCTATCCTTGATATCCGACTTGTGGTTGATTTAAATTGCAATTTTGATTATTACTTGCTGTCTTCAATATTGCAAAATTCTGTGTCCATGGGAATTGCTTGAATATTGTGCCTTGTTTTCTCGCTCTTTGATTTCTAAAAACGTGAATCACTCTTAGGAATCACTAGAGCTTGCATTACTTGGTTTCTGGTCTTTGCTTCATTTACTTGTTGCTCTTCTGATATTGTAGGAACATGTCGAACGATAGCGACCCCAACCCTTCCCCTACCCCACCTGCTGGCATTTCTGCTTCTGATATGCAGTTCATTATTAACTCTGTTGTTCAAGAATCTACCCTGGTTGTGCGTAAGGAATTGGCAGAGGCTGCAAATCATCGAGCTATCGAACGTCAAGAGGACCGCGTATTTTACTCTGACCTCATCAAATAGGCAGTCGCGCGGCAATTGGAGGAGGCAAAACAGGCGGAGGCTTCTGGATCTACACCTCCCTCTGGAGGTAAGCCGCCTCCACCACCTCCAGATACTACACCCCCTACAGGTAATCCGCAACCTGCAGGTAACACCTTTTATTATGCTAAACCTCCCCCTTCTGGTCAATTGCATTATCAGCTTAAGTCTGCTACTCCTAACCCTTTCACTGGAGAGAATGACAACGATCATCTAGCGGGCTTCAATGGACACCAGGATCGCTGTGAGCACACCCCACCACGGCATCAGCAAGGGAGGCCCATTCAGCGTCAGCAATAGCCGTTTCATACTCGTGCTAACTGGGATGACAGCCGCAGCAATAATGACTTGAATGAGACACCACATTTGGAGGATGCTTAACCCGAGGTAAATCCTAATTTTGATGATTTACCCCCTCCTAATTTTGGTCATCCTAGATTTGATAATGCTCAAGCTATACAGAGACGAGATGTTAAGCTTAAATTAGAAACCTTTGATGGTAATACTAATCCTGAAGCTTATCTTGTTTGGGAAAATCATACTGACTATTTCCTTGAACATTTACGCTATGAGGAAACGGAGAAGTTGGAAGTTGTTATATTGCATTTAGTAGGTAAAGCTCGCACCTGGTGGTTCCGCACTCGTGAGATGCGCCGTCGTCAGGACAAGCTACCTGTTGAAACTTGGCCACAACTTTGCTATCTCCTGAAAAAGAGACATGTGCCTGAGGAATACACGGAGTCTATGAGGATGCAGCTCGCGTCCTGCCGCCAAGGAACTCGCTCTCCTAATGACTACAGGGATGAGCTTGAACGACTCTCCCATCAGGCTAATGTTTATCTTACTGAACGTGCTTTGTGTACTCAATTTCTTGCTGGTCTTAATATTTCTATTAAAAATGCTTTAGCTATCCATTCCATTAGAGATATTAACACTTTGACTCATAAAGCACAACTTCTGTATGAGCAACAGCAGCAGCAGCTTCGGCAAAGGACTAGATTCGACCAGACCTCTCAAGGTCGCATGTTTGTTCCCTTTAACCCTTCTAGTCAATCTAAACCTTCTACTTCTAACCCTTCTATGCAGTAAAAGGGAGTTTCCAACTCACCACAACAGGGTTATCAGGTTGAAACTAGAAGAGTTGCTACACCCTCTACAGATCGTAACAAAGATATCCGCTGCTTCACTTGTGGTGGTTCTGGGCATGTCTCTCGCAATTGCCCTCAGAAAAGGAAGGTTCTTCTCAATGATTTGGGAGACCATTACTATGAGGAGGAGACTGTGGAGGACCAGGTAATTTCGAGTGAAGTGGAGGAGGACCAGTCGTCTGAGCCTATTGAGGAGATCGATACTTCACAGTATGACAACTTGCTTTGCATTATCAATCGACGGGTCCTACACATTCAGGAATCTCCCATGGCTGATCAAAGGGAGAACATATTCCACGCTAGGTGCTTAGTTCGCACACACGAATCGGGATGGACAAGAACTGTAAACCAGAGAGCCAAACTCAAGCAACCCAAACCAACAATCAGACACAAACAGAAGATAAATAACCAAGCACAAAGAACACCAGATTTACGTGGAAACCCCAAAACGGGGAAAAAACCACGGGAGACAGAAACTTCCACTATCAACAATAACAAGTGGGTACAATCTTCCCTAGACAAAGCTAGAGGCATACAACATCATCAAGCATCAACAAGCTTGGACAAATCTCCAATTTCATCACCCAATTGGTGGAAATCAACAACAACCCAAGAAAGAACACAAGCAAAGGGGATCTGAGATTGGAGGCTCAAAACGATGATCCAACCGTACAAAATGAAGCCTATGATGAGGTGAACAACATACCAGAAAATCGTCCCAATCGGAGGTCGTTTGGTCGTCGATCGGGGCACTTCAAAATGGGCTGAACAAGGGCATACGGGATTCCTCTCCAAGCTCTCTCTTTTCTCCCTTTCTCACTCTTTGTTTTCTCTCTCTTGCTTTCCCAAATGGAAAAAGGCATCCCCTTTTATAAAGGAGGTAGGGTAAAACTTCACATGGTAAAAACCATATGGTAAATAGTCCATTGGACTCTTCCCCCATATAGGAGGGAAACACAACATAGCTCCCCCTCAATCCTATATGGGGGGCTCGAGCAAGCCCGCCTTTGAGCGGCACTTGATGAGCTTCTCCTTTGACAAAGTCTTCGTCAGCATATCTGATCCGTTTTCATTTGTGTGGATCTTCATGAGCTCAAAATCTTCATCTTCTACTCTTTCTCGAAGCCAATGATACCTTCTTCGTATGTGCTTGGTTCGAGAATGGTAGGCGGCATTCTTGGCAAGGTGGATGGCACTCTGATTGTCACAATAGAGTGGGTAGCTAGCTTGCTCCACTCCCAACTCCTCTAGGAAGTCTCTCATCCATATCAGCTCCTTACCAGCTTCAACTGCAGCCATATACTCTGCTTCTGTCGTTGACAAAGCAACACACTTCTGCAGTCTCGATTGCCATGAGACTGCTCCCCCTGCGAATGTAATCAGATATCCAGATGTGGATCGGCTCGTGTCAATATCACCTGACATGTCTGCATCTGTAAAACCATCAAGCATAGGTTTTCCAGGACCAAAGCACAAACACACTCTCGAAGTGCCTCTGAGATACTTGAGAATCCATTTCACTGCAGCCCAATGCTCCTTTCCAGGATTACTCATGAACCTGCTGATAACCCCAACTCCATAGGCGATGTCTGGCCTAGTGCAAACCATGGCATACATCAGACTACCAACGGCTGAAGCATAAGGCACCTTCTTCATCTCCTGTTTCTCTTTCTCACTTGTAGGACACTGATCAGAACTCAGCTTCATGTTCACTGCAAGTGGAGAACTCACGGGTTTAGCCTTGTCCATGTTGAATCTTTGCAGCACCTTCTCAATGTATCTTTCTTGTGATATCCACAACTTCTGATTCTTTCTGTCACGGGTAATCTGCATACCCAAAATCTGGCTTGCAGGGCCAAGGTCCTTCATAGCAAAGGACTTCTTCAATGCAGTCTTCAAACTAGCAATCTTGTTGGTATCCCGACCAACAATAAGCATATCATCCACATAAAGCAAGAGAATCAGAAAGTCACCTTCGGCGTAATTCTTCACAAACACGCAGTGGTCGGCATGTGTCTTGTGGAATTTGTGGTCGATCATAAAAGACTCGAACTTCTTGTACCATTGCCGAGGTGCTTGTTTCAAACCATACAAGCTCTTTCTGAGACGACAAACCATCTTCTCTTTTCCCTTGACTTCAAAACCTTCAGGTTGCTCCATGTAGATTTCTTCTTCCAAATCACCATGAAGGAAGGCGGTTTTCACATCAAGCTGCTCGACCTCTAGGTCCATGCTAGCAGCCATGCCTAGAACAACCCGGATGGATGACATCTTCACAACTGGAGAGAAAATTTCATCGAAATCTACACCCTTTTTCTGCTCAAAACCCTTCACCACAACTCTGGCTTTGAACCTGGGAGGTGTACCATCTTCTCCAGACTTCAAACGAAAAACCCATTTGTTCTTGAGAGCTTTCTTGCCCTTAGGCAATTTCACCAAGTCATAGGTGTGGTTCTCATGCAAGGAACTCATCTCATCCTGCATGGCATTGTGCCACTCCTTCTGATGCACATCTGACATAGCTTCCTCGTAGCATTCAGGCTCTCCTGAGTCAGTCAACAACACATAATCGTTGGTTGAGTATCGGGAGGAAGTCTGTCTCTCTCTGGTGGATCTTCTCAACTCAACTTCAGGTTGGATAGGGGGCTCCTCTTGTTGAGGTTGTGGAACTTCTGGTGGATCAACATCACCATCATCATGCTCATCTTCCTGCTGATTCTGAACTGAACTTCTCTGCACAACTTGAGGAAAAACGGGATCAAAGGTGACTGGAGCAGGAGAGGAAGACGACGGTCGCTGGAGCTTCCAGTCATCAATAGTCTTGTCTTCCATGAACACAACATCTCTGCTTCTGACCACTTTCTTGTCTGTAAGATCCCACAATCTGTACCCAAATTCATCCTCTGAGTACCCTAGGAAGATGCATGGCTTTGTCTTGCTATCAAGCTTGGATCTCTGTTCTCTAGCAACATGAACATATGCTAGGCATCCAAAGACTCTCAGATGCTGGAAGGAAACATCTCTCCCAGTCCAAACCCTCTGTGGAACATCACCATCAAGAGGAACTGAAGGCGAGCGGTTGATGAGATACACAGCAGTCAACATTGCCTCCGCCCAATAGGACTTTGGCAGCTTTGCAGTCGAAAACATACTTCTGACTCTTTCTGCTATGGTTCTGTTCATCCTCTCTGCAAGCCCATTCAGTTGTGGCATCTTCGGAACTGTTTTCTCAAGCCTGATGCCCTGACTCTTGCAGTACTGCTCAAACGGACCCCTGTATTCTCCACCATTATCTGATCTGACACACTTTAACTTCAAACCAGTCTCTCGTTCAACTCTGGCTTGGAACTCCTTAAAAACTGTCAGAACCTGATCTTTGCTTTTCAACACAAAAGCCCACAATTTTCTAGAATAGTCATCAATAAAAGTGACAAAATATTGTGCACCACCAAGTGACTTGCAATCCATAGAGCACACATCAGTATGAACAAGATCTAATGCATGCTTTCTTCTAGATGGAGGTCGAGTATGAAAGGCTACTCGATGTTGCTTTCCAGCTAGGCAATCAAGACAAGGTTTGAGAGAAATACCTTGCATATCCGGGAGAATGTCTTTCTTGGCAAGCATTTGCAAACCCCGCTCGCTCATGTGTCCAAGCCGCTTGTGCCATAGCTCTCCGGCACCATCATCAATCACATTTGCTTCTTCTCTGCAAATCTTGGCTTGCATCACATACATGGTATTTTGCTTCTTTGCCCGGGCTACAATCAAGTTTCCCTTGGAGCACTTCCAAACACCGCCTTGTGCATTTTGAGCATAACCATCATCATCAAGTATCCCAGAAGATATCAAATTCAATCTGATATCAGGAACATGGCGAACATTTCTCAAAATCAAGCTGCAACCAGTGGATGTCAACAAACAAACTGTGCCCATGCCAACAACATTGGACACGCCATCATTTCCCATCCTCACACGGCCAAAATCTTCACAAGTGTAAGACGAGAAGTACTCCTTGTGTGGAGTAATGTGATATGAAGCAGCTGAATCAACAATCCAAGTGCACTCACCACTTGCAAGATTCAAGGAACCTTCATCAGCCGCCTCAAACAACTCCACTATTTCATCACTGATTGTAAGAGCGGCAGTGTCTTTATCTTCTTGATTTCTCGAAGTCTCCGACTTCTCAGGTTCTTTGCCTTTGTCCCTCTTGAACTTTCGGCAATACTTTTGAATGTGACCCGGCTTCTCACAATAATAGCAAATGTACTTGCTTCGAGACTTCGATCTCCCTTTGGACTTGTCTCTGTTCTGCTGCTGTCGTTGCTTACTCCTTCCTCTGTTGTTACCAGAACCCTGCGTCACATTAGCCTCTGACTGTGAGGAGACACCCATCTCCTTCCTTCTAGTCTCTTCGTTCAAAAGACTAGCTTTCACACATTCCATAGTCAGCTTGCCTTCCGGAGCGGAATTACTAAGTGACACGACAAGTGTATCCCAACTATCCGGCAACGAGGAGAGTAGTAGTAGAGCCTGCAACTCATCATCTAACGACATCTTCGCAGAAGCCAACTGATTCACAATGCCCTGAAATGTGCTCAAATGCACAACAATGCTCTCACCATCTTTGTACTCCAATTTCACAAGCTTTCTCATCAATGACGCCTTGTTGAGGGCATTCTTCCTCTCATACATCCCTTCAAGCTTATACCATAACTCATAAGCATTCGTGTCATTGGCAATATGCTGGAGCACACTCACATCAACAAATTGTCTAATCGTAGCAACCGCTTTTCGATTCAGAATCTTCCATTCAACATCAACGACACCCGTTGGAATCTCTTTGTGCACAATCGGCTCATATAGATCTTTCACATACAAAAGATCTTCCATCTTTATCTTCCAATCTGAGTAGTTGCCTGAATTCAACACAATCATTCCCTGAAAACTGTTCTTTTCCTCCATCCTAAACCAAATGCTCTGATACCAGTCTGTTGTGAACGAGGAAGCAAGGGAGTTGCTGCAATCTCATCAGTGAAAAGGTAGTGGATTTCCTCCATTTAACTACTACTCCTAGAGCTACTCATTATGGTTTAAATGGCATTACTGATGATGGTTCTGATATATTGGTCACCAAACAATGTTTAGTTTCCCTTTCTATTGGAACATATCATGATAAAATATTATGTGATGTTGCTCGCATGGATTGTAGTCATATATTATTAGGACGTCCTTGGTTATATGATCGTTCTGTTCTTCATGATGGTCGTGCAAATACATATGCTTTCACCTATGACGGGAGGAGAGTTACTCTCCTACCCCTTTCGCCACACACTATTCTGAAGGACCAGGTTCGCAAGAAGCAACAAAAGGACGCCCAGAGAGAAGCTGAAAGGATGGAGAAGCTCAAAGGGAGCTCGGCACAACAGGCCGCCCCCGCGGCCTAGCCTGCCGCGCCCGCGGCTCCACCAGCAGCGCCCGCGGCCACTCCAGCCGCACCTGCAGCCTCCTTGGCACCTCCTCCTCCCCAATCGACGTCGACTCAGCCTTCTTCTGCATCACTTAAGGGCTCTGTAGAACGTCGATCATTGGTCTCTCAACCTCAGAAAGGGACCATCACCTGGAATGCTCATCGACCTCATATTCTTCTGGTAATGAAACAGGTATTACTTAATGTTGAATTGAGTCATATTCCTGCACCTATTGCTGCACTTCTGCAGGATTATCTAGATGTGCTTCCAGCTGAACTACCCCAAGGCTTGCCTCCTATTAGAGGTATTGAGCACCAGATTGACTTTGTGCCTGGGGCAGCCTTGCCTAATCGCGCCGCTTATAGAGCTAGTCCTGAGGAAACAAAGGAGCTGCAACGCCAAGTCACAGAATTGATGGATAAAGGCTTTGTTCAAGAGAGCCTGTCTCCCTGTGCCGTGCCTGTCATTTTGGTTCCAAAGAAGGATGACTCCTGGCGCATGTGTGTTGATTGCCGCGCAATCAACCAAATAATGGTTAAGTATCGCCACCCTATCCCTCGTTTAGATGATATGCTTGATGAACTTCATGGTGCTTCTATTTTTTCTAAAATTGACCTTAGAAGTGGATATCATCAAATTAGGATGAAACAGGGTGATGAATGGAAAATGGCTTTTAAAACTAAGTATGGCTTATATGAATGGTTAGTAATGCCTTTTGGTTTAACAAATGCACCTTCTACTTTTATGAGGCTTATGAACCATGTGCTTAGAAGACACTTAGGAAAATTTGTCGTTGTCTATTTTGACGATATCTTAATCTATAGTAAGAATATGCATGATCACTTAAGTCACTTAAAATTGGTTTTTGATTGTCTTAGGAAAGAAAAATTATATGCCAATTTAAAGAAGTGTTCTTTTGCATCCGATTCTACCATTTTTCTTGGTTTTGTAGTGACTGCATCTGGATTGAAGGTGGATGAGGAGAAGAATCGTGCTATTCAGGAGTGGGCCAGGCCGAATACACCTACTCATGTCCGCTCATTTTTGGGCCTTGCTGGTTTCTATCGACGTTTTGTTAAGGACTTCAGCCTGATTGCCGCCCCCTACATGAGTTGACAAAGAAAGATGTGACATTTCGCTGGACTGACTCACATCAAAAGGCTTTCGACGCCCTCAAGGATCGCCTGACACACGCCCCAGTGCTGCAGTTACCTGACTTTGCTCAACCTTTTGAGCTCGAGTGTGACGCTTCCGGCACTGGCATTGGAGGGGTCCTGCTGCAGAACAAGCGTCCCATCGCCTACTTTAGCGAAAAGTTGGGCTCCGCTGAGCTCAACTATTCTACCTACGACAAGGAGCTATTTGCACTGGTTCGCTGCTTACAAACTTGGCAACATTATCTCTGGCCTAAGGAGTTTGTGATTCATTCGGATCATGAAGCTCTAAAGTACCTCAAAGGACAAGCAGTGCTCAGCAGGCGACTTTCTTGATGGGTGGAGTTTATAGAGACCTTTTCTTATGTGGATCACCACAAGAAGGGAAAGGATAATGTGGTAGCTGATGCGCTATCACGCAGGTATGTCCTCTTAAACCATATGGATGCACATGTTTTGGGTTTTGCTTTGATAAATGAACTGTATGCTTCTGATAGTTTCTTTAAAACTATATATGCTCAATGTGTGTCCAAAGGTGAAGTTGATTCATTCTTTGTTGATAATGGTTATTTGTTTAAGATGGGCAAGCTTTGTATCCCATCTTCTTCTATTCGCCGATTGTTAACTCAAGAAATTCATGAATCTAGGGGACTTGGTGGTTTCGAAAAAACCTTAGCTGGTCTTAAAGAACATTACTTTTGGCCTAAAATGTCTAATTATGTGCTGAGATTTGTCAAAAGTTGTGTTACATGTGCTAAAGCCAAATCGAAATCTAATGCTAATGGTCTATACCAACCTTTGCCTATTGCTAATGCACCCTGGGAAGATGTTTCTATGGATTTTATTGTAGGATTGCCTAGAACTTCTAAGGGTCATGATTCCATATTTGTTGTGGTAGACAGATTTTCCAAAATGGCTCATTTTATTCCATGTCATAAAACTGATTATGCTATTCATGTTGCTCATTTATTCTTTAAAGATGTTGTTCGCTTACATGGATTGCCATTATCTATAGTTTCTGACCGTGATCCTAAATTCTTAAGCTCTTTTTGGAAAACTCTATGGTCTAAATTGGGTACAAAATTGTTATTTTCTACTTCTTGTCACCCACAAACAGATGGCCAAACTGAGGTCACAAATAGAACTCTTGGGGCTCTCCTTAGAGTCATGCTGCGAACTAACCTCCGGAGGTGGGAAGAATGCCTACCATTTATATAATTTGCATATAACAGGTCTAGGCACTCTGCAACAAAACTTACCCCCTTCGAAGTAGTATATGGCCGAAATCCCTTAACACCTGTGGACATGATGCCTCGGCCATATAAGGACAAGGAGAGCGTGGATGCAGCTAAGCAAGTGGACTTCATCAAAAGCTTGCATGAGCGTACCAAGGCGCTGCTAGAGAGGAAGACTGCGCAATACAAGGCCGCGAAGGACAAGCATCGCAAGGATGTGCATTTCAACGTTGGTGATCTGGTCTGGCTGCATCTCAGGAAGGAAAGGTTTCCGCAACAACGGAAATCTAAGCTGGACCCCACGGGAGATGGACCATTCAGAGTGGTTCAGAAGATGGGTCCTAATGCATACAAGCTGGATCTCCTTGCCGATAAGTACAGCGTCCATTCTACATTCAACGTCGCCGATCTATCCTTGTTCGTGCCTGACGATGACTCTGACGACGATTTGAGGACAAATCAAAGTCAAGTGGAGGAGAATGATGCCGTGCAATTATCGATGACTCCTGGTGACATTGAGGACAACATGAAGGTTCCATTTGATGGTCCTGTCACTCGTGCAAGGGCCAAGAAGATTCAAACTGCAACTAAGGCCTTCCTTGTCCGTCGCCATGGAACGTTAGTGCAAGGGTTTAGGCCACCCTGGATCACTTGGCTCAAGGTTACACTATCCGCTAGTTCTCTCGCTCCCAGCGAGAGACGCCCGCGCCTTACGCCCGCACACCCTGAGGCCGAAGGCCTGTGTGCCCAGCAACCTCGCGCATCCAGCCTCGCTTCTCTCTCTCACTGTGCTTTGTTATTTCTGTCGCTATTTTTGAGATAGAAATTGTTGAAATTATTCTAAGTCCAAAACTGTCGCTATTCAGAATTTTAATTACTTGTTTTAATTTGTTCCAATCAGGAGATATCAAAG
The DNA here is from genome assembly GCA_037127255.1 of Persicaria tinctoria. NCBI lineage: Eukaryota > Viridiplantae > Streptophyta > Magnoliopsida > Caryophyllales > Polygonaceae > Persicaria > Persicaria tinctoria. The sequence goes on along the minus strand of JBANSL010000011.1, from coordinate 7,331,039 downwards.
AGCATTGCAAGATCTTAGCAAATATACGGCGTGGTTCTTGATCTTGAGCCCACAGGCGAAGGATCGGGTATCCCAAACGTATCAGAGATACTAACTTTCCCCACCAAATTTGGTGAGTTCACAAGCTGGTTAGCCCTTTCCTCACCAGATTTTGTGACTTTGCAAGCTGTTTTACACATCCCCTTTCTTCTTCCAACTTTGGTGATGGAGATCCTTCACCTTCAACTAGCTTGGGTATGCTATGCTCCAATGAGATAACCACCACCTTATAGGTATTGGACAGGGAGGTGACTCTTGTCACATATGCATCTTCCTTTCAAATGAGAGTTACCTGTCAACACACACAATAGCACACACGCTCAGTGCATCAAGCAATTCTCTTAGGAAAATTTCAAAGTATAGGAAGAACTCTCACTATGAACTTGCAATAGATTTTTAACTCACGAAAGAGAAATTAATCTATAAGAGAACATAGAGAAGTTGCAGTGTCATAGGTGCTACTGAATGGAGCATATGAGGCACACAAGGCAGACAATCAGGCTCATATACAGTAGGCACATACACAGGTATAAATCCTGGAGTCAAGAATTCTACAACTAAGCAATTAGTTCATGCAAAACATAGATATCTCAGAGATCCTCATGTAAGCATGCATGAACTCATAGACAAGAAGGAAATATACATCACCAGGTAAATCCTAATATCATGATTTCTAAACCTAAACCTAGTTCAGGTAAGAGCATATGATCACAAAGATGTCATGCAACTTTTACATGGAAATCAATGAATGAAGGATTCACATATCATCATAAAACCAGCAGATTTTGCACTTAAAAGGTAAGACAACAACAAGGTTTAACCTAACAAGAGTGCAAGCCATCAGAATCATGGTTTATGCAGAAACACAAGATCAAGCAAAGTTGATCTTTATCAAGTAAATCAAGCATAGTTATATAATTCAAGAACACCAAAGGTGTCTTAAGAATTTACAACATGCTCAGAATTACTTATAAAGGCAACTGTACCAGTTTTAGCAAAGGAAAAACACAAACTGTATCACTAAGGCTTAACTAGAGAACACAAAACTCATAGAGAGACATATGCAGAAGACCAATCAAACTGAAAATAGGAGATAAAAGGTGTAAGAAAGACTCCCTTTGGTCTTCTTTTAACAAATCTTTGATGAAGCAAGCATCTCCAAGGATACCATCGTCATGGTTTCCTAGTCATCTTCACATTTGATGCTACTTCCATCTTGAAGGAATGCCACCCGGCTGATTCCTGATTTGAACACCATCCAGTTTCAGTTCTTCTAAGGTTTTGACATCTCCCTTTTCAGATTTCCTTGCACAAGAAATAAAGAGTTAGTTCTCATGAAGTAAGCCAAGTAAAGATCATAAGGTTTTCCTATAAACTGGACCAGACAAGCAACCATGGAAATTCCACACATACAGAACTTCATTTCATCTCAAATTATGCAAAAATGAGAAGAAAAACAGATCTGATCAAATGCCTATAAAACACATGTAACTACCATTGAAGAGCATGAAAACCTTGCAGAAATACATCATGAACGAGTATAAGAGTGCAACAACGCAGAATAGCTCAAAATGACAAGTAGTTATGCAATGAATGAACCAGATTTAAGGCAAATAGGAATTTTATAACATATATCCATACATGTGACAGAAACTGAACCTAATATCTCAAGATAAAAGGTCAAGAAAAAACACATTATCAACGAGAGACCAAGGCAAGCAAGAGAGCTATCCAAATCCATGTCACATGAGACAAGAAAAGAAAGCTACAAGCAGCTGCATACCAAGCCTAAAGAAGGGTTTACAAGTTTGGTCACATGAACCATAGAATTAGCAAGAAAGCAAGCATCAATATTATTACCGTGATCAAGAGTAATAAACAACTTATGAGATCTAGCAAGAATTCTAATGGCAAAACACTTTAGGAACCAAACTTAACCAAATGAATAGGCAAGAGTCTCAAGTACGTCATGATAATGTAAAAGCCACAATGGATAATAATGGAGAAGGCATAGGATAAATGTGAGAAGAGAGAACACATAAAAATCAGCACTTAGAAACTTCAAGAAAAAACTCCATATCAAGAGGAAATCGACAAGCAAGTATAGATACTTTAAGAAGCTGAAAAATTCCATGATAAACACATAAATAAATCAGCAATCAAGTATCACATGCTAGGAAGACTCTTAACATAGTCAAGAATTTCAATATAGATTTCATATGAATGGAATAACATGAAAAACAGGGCATCCAACAGCAAAGATAAACACAGATTCAGTGAGGATGCATGAGAAGTCTCAAAGTTTCAATTTAGCGCAGATATGAGAGGATAAAGCACATAGAAGCATATAGACATCAACTTAGAAACTTTAAGAGAACTCATAATTTCCACTCAAATAGAAATTGAGAGACATCTTGATAATACTTATGAAGGCTAAAAAAAATAAGAGATATACTCATGAATATTTTAGCAAACAAGTATTACAAGCCAAGAAGATTCCTAAGGACATAAGGAACTTTATCTCATATTTCTTATAGAAGAGGAAAAAACATGACAAACCATGAAACACTTATATGGGGCTGAATTTAAAGCATCAAACATGAAAGGCAAAATTCAGCAAGTGTTCAAAGTCTCAAGCAAGTTTTTGGACAACAACATTTGTGACAGAAAAAATTTCTGGACAGCAACAAAACAATCCATATATCACTCTAAAAGACCACACAACCAAGTCTAAAATTCAGCAAACTCATATATAGCATATAGAGGATCATCAAGAACATTTTAGACATGGAAATTCAGCAAGAATTCATAAATAAGATCCTTAAATAGGAGCACAACAATTCAGAATCTATAGCCCCAGAAAACAGCCTCTAATCAGTCCATATAAAGCCCAGATTTCAGCATAAATACACATGGAAATGCATAAATCCAAAACCAAGCAAAAACAGAATAATGGACAGCTGTTCAGAGCAATGAAAATGCACAGCGGAAGGCAAAGATCGAACATTCCCTCTGATACCAATTGCTATAAATCGAGGTTGCACTCATCAAAGGTCGGATTAGGGTCGAAGTGGTCTTTTAGTCTGGTTTAAGCACGAGAGATCTAGATTGATCCTAAACAAAGAAACCGAAAGGAAAGATAACATGGACACACACGATATGTTTACGAGGTTCGGGCTAATCCCTACGTCCCCGGCTCTAGATGTCATTCAACATGCTCTAAGGCCAAAACGAGAACAAACGATACAAAGATCCTATGAGGGCAAATACTAGACTGAAATACAATAGAAGGAACAAGAAAATCAGCACACTAAGCAATAACAAAGACAAGGAATGGGAACCCCCTGATATGAGCCAACTTTAGCCCGGAGAAGCTCGTCGATTAGGCAACAACAGTGTCGTCGGTGAGCCCCGGTGGTCCTCGAAGTTCCAATCCTTCTTGAACGCCCTTGTTGGTTCTCCTTCTTCATTTCAGTCCTTCCGACATCCCATATGGATCTCCTCGGTATCGCTGCTCAAGCTCGGTTCACATGGAGATTTCTCAACGAGCCTCTCTCACTGATGAACACAAGCTCGAGCCTCTCTCTATCTTCTTCTCTTGGCTTTAACTTCTTCGAACGGAGCCCGAAACCCTAGCCTTTCCTTTCCTGATTTCATCCATGGGAGAGGAGCTCCCAGGCTCCCTTTGGAGTGGCGCTACCGTGCCCGTCTCTTAGTTAGGGTTTGCTGCTTGAGAGGCTTATAAAGCCTACTAACGGTCGGAAATAGGAACGTTTGGCAAGGCATGGACGTGGGCCCAAAAAGCCCAATTCCTAGTAAACTAGAATTACAATTCTCAACAATACCGAATCAAACGATTTCTACTTCATGAGAATTATGCTCTGATACAGTGATCAAAGATGAAGGAATCAAAAAATCAAAATGCAATACAAGTGTGAGAAATCTTAGCATTCCCAAACCACCAGCCTCTAGGAATCTGAGTGCAATTTGCAATTGTAAGTTCTTATAACAAAGGCATTTAGATCACATGCTTCAGCCCTCATTGACATACCTGCACAGGTTTTCTCCTCAAGACCTGAAATGCTTCGGCTCTCATTCACAAAAATCTAAGGAATTTTTTCGTCAGTATATTTTCAAGCTCATCTGTCTGTTTCACTTGTAAATAGACATGGAAGGCGATGCCATATGAGCTATGAAGGGCTACCCATATAAGTGAAATAAGCAAGCAAGAAAAGATATCCCAAGCTTAAGATCCTCACCTTGAGACTTATGCGTAGTGAGTTGATTGATGTTTCAATCAAGCATTTTTCAGCTTCATTTCGACAAATCACCATATGTGGAATAACTTCACATCAGACTCATAACAAGTGCACTTACAGAAGATGACACAATAAAATTGAAATCGTTTTATCGAGTTTGAGTAGCAAATACGAACGATTAAACACAGCGGAAGCAAACCAAGACAATCAAAACCAAAATAAAACCAAGGGACACAGGAGATTGTTTACACGGTTCGGGTATTGCACCTACATCCGCGGGGCCTCATGAGTCGAGACCCTAAATCCACTATATAAGATCAATCTGGGTACAAGAAGGGCAATCGAAGACGATAATCCTAAGGAGTACATTAAACGAGGCAACAAGCAACAAAGATCAAAGGAAATAAGGAAACTCCCTTCTAATCTCCATGGTAGTTGCCGATCTGATCCTTCAAGGGTTTGGTCTAGAGACACCGACTTCAGTCCAAGCAATGGAGCTCCTCAGAAGACCTTGAATATATACCAAGGATCTTCAAGCCACCAACCTCAGCCACTAGAGAGAGGATCCTTCTGGAAACGCCGCTAGGGTTTTGTGGAGACTTACCGTTCGAAGAGAGAGCACACTTGTGAACACTGAGGCTCTTAAGCTTATAAGGAGCTGAAAGAGAGCGTTCCAGATTCCTAGCTCCGAAATAGAGACGTTGAAGGGCTGAGGGTTGGGCCGACTACAAACACGGGCCACTGGCCCATTAGGTTTGGATTTGTAACCCAAACCAGATAGACCTAGCAGGCCCGTGGTTTAAGCCATGACCCAAACTGTTGGCCCTTCTCTCTACAGCTAGGACCAGAACATGTGCCATAGTGTTTACATGTACAAATACTTAGGGAGATATCAAATCTAACAATTGCCCTCCTAGATCCCTAAGTCTACATGAAAATGTAAACGAAACCAATACAATTATATAGTTTGGGTCGAATTTAGGGTGCATCGAGTCAGTCGTCGGCCCTTGTAGCCAGAGGCTAAGTGGTGACATCCTCCACATGAAGGAAGTCCCTGCAGAAGATGAACTTCTCAGTTGTCACTATCTTAGTGCCAAAATCAGTAGGGTTGTGTTCACCATCTATCTTTTTCACCCGTACCACTCCCTTCTCAACCTTGTTTCTGATGAAATGGAAACAAACATAAATGTGCTTTGTTCTCTCGTGGTACATGGGATCTCTACATAGGTAGAGAGCACTCTGGCTGTCAATGTTGATCACTGAAGTGTAGGATTTTCTCTCAATCTCTTTCAGCAGACCTTGTACCCAAATAGATTCTTTGCAAGCCTCTGTAGCACCTATGTACTCTGCCTCTGTAGACGAGAGAGCCACTATAGGATGTTGATGTGCTTTCCAGGATATACAATTTCCAGCCCATGTAAACATATATGAAGTGGTAGACTTTCTATTATCCTTGTTTCCTGCATAGTCTGAGTCTACATATCCAAGCAAAGCAGTGCTAGAAGCATGGTTAGTGTATTTGAGACCAACATTGAGGCTTCCATTTAAGTATCTCAAGAGATACTTCATGGCTGCCCAATGTTTTTTCTCCAGGTTGAGACATAAATCGACTAAGGGCACTTACAACAAAAGCAAGATCAGGTCTAGAGCATATCATAGCATACATGACAGAGCCAACAACAGCATCATAAGGTATTTTTTCATAAGCTCAGTTTCCTTTACAGATAAGGGAGTCTTAACTTTGGTTAAGTCAAAGTGCCCTCCTAAGGGCATAGGAGATGGTTTAGCAGAAGATGCATGAAATTTGTCAAGCACTTTGATCAAATAGTCCTTTTGAAACAACCAAATCAGATTTTTAGACCTATCCCTATTAATCTGTATACCCAATATTCTCTTAGCAACACCCAAGTCTTTCATGTCAAAGTTTTTATAGAGATCCCTTTTTAGTTGTGAAATTCTATCCATGGTTTTGCAAATAAGCAGAAGATCATCCACATATAATAGCACAAACAAGGGTTCTCTACCTCTGACTCTACTTATGTAGAGACAAGAGTCATAACAGCTTGTCTTAAATCCTAGGCCTTTCATGCAAGAGTCAAATTTAATATTCCATTGTCTTGGTGATTGCTTAAGACCATATATAGATTTTCTGAGCAAGCATACATAATTTGGATTGAGGTTATCAACAAAACCTTTAGGCTGACTCATATAAATTGTCTCATTTAACACACCATGCAAGAAAGCTGTTTTCACATCCATCTGTTCAATTTCAAGATCATACACAGCAACCATGGCAAGAAGCAACCTTAAAGTTTTATATTTGACAACCGAAGCAAAAATCTCAGTGTAATCTTCCCCTTCTCTTTGAGTGAATCCCTTAGCAACTAGCCTAGCTTTAAATTTGGGTAATTCTTTAGGGTTCACACTCTCTTTCAATTTATAAATCCACTTACTGCCAATAATCCTAGCATTCTTAGGTTTCTCAACCAACTTCCAGGTATTATTTAGCTTCATAGAGTCAATTTCTTCTTTCATTGCAGCCATCCATTTATCATGATTAACACATCTTAAAGCTTGTTCAAAGGTGTCAAGAGTATAATGTTTAATCACATCAGACACAACAAGAGCAAACTCAGCAATGTAATTAGCAAACTTCTTATTTGGAATCTTAGTCCTAGGCTCTCTATCTCTGGTTAACTGATAATCGCACAAATTATGCCTACTTTGCAAGTTTTGAGCATCAGAATCAGGTAAGTGAGCATCATAATCAGATAAGGAGAAAGGCACAGATCCAGAAGAAGATGAAGAAGAAGCACTCAACTTAGAAGCAACAGAAGTTGAAGAAGAAGAGCTAGGAGAAGAAGAAGAAGATGAGGAAGAAGTTGTACCCTCACCCACTTGATGGGTTTTCTCTTCATCCACAATAAGATCCCTGTTCTCATCAGCTTCATCCTCGGAATATCCTTGTGTATGCTGAGAGTTTTCAGGGGGGGGGGGGGGTGGATCATAGAAATGAGGAGTCACATTACCTGCACCTTTTTCAGTACTATCATCCTCGGATAAAGTGGGGGTTAGAGCAGGCTTAAAATGAAACTCATTTTCTTTAAACACCACATCTCTACTAACAAAGACTTTATAAGCACCAGGTTGTAAAGCAAGCAATTTGTAACCTTTCACACCATCAGGATAACCAAGGAAAACACACTTAAGAGATCTAGGATTCAATTTTCCAGTATTTTGATGAGCATAAGCAGTGCAACCAAGGGTCTGTTTGGATTCCATTGTATTATACTTATAATACATTATTTTAGTTTATAATGCATTTAAAAAATGAGCAGTGTTTGGATGCCCATTTAAGAAATTAAATTATAATACAATTTGTGTTAATTGTTTTATTTGATTCATCATTGAGGGTTTGAGAGAGAAGGAATTGGTAGGGGCAAAGGGGCTACCAAGCACCGACCTCTTCACCCTGCCTACCTTCCGTCGCTTGGGCTTTAGTGTTCTCTTCACACACTGCTCGATCTTCTATAGGGTTTGAAGATGCGAGTTGCTTCGACTGCCATCTAGACGTTGAAGAGGAGCATACGAGTCCAAATTTGGTGGATTTTTTTACGGAAAAAATAGGTGGCGATGGGGGCAAGTCTACTACGATTCCGGATCGGCAAATGATCTCCCTATTTCTGGATTCAACAAGAAGAATTGGGCGGGGAGCAAGAGAGCAGATGGTGCTGTGGTGGTGGGATGGTGAATTGACGATGGAGGACCACTTGGATGTACTGAACGCTGATCCGAACTCCGGCGTGAGCGAGGAATTTAGGGCCGGAGAACAACGAGAAATTGATCGAAGATGTGAGTACAAGATTAACCCAATTTCACACAAAAGTAAAAAATTCTTCTAGAATGGGTGATTATTAGAGTACCTACGATGGAGGGATGGGTTTAGGAGGAAGACCAGAGAGAGGGAGGGGGGCTGAAGGGGAAGAATCGAGAGCATTCCAAAAAGTTAGCTATTATGTATTTTTTTAAATTATTTTTTATCAATAAACCACATAAATTATCCTTATAATGAACTTTTCCATTTATTACATGTATTTTAATTATAAATAAAATGCAATGGAAATCCAAACGGACCCCAAATGTCCTAAGATGGCTAAGATCAGGTTTTTTCTTGTGCCACAACTCATTAGGTGTCTTAAAGTCAATAGCAGAGCAAGGAGATCTATTTATGAGATAAGCAGCAATAACAAGTGCTTCACCCCACAAAGAATGTTTCAATCCAGGAGAGATAAGCATGCATCTGGTTTTATCTAGTAAAGTCCTATTCATCCTTTCAGCAACACCATTTTGTTGTGGTGTGCCAGGAACAGTTAAATGCCTTTTAATACCATGTTCTTTACAATAGATATCAAACTCATAGTTGCATAATTCAAGCCCATTGTCAGTTTTTAGACACTCACCTTTACAAGCAGACTCATTTTAAGCTCTAGCTCTCCAAGATTTAAAAGCATCAAAAGCATCACTCTTATGTTTAATAAGATAAACCCAGACTTTCCTACTGTAATGATCAATGATAGATATAAAATATCTTTTACCACTCACAATATCTATCTGAGAAGGTCCCCATAAATCAGAGTGAATATACTTAAGTGGAGAAGCAACAATGTAAGATGACTCTTTAAAACTCAGCCTAGTTTGTTTACCAAGCAAGCAATTGTCACAAAGTTCAAGAGCAACAGGTTGACAGTTAAGCATACCAGACTTATGCAAATGATGCAAACCAGAGTTGCCAATATGACCTAACCTATTTTCCAAGTGGTGGTTAACTCAGAATTCATAGGCTTATCACATACAACAAGCAAAGAAGAAACATCAAAATTACACTCAGTTTGACAGGTAACATAGTACATGCCATTTCTTTTAACACTTTTCAATAGGACTCTACCATTTTTGCTAACATGCACTACTAAAATAGTTTGATATAGGGACGGATATTAGAGACGGATTTCACTTGTAGCTAATTATGTCCCTATTAGAGATGAGTTTTGGAACAAAATTCCATAATCGACGCTAAATTTAAAACAAATTAGCGCAGCGTCAGTAATTTTGTTGCTAATTACAATATCCGATAATAGGTTCCTAAATCCATACCTAATGGGAACATGGTGAAATGTCATATCTATCTTTGACTCTATATAGCAACAAATATAGGAACCAATTTATATTTCATCTCTATATAGAGACAAATTGAAATATGTGCCTAAATTTCTCTCTAATTACTGAAGAATATGGGGATGAATGAGCGTTCGACGCAAACTCATTAACAAAATAAACACGCATTACAATATTTGTTGGTGAATAGTCACGACCTTAAGTTGGCTACAAAAGTCAATCCCGATTCCATCCCCGAATTTGTTCCTAAATCTATCTCTGAATCCGTTCCTGAGTCTGTATCTGAATGCGTCTCCGAATCTGTCCCTGCATCCGCCTCCGAATTCGGCCTTGAATCTGTTCCTGAATTCGTCCCCGAATTCGTCTTTGATAAGACGTCCCTGTATTCGTCCCCGATTTCGTCCCAGAAGCCATCCATGAATCCGTTTCTGAATTCGTCCCTGAATCCGTCTCTAATTAGGTCATTATATAACACAAATCCGCCAATTTAATTCCAGTCTTCCTCATAATTCCACGACGTTATGTTTTTTGGAGAAAACGACGGTATTTTGTTTTTTTGGAGAAAACGACGGTATTCTATATCAATCATACATTCATACATCCTTCTTTGCATAATTCAATGTAAGTAAGTATATGTACCGTAAGATCTGTATCTATTTATTCCTCTAGATGATATACGCATATGTATTATCTGAATTTTTAAATTATATGATCAAATTTATGGATCATGGTAGGGTTTTATAATATTACTCAATTGCATACTTATTAAAAAGACTGAATTTGTTATATATGTGCAGAAAAAATGAATAATCGTGCTTGGATGTATGATATGTACTTGCCGAATCTTGATGGCATCAAACCTGAATATTATCAAGGGGTTGATGAGTTTGTGGAATTTTCTGCTTCTCAAGAACATTACATAGATGGAGACAAGATAAAATGTCCATGCAAGAGGTGTCGAAATTGTCAATTTAAGGTTGCAAGTCAAGTTAAGGACGACTTATATCACTATGGGTTTATAAGTGATTATTACCGATGGACTGCACAGGGTGAGTCGATTGGTGCATCAAATGAGGAAGAACTTTGTGAGAGTAACCCACGAGAATTGAATCCAGAACAAAGAATGGTATTTGATTTGGGTGGGCCTAATTTTGTTCCCCCGTCGTGGTTTAATGAAGCTAATAGTGGTGGAGCTAGAGATGACTACCAAGGAAATCTGGGAACGGAACCTTCTGAGACAATTAGTGATGTCAATGACATGGAAGAAGACGCAGGACCAACCGACATTGATAGGATGTCCCAACGTTTTTGGGATGTGCTTAAAGCAGTTGAGGAACCGGTGTGGCCTGGATGTTCTACACATACACAATTGTCTTTTACTGCAAGGCTTATGAGTTTGAAATGTGAATATAATGTGCCTCAAAGCGTCTTCAATGGTTTCGTCCAATTGTATGACGAGATTTTACCTCCGGGTCATAAGATTCCAGTCAATTACTACCAGGCAGAGAAGTTGGTTAGTAATTTAGGTTTGTCGATACATGTGTCCCAATGGTTGTATGTTATATTGGAAGGATGATGTCAGCAAAGAATCTTGCAAATTTTGTGGGCATTCCAGTTTCACAAGTAATGAGAATAAGAGCACCCCGTGTAAAGAACTATTTTACTTGCCTCTAACCCCACGACTGCAAAGATTATATGCATCTAAGGCTACGGCTGGACATATGACTTGGCATGCGAATCATGTACCGGAGGAGGGGATGATGAGTTATCCTTCAGATGGAGATGCATGGAAGAGGCTGAATACAATGCATCCTAGTTTTGCTTACGAGCCTCGAAATATTCGTTTTGGTCTGTCCACAGATGGTTTTGCCCCATTTACTAAATCGGGTCAAAACTATTCTTGTTGGCCAGTTATTGTTACTCCTTACAATCTTCCACCCAATATGTGTATGAAAACAGAATATATGTTTTTGACATTGGTCGTGCCAGGTCCTCGAAATCCTAAGAAGTTGATTGATGTGTGTCTGCAACCTTTGATCGATGAGTTAATGCAATTATGGGAGTCCGGGGTGACCACTTATGATGTTTCAAGGAAGGAAAATTTTATTATGCGGGCAGCTCTTCTTTGGACGATTAGTGACTTTCCCGCATATTCTATGTTGTCGGGATGGAGTACTGCTGGAGAGTTAGCTTGTCCAATATGTATGGAAAATTCAGATGCTTTCCGATTACATTATGATAGAAAGGCTTGTTGGTTCGATTATCACAGACGATTTTTAGAAGCTAATCATCCTTGGCGAAAAAATAGGAATCAGTTTCGCAAAAATGTTGTGAGAACATCACCGCCACCTCTGATGCTGAGTGGGAATGAAATTTGGGAACGGGTACGTCACTTTCCAACCGCCATTGAAGACCCACTGAATAATCCGCCTGGTTATGGAGATTCTCACAAGTGGACGAAGCAGAGTATTTTTTGGAGGCTTCCATATTGGAAATATCTTTTAATTCGTAAAGGAGGGTTATGTAAAACAATTCATAAGTGAAAAAACATTAATAATCAAGAGGACTTTAATTTAAGCTCAATAAGGAGTAGATTGGTAAAAGGCTAAAGGTGGGATATTTTTGGCCACGTGGTGCTAATAATCCGGGTAAATGGAGTATTTCCAAACTTTCTTTACCACATTCCTTCTTCATAAGATTCCTCACCTTTCACTTATTCGCTCAATGCTTTTTTCAATATTATGCTTTTACCTCTCTAACCTCAGGACTGCCTTCTCGCGAGTCGCAAACATGGGTGTCATGAATGGCCCCGGATACTTAGTGCGTCAGACTCCTCACCTGTGTGTCCCATCTCGCCAAACTATTATCTCAGCGAGCAGGGTCGATCTATATTTATCTCTCGAGGTGACCAGATTTTCTTTCACTCATTAAATTTTCCATATATTTTTCAATTTCCTGCCAAACTCCAAATATGTAATATAACAACACAACAACCATATGATAATCTCCATAATGTGACATCATTCTCAACATAATCCCCGGATGGAAATAAGGTAAAGAATGGGCAATATTTAGATCATGTGGAGCATATATGAAATGAGGCTCAATATGACTTTTGTGATGCATAAGCATAGATAAGGGCTAGGATATAAAAATATGAGCATTATATGGAAATATAAAGTCCTCCATCCTTTTATCATGCAACATGTCAAAAGCAACATAAAATTTACCTCATTTCATGGTTTTCAAGAAAATAATGCACTTCATTGTGACTTCCCATTACTAGGCAATTTCATGCTATATCTCTAATGAATCCAATTTTGCATCGTCGAGTTCAATTAAAGCTTCAATGACACTTATCAAAATTTTCAATGGGGGTCATTTTTTCAAACTTTGGAAAACATACATATAAGCACATAAATCAATAATGTTTTCCAAAATAGCTATGTATAAGCAATTTAAGAGATAAACTTTAAATATGCACACAAAATGTCAAATAAATCAAATATGAACAAAGTAAGCCCTTCTTCCACCCCATACTTAAACATTATAGTGTCCTCACTGTATAAAAACAAGGGTAAAGAAAGAAACTCACTAGACATGTGTGCAGAACGTCAGAATCGAGTGCTTTGCTGTAGGCCCTGGTCGATATCGAGTAGGCATGGTCGATATCGACCTACTGTACTCGATTTTGACTCCTTGTTTTCTTCCTTGTCCCTGAAAAAATATTAGAAGAGAAATACCTACAATAGAAAATAATGTCCAAAACCAAAAACAAAAGCAACAATGTCCAAAAATCCCAAAAAGTAATTGTCTATTTACAAGCTCTAGACTTTATAGTCGCTATGCCGACTTTCTCCATTAAGCTCAAGGTGGCATTTGCAGGGCCCATGTAGCTTGGGCTTCAAATAGGACTCCATTCTTGTCCATCAGCTGTATTCCTCCGGAATGGATCTTGTTCACCGTGAAAGGGCCCATCTTCTTCTTTTTGAATTTGTTAGGAAACCAATGATACTTTGATTTGGAAACATAGAGCTTGTCTCCAACTTCATATTCCTTGGACTCGTCATTGGAAATCCTACATAAACGCACATACCAAGGCAAAGCTCTCCCATGTATAGATAAATCATTAATGGAAATAGGAGAAGAAAGATCCATACCTTGTCTTACCTTCGCAGAATCGGATATCGGAAGCTCCTGAGGGTTTGGCCGATATCGAGTAGAGTCAGTCGATATCGAATTCGGCTGCTCGAAATCGGGTTGGGTTGGCTCAACAAGTGGAATTGAGTCGGTGAAGGTAGGTCGATTTCTGGTGGAGGTTCATCGACTTGATCAGGTCGATTTCGAGTAGGTGAACTCGATATCGAGTTGTTCTCAGGGCTAGTCGATTTCTTCTGGTCGATTTTGACCCCACACTTAAGACCTGACAAAGTTTCCGAAAAATAGTTAGTCCATATCGACGTACCTTGGTCTATGTCGAGTGGATTCTCTGCTTCTTCGTTCAGGATGGCCATGAACTCTTCCACCTGGACTTCCATATCTCTCTTTTCTAGCTCTCCGGGAGTCATATTTCTTACCTTAGGCTCCCCGCAAGTAATGTAACCAGCTGATATAGACTTGACCTCTTCCATGGGAATTGTATCCCTTTCAGTTTTATTGAAGGAATACTCAATTACCTCATCGCTAATGTTGAAAGTGAGCACTCCCTTCCTTACGCTTATGTTGGCATCCACCGTCGCCAAGAATGGCCTTCATAGAATAATTGGACAAGCAGGGTTCTCTGCCATATCAATAACTAAGAAATCAGCAGGGATGAAGAACTTACCTACTTGTACCGGCACATTGTCCACCATGCATGTTGGGATGACCACTGTGTTGTTCGCCATGTAAAGCTTAGCATCCACAGGCTCTAGGGCCCCTATCTTAATTTTGGACCAGATTGATAAAGGCATTATACTCACACTGGCTCCCAAGTCACATAAAGCATTAAATCTATATTGACCAAATCCAATGGTTATAGCAAACTTACCTGGATCTGGCCTTTTCTCAAGTACGTCCATGTGACTGCATTCTTTCGCGATCTCAGCCATTGACCGCTTTTTGCTCAGAATCTCCTTTAGGAACTTGACGTAGGAGGGCATCTCATTAAGAGCTTCTGTGAAGGAAATCGTGACGTTGAGCCTTTGAAGCATCTTAATGAAACGTTGGAACTTCTTCTCTTCGATATCGAGTGGATCGGTTGGCCTCAGGATCTGGGGAGAAACTGGGTCGATTTCGACTTGGGGGTGGTCGATATCGATTGGGTCTATCGATATTGACTGATCTCCAGTGCCCTTCTCCTCTGTCGTTTGCTCCGGCGCTTGCATCTGTCGCCCACTCATTCGGTTCATAGCAGCTACCTGTCCAATAGATTTACCCTTAGGGTTAGGTTCAGAGGTTCCAGGGAGCGTACCTGATTATCTGGGGACGAATGCCGCCATCTGGCCAATCTGAGTCTCCATTGATTTCCACCATATATCAATTTCCCTAAGCCTAGAGTTGACTCCAAGCATCTGAGTGTAGATGGAATTGATGGACTCCTTGGTGTCTGAATGGTTCCTCCGCATTTCCTCAATGATGGACTGCAGGTCATCCTTCTTACCTTCTCTGTCAGGGTGACCAGTTGCTCTGTAGAGAGGGGGATTCTGATGCTGGGGCTGGCGATAGTAGCTCCAGTTCTAGTTCTGATGTGGCCCTGAGTAGTGTCCCCCTGCATACCTTACCTCCTCGTGGGTCTCTCCTTGATGTATTTGATCGACGTGTGGGCATGGAGTAGTGTTGTGCCTCACACACCCACATTCCAAACAAGGTTTATCTTTAGATAGGAATTTAACTTGTTTGGTAAGACGGCGTACCTGATCGTTGTGGAATTGTTCCCTGACGTCTAGATCAACTTCCTTGGGTGGCACATACAACGACATAGATGGGGCAGGCCTTTCATACCTTTCGTCAAAAGCGGCCGCAGAAGTCTCATAGGTGTTGTCGTAGTTGGCCAGTGTCTCAAATACCTCCCATGCTCGGCGTGGAGTGTATCCAAGATACTCATAGTTGGTGTAGTTGTTGATCCTGTCTTTAGTAGGTGCATCCAGGCACTTGAAGATGATCTCTTGGATGACGTAGGGTGGCTGGCCATGAGTAGGACAGGATTTCAGAAGCCTCTTGTAGCGCTCCTAGACTTGTGCTAATGGTTCCCCTGACTTTTGTCTGAAAGCCGTGATTTGTTGTCTGAGAGCAGCTGTTTTTGCAGGAGGAAAGAACTTGTTGAGGAGCAGGTCCTGTAGTTCGTTCCAAGTGCGAATTGATCGTGCAGGCAATCCTTCCACCCATTGTTGGGCTATTCCTGCAAGGGACCAACGAAAAGCCTTTAGTTTTAAGTATTCCAAATTAGCACCATCAGCTATAGCTTCGCATAAGTCTATAAAAGTGGCGACATGCTCTAAAGGACATTCATTTATTCTTCCCTTAAATTGAATCCTTCTAATTTCAGTAATAAAAGAAGGACGAATTTCAAAATTAATAGCGGGAAGAACGATCGCTGATTCTGGAACTTCCAGAGTAGGATGCAGATATTCCTTTGCATTGGCTGGGACATGCCCAATCCACTCCTCAAGTTCCCTTCTCGCGTTGACCTCGCGATCTACCATTGCCTCCCACCGCTGCTGGTTCTGTGCATATTCCGCCTCTCGTCGGGCGTGTTCAGCTTCTCTGGAGGCAAGTGCCTCAATCTGTCGGCGGATTTGCTAAAGCTCCTGTGCTAGTGTGAGCTAGCCCGCATTCTCATTGTCGGATGTTGACATGAGTCTCCTTCTAAGCCTTTGTTGAAGATGGAAAAACCGCCCAGGCTCGAGAATAGGGTCTATAGGCGTGCGATCAGTTCTTCGCATCCACCTGAAAAGCAAAAAGAAAAAGAAGCAAGTAAAAAGAAACTAAAAAGCAAAAATAAATATAAAGAAAAGAAAAAGAACTAAAAAGGGCGCGATTGATGGCTTCCCCGGCAACGACGCCAATTTGTTATTGTAGGAGGATGGTCAAGTATGAAATATAAATAGAATATAAAGCAGATTGACTCCCTGTCTCAGCAAATAAATGCAAGACTTCCTCCCGGGTTAGTAGAAGGCAGTCAGGATCGTATCCACGAGAAAGCGTGTCAGCACACGCCTTTTCAGTTCCAAACTCAGCAGAAAATCAACCAGACAAATAGAAATAACAGAGAAAAGCAGAAAAATAACACAAAGGCAGAAACTTTGGTCGATATCGACCCGTAGGACTTGATATCGAGTAACAAAATCGACTGCAGCAACTCAATATCGACTGACAGAAACTTTAAAATTCGAAATTTGTGAAATAAATCAGTAAAATAAAGACTTCCAAGATCAGGGTTTCAACACCACAACGATAACCATGTAAAATAACACATAAAGGCATAAAAGATCATGCTTTTCATCAAATAACTTTCGTTATTAACAAATAGGAAGATAGAGGCTTTCGCATAAACCCTAATTATTACTAACCCTTTTCGCATAATTAATCCAAGTTGCATTAAGATCACTTTCGCTTCAATAACACAAACAAGGTGTTGTGAGCTAAATCTGCCATGTTTTACAGTTACTTTTATATCATTTTCTGCATACATTTCATGCATTTGGGCTAGAATAGTACATAATCTATGTAGTTTATGCTTATTTGCCAAATTATGGAATCTACACCAGTTTCTGTTTAAATTCGCAGAATTCGAGGCAATTTACAGTAGTTTTGAGAAAGGACGAAAAAGCTCGGAAGTCAACTACAGAAGTCCAAAGTCAAAGAACGACGAAACCAGAACGAATCAAGCTGAAACCAAGTGTTACTCGATATCGGATACTTTTACTCGATATCGACAAAGAAGCCCGAGCAGAGCACTGGTCGAGTAGGAGGTTGATCGAGGAGCTAAAGACGAAGCAACCAGACTCCAGGACTCTACTCGATATAGAGTAGTTTACTTGATATAGACAAACCTTGAAGCCATACCCGGAGTCGAGGAAGCCACACCTAGTCGAGAAGTCGAAGACTGGACATGCCGAGCACCATGTACTCGATATCGACGAGTTTACCCGATATCGATAACCCTGGCCTACCATGTCCGAGCCAGTGTCGGGGAGTGGTTGCTCAACAACACCAGGCCCGCCAAAGTCGACAACACTTATTCGATATCGAGTAGTTTACTCAATATCGACAACCCAAGATCACCTGTCCGAGCCGGATCGAGAACCAGCTACTCGAGAAGACCAGTGAAGCTAAACTCGACGACAAAACTACTCGATATCGAGTAGTTTACTCGATATCGAGGAGATCTTTTATGGGCCGCGTTACGCGGTGAGCTGTCCGACGCGGTTTGGGCTTGCTTGGATCCAAAGTTGTCCGATTCTATCCATATCTATCAAGACCTATCAAGATCTATCAACTCCATGGAAGATTTACCTACTTTAGATATATTCCCCTTTTGGATTTAATTCTTTTATTCCATTTATTTATCTTTAAGAAAGTAGATAAAGAGATATAGATATAGATAGATATTTCCTTCCTTGATTAGCAAGGGTTGGAAGCCTATAAATAAAGCCCTAGGGGCTGGATTTTATTCATTCAATTCCAGTTACAATTAGTTACATAGAGAGAGTAGAGGAGAGAGCTTGTGGCGAGAGAAGTTGGAAAGGCAAAAGCGGATTTGGCTTCGATTGGTTGTAAGCTTTCTTTGGTTTATTTAATGCAAGTTAGTTCCTTTTGTTTATTGATGATTTTCTTGATGATGAAGAGCGAGTAGTCCACCCACTTCTGGGGTCGGGGTGAGCCCGACGGTGACCATGTAAGGTGATGCGATAAAGGTTTGATCTTTTTATGCAATTCGTCTTCTATCCCTGTGAGCATGATTCTTTTGCGAGAGTTGAAGGTGATCCTTGTTTGTGTTATTGAAGCGAAAGTGATCTTAATATAACTTGGGTTAATTATGTGAAAAGGGTTAGTAACAATTAGGGTTTATGCGAAAGCCTCTATATTCCTATTTGTTAATAACGAAAGTTATTTGATGGAAAGCATGATATTTTATGCCTTTATGTGTGTTATTTTGCATGGTTATCGTTGTGGTGTTGATACCCTGGCCTTGGAAGTCTTTAGTTTATTGAATTTATTCCATCAAAATCTGCGTTCTGTGTTCGAAGAGTGCAATTTTACAGTTTCTGTCTTTTACTCGATCTCGGGGAGATTCTTGTCGATATCGAGTTGATACTCGATATCGAGGAGGGTTTACTCGACGTTTGTCTTTGCTGAGTCTTCTATCTGTTGGTTGATTTCTGTTTCTGTTGATCGACATAGTTTTAGTCGATATCGAGTAACTGTGCTCGATATCGAGTAGCTTCTGTTGTTGCTTTCGTTTTCTTTTCCGCTTTTATTTATTATTTCTGTCTTTCTTTCTTTCTTTCTGTCTGTGAGATTTACAGCTACCTGACACCAGCTGACGTGATTCCTCGTGGATCGATCCTGACTTCCCACTGCTGCATTTATTCATATTTTATCTGCATTCTCGATTTCCTCTAACAACAAATTGGCGCCGTTGGCGGGGAAGCAATCATTCGCGCCTTAGGTAGTCAGATCTCACTTTTTCTTTGACTTATTTCGCAGGTGTATGCGCCGTTCTGGTCAACCACCTGAGTTTGATGGCTTAGACGAACCGGAACGCCTCTTACACGTCCACGCTAAACTAAAAAGAGCCATGGCGGCCGCAGAAACACAAGAACAGCTAATTGAGAGGCTTCAGAGAGAACTAGCCACTAAGGATGCTGCTCTCGCCACTGAGAGAGCGGGAAGGGAACAGGAAGCTGAGCGTGCAAGGCAAGCAGAAGAGGAGCTCGCCCAATATCCTACCACTGCAGAGGATTACATGCACCCGACTCTCGTCGTGCCTGAATCGGCTATTCTAATCCCTCAGAATAACTATGTAATTCGCACTCCTTTCTTAATAGAAATTAAACATAATGCTTTTCATGGTAGATTTAATGAATGCCCTCTTCAGCATATTACAAACTTTACAGACATGTGTCGTACTCTTGCTGAAGGTACCACCTTGGAGTACATCTTAATGAAGGCTTTCCGTTGGTCTCTCGCTGGTCCCGCATTAAAGTGGCTGGAAGGACTGAAACCACGATCCCTCACGACAGGGGCTCAAGTAAAGCAGGAATTTCTCAATAAATTCTTTCCTCCTGCCAAGACAACACTCATTCGCCAAAAGATTACATCTTTCAAACAACAGCCTGGAGAGCCGCTAGCAAAGGCATGGGAACGCTATAAAGATCTGTTGCGATCCTGCCTTACACATGGACAACAACCTTGCATCGTTCAGGAGATCTTCTTCAATTCTCTTGACCTGGCTGCTAAAGATAGGATCAACACATATACCCATTATGAGTATCTGACAATGCCGCCAGCTGACGCATGGGCTGCCCTCGACAAGCTGACCAACTATGATAATAAGTATGGGACTTCAATCAACTATGATGAGAATGCCTATGCCAGGCCAGCCCCATCCATGCCCCTATATCAACCCTCTAAAGAAATTGATCCAGATGTCAATGAGCAGTACTACATGGATCAGAATAGGAAGCTCCTCAAGCAAGTAAATTATCTTTCTGTCAACCGGCCCTGCATTGAATGCGGATCACATATGCACACCACTACTGAGTGCCCACACACAGAACAAGTCAGGCTGGCAGAATACCACAAAGAGGCAGCTTACGCAGGGGGTCCTAATCGCTACATGGGAGACCAAAGGTTTCAGCAACCACAATGGAACCAAGGTGCCCCTAGGAACCCCCCGCCCTACAGAGCTCCGGGACATCTAGAAAGGGACCAACGGAAGGATGACCTACAACTTATCCTTGACGAAATGCGCCGGAATCAGGGCACCATCAACAATCAGTTTCAGAACATCAATACAAAACTTGGAGAAATTGATGTCTGGAGGAAATCAGTTGATACACAGATTGGCCAGCTTGCAGCAGGTGTCCCCAGACAGTCAGGTTCACTCCCTGGATCTTCAGAACCAAACCCCAAGGGAAGGACCGGACACATCGCCGCTGTGAAACTCAAAAGCGGCCACCAACTACGCGAGCCAGAGGTCGGAAAGCAGCAGGACGAAAGAGCTGAACATCAAGTCGATATCGACCAGACCTTGGTCGATATCGAGGAGAGGCAAGTCGATGTCGAGGAAGAACAGGATCACCCTTCGTCTACACAACACAACAACTCGAAATCAACTACAATAGTCGATATCGAGGAAAAACCAGTCAATATTGAGGAGAGCCCAGTCGATATTGACCTGTCTACAGCAACTCCAACATCTGTTCTGGCTCCGAACCAGAAAAAGAAGCTGCCCTTCCCAACAAAATCTCCAAAGGATCCAGGAGAGAAGAAGTTTCAGCGCTTCATCAAGATGCTTCAGAAGCTCAATGTCACCATACCCTTCACAGAAGCTCTCAATGAAATACCATCCTACGTCAAATTTCTCAAGGAGATTCTAAGCAAGAAGCGGTCAATGGCTGAGATTACAGAGGAGTGCAGCCATATGGACATACTTGAGAAAAGGCCGGATCCAGGTAAGTGTGCTATAACCATTGGATTTGGTCAATATAAATTTAATGCATTATGTGATCTTGGAGCTAGTATGAGTATAATGCCTTTAACAATATGGTCCAAGATTAAGATAGGTGCCCTAGAGCATGTGGATGCTAAGCTTTATATGGCCAACAACACAGTGGTCATCCCAACAGGCATGGTGGACAATGTGCCAGTGCAAGTAGGTAAGTTCTTTGTCCCTATTGATTTCTTAGTTATTGATATGGCGGAGGACCCTGCTTGTCCAATTATTCTAGGAAGGTCCTTCTTGGCGACGGTGGATGCCAATATAAGCGTAAGGAAGGAAGTACTCACTTTCAACATCAGCGATGAGGTAATTGAGTATTCTTTTAATAAAACTGAAAGACATATAGGTCCAATGGAAGAGGTAAAATCTATCTCAGCTGGTTACATCATTTGTGTGGAGCCTATGGTAAGAAATATGGCTCCTGAAGAGCTGGAAAAGAGGGATATGGAAGCTCAGGTGGAGAAGATCATGGCCATCCTAAACGAAGACACAGAAGATCTGCTCGACATCGACCAAGGTAAGTCGACATCGACTAACTATTTTTCAGATGTCTTGACAGGATGCAAGTCTGGGGTTGAAGTCAACCAGAATTTCTCGATATCGAGTAATTTGGTCGACGTCGACAAAAATCAGAACCCTCCACCAGCAGCTCCTTCGTCGATCAGCCAATCAGAAGCGAAGGACTCCTCGATATCGACCAAACAACTACATCATCGACTTCACCTTCATCGATGAGCAAGCCACTGGAAGCCGAGACAAACAACTTGATATCGACAACCCTATTCGATATCGACCAAGCATCACCTTCCTCGACTCTAGCATCCTCGAGCAGCAGGCCACCAGAAACTGAAAACTCGTCGATATCGAGTACTGTTCATCGAGATCGACCAAACACAGTGGTCCCCGAATCCGTTTCTATGAAGATAAGCCAAGGTATGGATCTTTCTTCTCCTATTTCCATTAAAGATTTATCTATACACGTGAGAGGTTTGCCTTGGTATGTGCTTATGTAGGATTTCCAATAACGAGCCTAAAGAGTATGAAGTTGGAGACAAGCTCGATGTTTCCAAATAAAAAGATCATTGGTTTCCCAACAAATTCAACAAGAAGAGGATGGGACCCTTCGTGGTGAACAAGATCCATTCTGGAGGACTGCAGCTGATGGACAAGAATGGAGTCCTATTTGAAGCCCAAGCTACATGGGCCCTGCAAATTCAACCTTGAGCTTAAAAGAGAAGTCGGCCTAGCGACTATAAAATCTAGAGCTTGTAAATAGACATTTATTTTTTGGGATTTTTGGACATTGTTGCTTTTGTTTTTTGGTATTGAACTTTTAGTTTTTCTATTGTGGGTATATGTCTTCTATATTTTTCAGGTCCATGGGGATAGAAGCAAGCTAAATCGGACTCGGCCCAGGCATTTACAATCGATATTTTGAAGCCCTGCACACCTGTCTAGTGAGTTTCTTTCTTTACCCTTGTTTTTTATACAGTGAGGACACTGTAATGTTTAAGTATGGGGTGGGGGAAGGACTTACTTTGTGCATATTTGCCATATTTGACATTATGTGTGCATATTTAAGTTTATTTCTTAAATTGCTTATACATGGCTATTTTGAAATTCATTATATATTTATGTGCTTACATGCATGTTTTCCAAAGTTTGAAAAAAATGACCCCCATTGAAAATTTTGATAAATGTAACGGAAGCTTTTATTGAACTCGACGATGAAAAATTAGATTCGTTAGAGATATAACATGAAATTGCCTAGTAAAGGGAAGTCACAATGAAGTGCATTATTTCTTGAAAACCATGAAAGGAGGTAAATTTGATATTGCTTTTGACATGTTGCATGATAAGAGGATGGAGGACTTTATATTTCCATACAATGCTCATTGTTTATATTCCTAGCCTTACCTATGCTTATGCATCACAAAAGCCATATTATGCCTTATTTCATACATTGCTCCACATGTTCTAAATATTTTCCATTCTTTACCTTATCCGGGAATTATGTTGAGAATGAAAATTACATTATGGAGATGTTATATGGTTGTTGTGTTGTTGTTATTATTATTGGAGTTTGGCAGGAAATTGTTTGAAAAATATGGAAAATTTAATGAGTGAAAGAAAATCCGATCACCTCAGGAGATAAAGGTAGATCGACCCTGCCTGCGTTGAGATAATAGTTCAGCAGGATGGGACACCAATGTGAGGAGTCCGAAGCACTAAGTATTCGGGGCCATTCATGACACCCATGTTTGCGACTTGCGAGAAGGCAGTGCTGAGGTTAGAGAGGTAAAAGCATTATTATTGAAAAAAAGCATTATGAAAGGTGATGATTCTTATGAAAAAGGAATGAGGTATGAAAATTGGAAAGTACTCCATTTCCCCGGATCTTTAGCACC
The DNA here is from genome assembly GCA_037127255.1 of Persicaria tinctoria. Taxonomy (NCBI): domain Eukaryota; kingdom Viridiplantae; phylum Streptophyta; class Magnoliopsida; order Caryophyllales; family Polygonaceae; genus Persicaria; species Persicaria tinctoria. The sequence goes on along the minus strand of JBANSL010000011.1, from coordinate 7,307,454 downwards.
ACATTGCCAAAAATTGCCCACCTTTAGCCTTTTACCAATCTACTCCTTATTTGAGCTTAAATTAAAGTCCTCTTGATTATTAATGCTTTGTCACTTATGAATGTTTTGCATAACCCTCCTTTTGTGAGTAGATGTTGCTTTTTAAAATTTGCACATGCAGGGATTTGCGACACTAGTACCTTTTCGAGGATGGTAATTGATTGTAGGGTTATATGGCAATGAATCTAAGATGTTGAGAGTTTTGATTTCTTCCCCTAAATGACAAATAAAAGTATTGCTTGAGGACAAGCAAGCTTAAGTATGGGGTGTTTGTTGTGAGCTGAATTTGCCATGTTTTACAGTTATTTTTATATCATTTTCTACATACATTTCATGCATTTGGGCTAGAATAGTACATAATCTATGTAGTTTATGATTATTTGCCAAATTATGGAATCTACACCAGTTTATGTTTAAATTTGCAGAATTCGAGGCAATTTACAGCAGTTCTGAGAAAGGACGAAAAAGCTCGGAAGTCAATTACAGAAGTCCAAAGTCAAAGAACGACGGAACCAGGACGAATCAAGCTGAAACCAAGTGTTACTCGATATTGGGTACTTTTACTCGATATCGACAAAGAAGCCCGAGCAGAGCACTGGTCGAGTAGGAGCTTGATCGAGGAGCTGAAGACGAAGCAACCCGACTCCAGGACTCTACTCGATATCGAGTAGTTTACTCGATATCGACAAACCTTGAAGCCATGCCCGGAGTCGACGAAGCCACACCTAGTCGAGAAGTCAAAGACTGGACATGCCGAGCACCATGTACTCGATATCGACGAGTTTACCCGATATCGACAACCCTAGCCTATCATGTCTAAGCCAGTGTCGGGGAGTGGTTGCTCGACAACACCAATCCAGCCAAAGTCGACAACACTTACTCGATATCGATAACCCAAGATCACATGTCCAAGCCGGATCGAGAACCAGCTACTCGAGAAGACCAGTGAAGCTGAACTCGACGACAAAACTACTCGATATCGAGTAGTTTACTCGATATCGAGGAGATCTTTTATGGGCCGCGTTACGCGGTGAGCTGTCCGACGCGGTTTGGGCTTGCTTGGATCCGAAGTTGTCCGATTCTATCCACATCTATCAAGACCTATCAAGATCTATCAACTCCATGGAAGATTTACCTACTTTAGATATATTCCCTTTTTGGATTTAATTCTTTTATTCCATTTATTTATCTTTAAGAAAGTAGATAAAGAGATATAGATATAGATAGATATTTCCTTCCTTGATTAGCAAGGGTTGGAAGCCTATAAATAAAGCCCTAGGGGCTGGATTTTATTCATTCAATTCCAGTTACAATTAGTTACATAGAGAGAGTAAAGGAGAGAGCTTGTGGCGAGAGAAGTTGGAAAGGCGAAAACGGATTTGGCTTCAATTGGTTGTAAGCTTTCTTTGGTTTATTTAATGCAAGTTAGTTCCTTTTGTTTATTGATGAGTTTCTTGATGATGAAGAGCGAGTAGTCCACCCACTTCTAGGGTCGGGGTGAGCCCGACGGTGACCATGTAAGGTGATGCGATAAAGGTTTGATCTTTTTATGCAATTCGTCTTCTATCCCTGTGAGCATGATTCTTTTGCGAGAGTTGAAGGTGATTCTTGTTTGTGTTATTGAAGCAAAAGTGATCTTAATACAACTTGGGGTAATTATGTGAAAAGGGTTAGTAACAATTAGGGTTTATGCGAAAGCCTCTATATTCCTATTTGTTAATAACGAAAGTTATTTGATGGAAAGCATGATATTTTATGCCTTTATGTGTGTTATTTTGCATGGTTATCGTTGTGGTGTTGATACCCTGGCCTTGGAAGTCTTTAGTTTATTGAATTTATTCCATTAAAATCTGCGTTCTGTGTTCGAAGAGTGCAATTTTACAGTTTCTGTCTTTTACTCGATCTCGGGGAGATTCTTGTCGATATCGAGTTGATACTCGATATCGAGGAGGGTTTACTCGACGTTTCTCTTTGCTGAGTCTTCTGTCTGTTGGTCGATTTCTGTTTCTGTTGATTGACATAGTTTTAGTCGATATCGAGTAACTGTGATCGATATCGAGTAGCTTCTGTTGTTGCTTTCGTTTTCTTTTCCGCTTTTATTTGTTATTTCTGTCTTTCTGTTTCTGAGATTTACAGCTACCTGAGATCCGCTGACGTGCTTCCTCGTGGATCGATCCTGACTTCCCACTGCTGCATCAGGAGGAAGTCTTGTAATCATTTGCAAGGGACGGAATCTTGTTTGCTTTGCTTTATTCATATTTTATTTGCATTCTCGATTTCCGCTAACAACACAAGGATCACCTTCAACTTTCGCAAAAGAATCATGCTTGTAGGGATAGAAGACGAATTTGCATCAAAAGATTGTACCTTTACTGCATCTCCTCACATGGCCACCGTCGGGCTCACCCCGACCCTAGAAGTTGGGTGACTACTCGCTCTTCATCATGAATAAACTCATCAAAGATTTCAAGAAAATAAATTGCATTAAATAAACTAAATAAGACTTACAACCGAATAAAGCCAACTCCGCTCTCGCTTTACAAACTCCACTCGGCTCCAAGACTTCTCTCTCTCTCTCCTACTCGATTTCCCTTTCTCTCTCTATTGGCTTGTAGCTTGGATGATTGAATTGGAATTGAATCCAGCCCCCTAATGCCTTATTTATAGTGTTCCGTGTAGCTATTCTAGGATAGAACAACTATATCTAAATCTATCTAATAATATAAGATAAAACAATGGAAATAAAGAAATAAATCTAAAAAGGAATTATATCTAAAGTAGATAAATATCTCCTCCATCTTGATAGACCTTGATAGAATTTGATCTTGTGGATATCTCCATTGGACTTTGGATAGAACTTTGATTAGAACTCGGACTAGCTCGAAATCGGCCACTGTGGGTCAACTCGATATCGACTTAGGTAGGTCGATATGGACCTGCAACTTTTCCGTCTTCACTTCCTGACTCGATCTCGGCTCCAGGGGTGAAAATCGAGTTGATGTTACTCGATATCGACTTGACATAGTCGATATCGACTTCTTCCTTACTTCTTTAGCTGGCTTGGTCGATTCCGGGATCTTGACTTGGTTTTGGGCAACTCGATATCGACTTGACATAGTCGATATCGACCTCTCTGTTCTTCCTTAGTCGATTCTGGCCTCTTCTGGTGGAAATCAGCTTGACTTCACTCGATATCGACTTGCAACACTCGATATCGACTTGTGTGTTTCGACTCGATTTTCTTGCTTCCAGCTCGATTTGTCCTGGTTCCGCTACTTCTTGACCTCGGACTTTCTGTAGTTGACTTCGAGCTTTTCCTCCTTTCTCTGAACTGCTGTAAAATGCCTCGATTTCTGCGAAATTAAACAGAAACTGGTGTAGATTCCATAATTGGCAAATAAACATAAACTACATAGATTCTGTACTATTCTAGCCCAAATGCATGAAATGTATACAAAAAACGATATAAAAGTAAGTATAAAACATGGCGAATTAGGCTCACAACAAATATCAATATCAACTAAGTTGTAAGCAGCCCGATTCGGCAAGGCCCTGCTGATTGCCCGACCTTCACCCAGCTCACCATGTAGGACATAAAAAATAACCAAATATCCTTGCCTATACATTTCCACAAACATTTGATGGGCAGCTTTAGACACCAAGATTTCAGAAAATTCGAGATCAATCCAACTATTCTCAAGCTCCAAACCCTTATGGCCTTATGGGATTTACCAAGTTGAATATCCAGCCTATCTGAATTCAAGAATTTGCCATTACATTGCCTCAAATCATAGAAGAATTTATGAATTCACCTTCCAACTCAGTTTGAAACTTATTACAGCAATGTATTTATACTAAGATATATAAGAGCAACTTGTACGGCTCAAGCTACATGTTCTAGAACAACCGGATGACATCCACTTGTAACTGAATTGTTTATCATTTTTCAGCCTTGTCGATTCCAAGTACCAGATTTTATCTATAAAAAAAGGATAACAATAACGCATTGACCCGGGAAAAGGGTTGACCCGCCAAACTCTTAGAAATAATGGATGGGTCATCAATGGCTGCACTTTCTACAATCGATAGGGTATAAATAACACCCATTTCCCACATCAAAACTCAGACAAAGCAATCGAACACATTAACTAAGAAAATGATGCCCACAAAATGGACAGTGGTGGTGGTGGCAGCGACGGTGATAGCCGCTCTTCTCCTTCCGCAAGGAAGCCACGGGAGCATAGACCCGAGCTTTAAGCTCAAAGCGGTCAGTCTCGGAGGATGGCTTGTCACCGAAGGATGGATCCTTCCTTCCCTTTTCGATGGCATTCCTAACAAAGACCTACTGGTATTTCTCGATACGTACCACTTATACATTTGTGTTAGAATAAATCTCGCAATTGATATTAATGGTATGTATTTGTTTATTGATTGATTGATTTGGGGCGCAGGACGGAACGCAAATTCAGCTAAAATCGGTAACGATAGGGAAGTACATGTGTGCAGAGTTGGGGGGAGGTTCTATCATCGTTGCTAACCGAACTGCTGCCTCTGGCTGGGAGACCTTCAAAGTACGTTATTCATTAATTAAAATTTGACGTTTTACTATTTATGTACGTTTTGTTAGGGGTTAAAAACTATATAAAATATTAAATTTTTTAATAGTTTTTTAAAATAATTTCGTAATTATTACTAGAAAGTATGAATTTATAAAAACAAATGTAAAAAAATATTAATTTTTAGCATTCTAAAAAAACGTGTATGGATATTAAACGACATGTTTTAATTACGAGGGAGTAATATTTTTTTGATTTTAAAACAAAAAATCATCTAATTTTTTCCTCCGCACAATTTTGGTCAAATGTGAAGCTAGGATGGGGCAAGATGCCGGCCTCCTACTGACATATTTATATTACGTTCAATAGCTTGGTTTTGATGTATGAACTAGTCTTATTACCCGCGTCTTTCAATAATAAATATGAAGTGCATAATTTTCCTTTTCAATGAAAAATAATTATATTTACCCCTTATCGCTCAATTAACAATTCAAACTTCTTTAAAAAATAACGATATATATATCAAATGCACTTTAATAAATTAATGTATAAATACCTAAAAAGACTAAGATTATGAGACGGAGTGAGTACTAATTAAGCATATATATATTTATAGCAATATTTTAACCTACATTAGATAGCATACGTTAAGAATCAAACTTCAAAAATATCTAACATGATAAAATGAAGAAAACACACCCGTGAGAGAGGGCCAGGTGGGGCTAAGATAAGCTCAACGAGGTTCCATCACCAAACCAAATGACAATGAGTGGAGCAGTCTGACAAACTTAATTATATGTTATTTATGATATCTCAATCTTTTCAATATGGGACAATTCTTAATTATTCCAACAAAGAGTTCCATTTTTACAATTTTGTGATCAACTTGTGTGTTTATACATGTAGTTATGGAGGATTAACGAGAACACCTTCAACTTTAAAGTGTTCTTCAACCAATTCATAGGGTTAGGGACTGCAGATGGAATCACAAACAGGGCAGTTGCGGTGGCAACAACGCCTGGAAAAACAGAGACATTCCAAATTGTGAGGAATGATAATGATAAGAACCGAGTAAAGATCCGAGCGTCAAACGGGCTCTTCCTTCAAGCGAAGACGGAGGACGTTGTGACGGCTGATTACAATGGTGATGGAGGATGGGGAGATGATAACCCCTCAGTCTTCGTGATGACGATCGTCTCCACCTTGCAAGGAGAGTATCAGGTTACCAATGGTTATGGCCCTCTTAAGGCTCCTCAGGTTATGAGGGTAAGTTTCTTTCTATTGATTCATATCAGCATATATATAAATCTGGATCCTCTCCTTATATTACAAGTCCTAATTAATAAATCAATCTTCACCCTATAAATACCTCAAAGATAACTCTTCTTGACTCTGTTGAGTCAAATGATCTAAGATTTTTCTTCCTTATTATGTTTCACACTATATTTATTTTATAAAGATTTAATTAGTTATTATTTTGTTGATTTAGGACTTTACTAAACTATTAGAATTTTAAATTTGTAGATTAGAGGTTGTGTTTTGAAACACACTTTATTTTCCGCCATAGCTTACTATTTTATTTTAATAAATCTATTGTACATTAATTCTTTTTTTTATATATATATAAAAAAAACAGAATCATTGGAAAAGCTACATAGTGAAAGAAGACTTTAAATTCATGGCACAAAATGGGATAAATGGAGTGAGGATTCCGGTGGGATGGTGGATCGCAAGTGGGCCCAACCCTCCTAAGCCTTTTGTTGGTGGCTCCTTGGTTGCTTTGGACAACGCCTTCTCTTGGGCCTTGTATGTTTTAAATATTTCACTTATCTCTAATTTTGGTAAATAGGGAGTGGTCATATTTGAGAGTCAAATCGGAGACATTCGGGTACTATCATGAGATCCTTTTCGGCTCAACCACCCCGACATGGTTACTTATCGATCCTTCCTGCTTTATGGTGCAGGAGTAACAATATAAAGGTAATAATAGACCTTCATGCAGCCCCAGGGTCCCAAAACGGCAACGAGCATAGTGGTACTAGAGATGGAACCCTAGAATGGGGCACCACCGATGCCAACATCCAACAAACCGTTGCTGTCATCGATTTCTTAACCGCGAGGTACGCAAACCACCCGAGCCTATATGGAGTAGAGCTGATAAACGAGCCCCGATCACCGGGGGTAACCCTAGACAGCCTAACAAAGTATTACCAGTTGGGATATGATGTGGTTCGAAAGTACACGCAGAGTGCATACGTGATATTGTCGAATAGGCTGGGACCGATGGAGCCAAAGGAGCTCTTCTCGCTCGCGAGTGGGATGCAAAGGGTTGTTGTCGACGTTCACTACTACAACTTGTTCGATGGCCAATTCAATAGCATGACACCCCAACAAAACATAGACTTTGTTCATACCACAAGAGCTTCCCAGTTGGCTCAAGTCACCACATCCGATGGTCCCCTCAGTTTTGTAGGTATGTACATATATATATGCCACCCTTACTCCCTCCGTTAAAAAATATAGGTCATTTTAGATTTTCTTAGGTATTGAAATATGAGAATTTTTATTTTTTGTTTAAATTTTATTGGTTGACGAGGGTCGTTGATAATTAATGAGTGGTATAAATGGAATAAATTTAAGATTTTCTTAATTTGTGTGCAAATGTCTAAATGGACTTATATTTTTTAACGGAGGTAGCATGCAAAAGCAGTTCAATTTTCTTGCCATATGTTATACATCTAAATCTAGTAATTGCTTGTATTAACTTTCATAGATATCATTCATCATCTTGATAAGACCGATGCATTTTCTACTTAAATAACAACTTTTATTATAACAATAAACAATTACCCAAAATATTGTATTTTCTAAGGAATATATATATATATATATATATATATATATATATATATATATATATATATATATATATATATATATAGGTTTGATTGAGCGAATTCTTAAATTTGTTGTCACTATGTAGAAAATCATTCTGTTATGACCCTAAGGTCGGACAGAGGCGAAAGTCTAAGCTTTCATGGAGAATTGAGAAGAAAGGGAGAAAAATTGAGGTAGGAGATGAAGAAGATAGAGGAAGGAGATGAAATTCAAAGGAAGATAGATGAAGATAGGAGAGATAGAACGAGAGAGATTAGGGTAAAAGAATTTGATTATTACTTGGATAAAATATCAATTACAATATCTAAGGGTATTTATACTCTAAACCCTTTATACCTAATATATGAGAACATAACACACAGGTCTGCTGATCACTGCGCTAGTATTTTGAATAAATAGGTTTTGACTGGGTGATGCATTAAGATTAACGGGTGATTAAATGCAAATTTACTTATAAAGGAAGGATGGGTTTGTCTAATTTAACCTATTATTATTATTATTAACACTTTGAAGATGGGGTTTGGGTTTGGTGTAATAGGGGAATGGGTGGCTGAGTGGGCGGTTCAGGGGGCATCAAAGCAGGACTACCAGAATTTTGCAAATGCACAACTCCAAGTGTACGGCAACGCCACGTTTGGATGGGCTTATTGGACTTTCAAGAATGTCAACAACCACTGGAGCTTGCAATGGATGATCACTAACGGTTACATTACCCTCTAAAACCATTTCACTACCTTCCTAATCAAATGAAGATCTGGCCGGCTAGGTTTACATGATTCTAGCTACCTCAAGTTCACACATCTTGTATTGAGCTACACTTTACATTATATATGACTAATCAAATCAAATAAATGGAGTTGCTTTTATGCCGAAATACTTTTTTTGTTAGATCAAAAGGTGAATCGTGTATTCATCATGACTAAACAATGAGGAAAACATGTATGTATGTATGTATGTATATGCATTGAGCAAGGTCATGGAAGTGCAATGTCGAATTCTTCATTGACATGGCACCGCGACCAAGATGAAGAACCATCTTCAGTGGGTAAAATTAGCATTAGTCAAACCAGGCCTCCGCTCAACTACAACATCCTTAAGATTAGTTGGCTCAAAAAGTAAGCTCAGATACTCACACTCGTAGCAAAAATAAGTTCATTATTGGCTCTTACTGGTTTTAAGTAATAGGTCGAACCACCCTATGTTTGTCAAGTAGTTCATCGTCGTCCTCATAATTCCCCCTACCTACACTTGATATTTGCTCGATCATCAAGCTCTTTGTTAAGCCTTGCTTTTAGATCATTGTAGTCTCTTAGAGAATCTACAATGGTCGGGAGCCTATCCCCTCCTCGTTTCAATTTTTTTACGATTTGGAAAAAAAAAATGGATCATTGTTGAATACTACTTTGAGGTTCCATAATAATTGGGAACCTCCCCACATCCACTCCCAATCAAATAATGATATGTGTACAACTAAATAAATCATTTTTTTTTTAATTTCATGTAACAACTAATGTGTGTGAATTGTTCGTATTTAAATTGATTTGAATTTATATAATATTTTGCAGTTATCAAATTAATTTTTGACAATGATTTTAACAAGTTTAGTTATCGTTTATCATATAATATATGAATTCGATCGAAAATTTATTAAGATGGTTTTAAATTATAAAAATTAATTATCACATTCAGTGCATAATTAAGTTAATAATTTTCAATATCTGAATCAATCCAGTTATTTTAATATTTAATATTAGAGAAAATTTGCGCCGAAGGCGCAAATTAGCCAAATATACACATTTGTGTAAAAATTGCAAAAGTATATATCTCAATTTGAAACACAAACACCCCCCCCCCCCCCGATACCCCCCTCAACTGCTCACTCCCTCTCTATCTCTCTCCCGTTTCTCACTCCCTCCATCACGGTTTTCCTCTCTCCAACTGGTCTTCGACGATTTCCTCCGAGAAGCGACGTTTTCCGGCCGTTTCGTGCTCGTTTTCGTTTGGTATTGAAGGTTATTCAGTATGGCTAGCAGCGCAGGTAAGCGTTTTGTTGATTTTGTATCGTTTCTGTGTGTTAGGGTTTTGTTTATGTCAGATTATGCGTTGGTGAGTTTGTGCGATGGCGCGATTGTTGTCGTTAGGGTTTTTTTGGATGAATGTGTGTTGTTCGTTTTCAATCGTACTAGTATGTGCGTTATTGAGCAGTTACGACCTCTTTCTGTAATGCTGAGCTCGATTTTGGCATCTCATTCTGTTCTTTTGGAATCCATCTCCATCCTTTTGCATGTCCACTATTTGTCGTCTTTGATTTTTGGCGTGTTCTGGGTGTGGTGTGTGTGTATGTTTGGGTTCATATTTCTGTGGGGCTGACATCTATTTGTCTCTTTGGTTATCTTGTTTTTGTTATGTTGACAGGGACCTCAACTGATCTTGATACTTACAAATGCAAGTTTGATGTGAGTCTATGAAATTTATATAGCAGTTGTTGTCATTGTGTCTGCCTCAAATGTTGACATGTGCTTTTGTATTCAATCTGTACACATTTTTTGCAGAAATTGAAGTTTTGCATTCCATACAAAGAACGTTTCCATGCCAGATCTAATCTATACTGTCATCCTTGAGTTTGTGACATTATTAAACAAGAGTTGCAGCCTTTGCACTATAAGATGTTGAAGGAGAGTTTTCTGGGATGGGTGCTCTCCCAGGGCAACAATATGACTGTTAACTTCCAGTTAATCCATCAAATGATGTTGCGGCAGTAAGACGAAGAAGAAGAAGGAACTCTGGTTCAAAGTTGATGGACTTATAGCTCGTTTTTCGTTGGCTGAGTTTCATGTAATGACTGGTCTTCCATGCGAAGACCGTGTTTGCAATCCTCCGAAAGCAGTGACTTTTTCTGATTTTCTTGGGATGGATAGATGCTCCCATGATGATTTGATCAGTTGTTTCCGACAGATGAAGAAGAAGTCGAAGAAGAAGCTAATTATAGCGAGGTTGTTGCTCATTGAGATGGTTGTGTGTTATAGGCGGGTAGACTATATCACTGAGGAAAATCTATCACTTGCTTGTGATGACGAGACGTTTGGACAATATCCATGGGGCAGACAGTCCTATGAATCTCTATTGAAGGCCTTGAAGAAGTCAGCTACGATGGATCTCAAGAAAGCTAGGCCTTCGTATGAGTTGTATGGATATTGGATTGCTTTCCAGGTATTCTGTTTACTTGTTTGATATATCCTTGTAATCAATCCTCACTATGTGTCAGCATTGAAGGTATTCCTTACTACGTGTCAGCATTGCATGTATTCATTACTTGTGTCAGCATTGCATGTATTCCTTGATATGTGTCAGCATTTATTACTTGTGTAATCATTCCTCACCATGTGTCAGCTTCTTATGCATTGTTATTGTGTTTGCATGACCACTTGTTTTGTTTTTACAGGCCTGGATATTTGAAGCTTTTCCGGCGTTGTCTGATAAGTTTGACTGTAATTTGAGGATGAATGATAGAGATCCTCATTCTTTGCATTGGGTTTGCAAGGTTAGGCATACTTATGATGAAGCTGACGAGCTATTTGATGGTGACTTGGTAAGAGAAATATATCAGTGCTGACACCAACTCTGTCTTCTTATATACATGTGTTTTCTTATTTATATTTTTTTTTATGTGCATGATAGACACCGATGTTCCCAAACTATGGAGAGTTTGCAAGAACCCCATGTATGGGTTATATTGATGAAAAGGCTGACGATGTATGTGATGCCATTGGTGAGCCTATGTTTTCTCAACCACCTACTGATCTTCTGTATGATTGTCGGTATATGCGCAAGTATGCATATGAAAACAAGTTTTTACGTAATGATGGTTCAGAGATTGAATCATTTATGTGTTTTGAGTATGGTTTTGTTGGAGGAGAGGAAGAGGAGAGATCTGCTGAGATAGAGAAGCGAACGAACAGGAAACGTGAGGTTGATGAAGGAAATGTTGAGGCCAAATCTGTTGATTTAGAGAAGGGGAAAAAGAGGAAAAATGCTGACACAGGAAAACCTTCTTAGAAGAAGCAGAAAGGTCCATCCAATGAGATCCAGGTGAAGAGAGTTGTTGTGAGGAGAGGGCGTTCTAGTGGACCTCCACGAACCAACCCTCAAGCTGGGAGGAAGGCTGGCATAGAAGTTATAAAATCAATCAGGAGGAAGGCTGGGAGGATTAGGAAGAAGGTTGTTGACTTTAACAGAGGTGAGGAATCTAAGAGAGATGTGATTCCTTATGCTGACACAGAGACAACCATAGTGGATGCAGACATGGTTTCCAAGAAGGGTGGTGCTGATAGGGAGGAGGTTGTTGTACAAGCAGAAAAACATGACCAAGTTGGATATACTTGTGATACATCTGACGAGGATAAACCTATTCAGTATATTTTGAAGAAGAGGAAGAAAGCTATGGGAAGTACATGGAAACGTAGAATGTTGTACAAAAGTAGCAGTTCAAACAAGTCTTCCTCCATTCTCCAAGCCCCTATTGATGCGTGTTTATCTCCCGTTGAAGTTGTGAATGATGCCTGTAGAGTGATTGTACCGTTTGGTGAGGTGCAAGGTGAAGCTCAGGCTGACATAGTAAAGGCTGACCCCAATGATGATCAAGTAGATGGCAGCCAAGGTGTTGATGCTGACACTGAGAATGTTGACCCCAATGATGGCAGTCAAGGGTTTGATGACACCAAGGTTGATGCTGACACTGAGAATGCTCTCTTACTTCTGAACAAAGAAATGGATACTGACACAAAAGATGTTGTTGGTGATGGTCAAGACGTTGACACTAGTGGTGATGAAAAGCTGGAGGTAGGTGCCAACAGAGACACTGGTGGTGATGCCAAGGGTGATTGTGGTGACAACCAGAAGGGAGTGTCTGACGAGCATTCAAAAGAGCCAGAGTTGGATGGTGGTGATAAAGATGAAAATGCAAAAGGGCATGGTGTTGCTGGTGAGGCTGACGCTAAATCCAACCCAGTTTGGGTACATGATTTAATTAAAAGGATTGAAAAACTTGAAGAGCTGCCGGCACGTGTAGATGATTTAGTAAGAAGGATTGAAAAGCTCGAAGAGCTGCCTGCATGTCTAAATGAGTTGGGCTCTCGTGTTGATAGGGCGGTTGAACTTATCGCAATGGTTACAGACCTGATGGAAAAGTATAATTCACTTGAGAATAGGTTCACACTGCATGAATCTATTGTTGCAAGGTCACAGTCATCTGTCAACATTGATCAACCAAGTACCAAGATGGTGAGTGATGTTATTGCTGACATGAAGATGGCTGTTATCCTTGAGAATGCTATGGCTGAGCAGGAAGCTGAGTTGGATTCACCCAAAGATTGTAAACAAATGAAGACACCTTCCTGTGGTGATGAGAGAGATGAAACCCAAAAAATTATAGTTGATGTTGTGGTTTCGGAGTCTATCATTCCTGTCACATTGGTTGAAGGACAGAGGACACTAGAGTCAGATTCAGTTCACTTTGTTGTTGATCTAGGCCGTGATTCTGATTTGATGTCCATGGAGCCAAGAGGCGAAGAGTTTAAGGACAGCAACGATGGAGCTCATGAAGATGCTGACAGGGGACTGCAGAGCACCGGTGAGGATGTAGAAGCTGACCTGCTAGTGAAGTCAAGTAGTGAAGAGTGTAAGGATGTTGTTACCCCATTAGGTGGCAAGGGTGATGGGGATGAGAAGGCTGATGTTGCAGCAACTCCACCTCCTACCATTGCACCACCAGGGACTATCAACCTGGATACTCCTGAAGGTGATGAAAATGCTGACACGGTTGGATTGCTTGTAGTGAGTGACTGGGTTGCCTACAGCAAGCACCCTAAAGTAATCGAAGAGATTGAAGCACTCAGGCGATCCAAGCGTATCCCAAAAGCGAGTACCTTTCTGACGATTCCATATGAGCAGCAAGAAAAGAAAGGGAGGTGGCTCAAGCACAATGCGAAGAAGTCACTTTTAAGTGAAGACGATCATGAGTTTTTGTACAAAACTATGAGGAATAATCGATATTTTTTTTATCTTTTTACTCGTTATATAATCATTAACTGTCTTATGCTGACACCTCTACCTCTTATGATTCTGTGTTTAATTCATAATTTTTGCTTGTTTTCATGGATTTTTCTGTCATTGTTACTTCTGGAAGAGTTGATAAATCCTTTTTTAAACCAATTCTAAACAAGGACATGTGGCTGGATTGTTCGATAAATGATCTGGCAGCAATTAGATTTCATATTGTTTGTCTTCTGGTTTTTATTTATTGATATTTGTTGAGGTATATCTAGTGCTGACAGTAGCTTGTTACTGTGTGTTGTAGCATATTGAAGCGGGGTTGTATTATTTGAGGAAGAGGATCCATGAGGAAGCCGATAAGTATGCAGAGTTCGTTGTCCTTGATTGGGTTTTCTATCAGAACTACCTGCCATCTAATGCCAAAGCGTACGAAGTAGATTTGCCTGTGTCAGACATGACTGGGAGCTATTTCCTGGGTCTTTTCCCTGACCAGTATGGTAAACCATGGGCGTCTGCAAACAAGATTTACACACCCTTTAACGTCATCAACAAACATTGAGTTGCTTTAGAGATCATAATTGATCAAAAGGTGATCAATGTCTATGACTGCAATGTCTACCGCGTTGGCAAGGGTGTACTAGATGCAGAACTCCAGCCTATTGCTCACTGGCTTCCTATACACTTGGAGAAGTGTGGAATATATGAAAACTGTAGCTCTACACCATTTGAGATAAGGAAGGTTCCTGACATGGTCCATGATAAATCTGGGTTTGTACTCTCACCTAACTTTTATATTAATTGCTGACATACATTTACTTTCTATTTATCTTTTGTTGACACACCCCTATTTGTCTATTTTGTGAGTGTGTGCAGAAATGCTTGTGGGGTGTTTACAGTGAAAGCAATCGAGGTTGTTGTATTTGGCGGAGATGTCACCACAATCACAAATGAGAAGCTATTCCGCTACAGAGAGCTTATTTGCTCAGACTTGATCAAGGAGTCTTGGAGCTTCATAATTTGAGCAATGCTGACACCATCATTCTGAGTACTTAGTTTAAGTGACATTATAGTTGGATATGAAGTTGGATATTAACTGTATGTATTTTGTTGACACCATCATTATGGGTTTGGATATTAACTGTTTCCATTGAACATCGTTCGCGTATATTGAATGTATGTATTTTGTTGTGTTTAACGTACTTATTCGGAATTAAGCATCTGTCTTTTTACATTAGATCGAATTTGATATAGTCCCCAATCACATACAATGTACAAAATCCAATATGACATAAGTAATGCTGAAACAAAGTGCATTGAATCTTTTTGAAAACATATGGGAATGTATCAGCGTCAGCATTGCCCATAATGCTGACATGGGTTTATGTAAACTATGAAAAAAGTAATTTCCAAACAGAACAGGTTTATTGTATGCAATATATATCACTGGGGTGTTTCTAAGTGATTGTATCTTAGAAGTATACGATATAAAGCGAGCCGGTCTTGAGCAATGCTGACACCATCATTTTCTGGAGTACTTCAGTCTTCTCTTTAGCTCACACGCAGGCAACAGTCTCTTAGAGGGAGGTCTTCCTGGTCCCCTCTTAACAACATGAGGGTAACACTTTATAGATCTTATTGCTTCAGGGACGCCTGATTCATCGTCTGTCAGCACTGGGTATATTGTTTTAGCATAAGCTAATTTCCAAGCATCAGTTGTGTAAAATCTGGCAACAAAGTCTGATACATTTTCCTTAATCTTCATGATGGCTGAAAGAGCATGAACACATGGGATCTTCTCTATATCGAAAAACTTGCAAGTGCATGTTTTTGCTGACAGGTCCACTATTGCATGAGACCCTTGCCCTTTTACTTCAAATTTATATTCATCCAGCCTCTGAACCTTGTATGCTCTAGCTTCATCTTGTAGGTTCCTAATCAAATCAAGTATTGCTGGCGTCAACTTGTCCTCATGTTTGGATGCCTTTTCTCTACGCTCTTGGAACCATGCTCCGAGTTTCTCTCTAGCAAAATTCAACAGTGCAACAATAGGATAATTTTTCTTACCCTTGAAAATGGCATTTATGCTCTCTGCATTATTAGATGTCATCATGTTCTATCTGGGGATTGGTGAATGTGCTCTAGCCCACCTATGTACTCCTGCTGACACTAAATAGTTCGACATCTTCGGGCAACTTTCCTTTATGCGGTCAAAATATTTGTCAAGCTCCCCAATACTATAACTGTCTGCTGCTTTCTTGAACCAATTTCCCAAGTTTCTTTTCTTGAAGGTGCTTCTAATGTTTTGTTCCATGTGCCATCTACAAATGCAGTGATGCGCACTGGGGTAAACCAAGCCAATTGCTCTTGAAATGCTGACATGTCTATCAGACACAAACACTAGATCATTTGACGGAGGAACAACCTTCCTCAGCTGGCGAAGAAACCACTCCCAAGAGCTGTTGTTTTCTGTGTCAGCAATGGCAAATGCAAGCGGGAAAATATTTCTGTTTGCATCTTGCGCCACTGCTCCAAGCAAAGTCCCTTTGTATTTCCCAGTTAAAAATGTTCCATCAATAACAACAACCTGTAAAATAATGATTATAAGTTGTGTGATGACAATGAAATATTCAAAAGGAGATCTATGAACGACAGATCTACCAACTATACGAATGCTGACATTAAAACCACAATCCAGTAATGCTTTGATATTAGATAGATGTAGTACCGAAATTCAGGAGGAGATCGACATCGATCGATACCTACAGCGATCGAAAATCATATCTCGGTCTAATCTCGTGTCAGCGTTGGCAAAAATCAGAAGGAGAGATCGGAGGAGGTCCGCGCGGCTTTGTTGTAGTATTGTGTATAGTTTTGCAAAATTCCCAAAATCTTGTATATTTGGCTAATTTGGCCTTTGTATTTGTATAGTCGGCAAATTGACCCTTAAAATTATATGAAAAATATGATGGTATATGCAAAACATAGGTGAAATGAATTATTAGGGAACCCGATCATTGTGGGAAATGAAAAATGAATTGGGGAGAATTGATAATAAAGTTAGTAAAAGTAAGGCGGACAAATTAGAAAATGATAGAGATATTTTAGGAAATCCAACCACTGGGAATGTTCTTAGTATGTAGTTCCAACATATAAATCATCATATCTTTAGGAAAAGACTAGTTTTCTATGTCCTCATCCTTGCAAGGATCAATGATATAGTATCATGTAGGACATATATACTCTTCAAATATAGCTCATCGTATGATCATATGCTGTACTTATTGTTGTGGAGGGAAACTAGTCAAATAAATAATTAATTATAAATATAACCAAACCAATTAACTCATTGTCTAAGCAAATAAAATACAAGAATCTCTCCCGCTGTAGTGGTAGGATTTCAGGATCGTATCCACGAGGAAGCGTGTCAGCGCTCGCCTAAATAGTTCCAAGATCCGCCCTGCTGTCGACCTGAAGACCACTTGATATCAACTAAGATAGGTCGATATCAATTGTGTCAGTCGAAATCCTTCTTCAGACCCGCACACACAAAAACAACAGAGTCGAAATCGACCACAAGTACTCGATATCGACCTCAAGCAACTCGATATCGACCAGTGTTGGTCGTAATCGATTGATGTGCAAAAAAACTCGAAATTTACATAAAAAGAAATAAATAAAGTCGGAAAAGAAAGCCTGAAGAATAAAAGGATGGATGAGAAGATGATGAACAGAAATAACACGAATTTGTAGGATTGAATTCAATAAACTAAAAGACTTCCAAGATCAGGGTTTCAACACCACAACGATAACCATGTAAGAATTATGCCAAGTACAAAAGATTATGCCTTTTAATCAAATAACAATTAAGAATATATAGGCTTTCGCATAAACCCTAATTGTTACCACCCTTTTCACATAATTAATCCAAATTCATATTAAGATCATTTTCGCTTCAATAACACAAATAAGGATCACCTGCTACTAGACCTGTCAAACAGGTCATTCGGGTCGGGTCACTTCGTGTTTTGGGTAAAACGGGTCCCGGGTAAAACGGATTTTGGGTATTTTCAGGTTCAATCGAACCCGGGTTTGACCGGGTTTCAGGTCATTTCGGGTTTGTCAATTTTTTCTTTTTTAAATTAAAAAAATCAAGATTTGATAATTTTGTGATAAATTTTAATTATATATATAAAAAATTAATTATATATAATTATAAATCAATCGGGTCAATCGGGTCATCGGGTCAATCGGGTAAATCGGGTCAAAATTACCGGGTCAATCGGGTCACCGGGTCGAAACCCAGATTACCCGAAAAATTTCGGGTTTTTCGGGTTCGGGTGGGAAAAAAATCGGGTCAAAATTTCAGGGTTTGGGTCAAAAAAAATTCGGGTCGTTCGGGTCGGTTCATCGGGTCGGGTTGTGTTTTGACAGGTCTACATGCTACTATCGTAGAAGAATCATGCAAATAAGGGATAGAAGATGAAATCACAATAAAAAAATCATACATTTGATGCATAATCCTACATGGCTACCGTTGGGCTCACCCCAATCCTAGAAGTAGGGTGACTACTCGCTTCTCATCATAGTAACAAACATCAATGATATAAAAGAAATAACTACTTGCATTAAAATAAATGAAAGCTTACAACCGAACGAAGCCAAATTGTTCTCGCTCTTACAACTCCAATCGGCCTCCACTTCCTCTCTCAAACTTTATATTGTTTGTGTGTTGTGGAATGGAATAAATGAAAATCAGCCCCCTAGGGCTTTATTTATAGGTCACAATCCTTGCTATCCAAGGAAGGAACAATTCTATCTCTATCTACTTATATCTATCTAAACCATAAGATAAATGTTTGATAAATAAATTAAATAAAACAATTAAATTCCCCCTTAGGTAAAATTGGGAATTACTAAATCGAATAAAGTCTTCCAAATGGATAAAAGATCTTTCCTTCCAATGCAAGTAAACCCAGCTCGGAATCCTACTCGGATTGGCTCGAAATCGGCTCTGGATGGTCACTCGATATCGACTCAGTCTTCTCAGCTCACTCAGTCTCAACTTCTGGAATAGATTTCGAGTCGATTTCACTCGGTATCGACCATGTAGGGTCGAAATTGACTTCTTCGTTTCTTCAGCTCAATGTCCTGGGCCCTTGGCATTCCTGGTTGACATGCTCCACTCGATATCGACCAGATGAGTCGATATCAACCTCCTTGTGCTTGGTCGAAATGCTTTCTGGCTTCTATTTTGAAACGCACTTTCCCAAGTTCTTTGACAGCTTTCATCATTTTGCTCCGTTTTGAAACACACTTTCCCGAGTCCTCGCTCGTTCGTCCGATTGACGCATATGAATATGCGTTGGAAAGTTCTTTTCAAGTGCTACAACTCTCATGAAGACATCAGAACTTGATTCAAAATGATGAATGGCAAAAAGCGGCGTTTTCTCCAGCTGTGTCATTTGTGCTCTTCCTTAGCTTCTCCAGTATCTTCATGACTTTCTTTAAGCTCCAAAGTGCGTCCGATTCAGCGAAATTAAACAAAAACTTGTGTAGACCTTCATATATTGCAAATAAACATAAACTACACAAATCTCATGCTTTCCCAATATAAAAGTATAAAATATAGACAGAAATCGAAGTAAAAGTCATTGCGAAACATGGGAAATTGAGCGCACATCACTTATCCTATCATGTGAATGTTGTGGGCATAAATTGTGATAGTTTACTATACCACTCTTATATGTCCTTTTCATAAGCATTTAATCTGATGGTTATGATATATCTCAACATACTTGTATTTGATTCCACATTGTTATAGGGAAGGCTTTCCACCATAGAAAACAGTGCAACTAATGCAAAAGATTATGACTTTTAAGCAAAAGCTAGAGGAAACACTAGCTCAAGTCTGGGAGCGCTACAAACCAGTTGAGATCTTGCCCAACGCATGGGCAACCGCCATACGTTATCCATGAGATCATCTACAACGCTCTGGATGTTCCAACTAAGGAGAGGATCAACACCTATACCTCTTATAGGTATCTTGAGTTCACACCACAAAGAGCATGGGATACCCTTGAGAGGCTAATTGAGTTCGACAACACCTATGGGACTTCTGAGGCTTCCGATGCGAGGCCTGCCCCATCTATGCCACTCTATGAGCCATCAAAGAAGGTTGATCCTGATGTGAGGGAACAATTCACAAAGGATCAAGTACGGCTGCTACAGAAGCAAGTAAAGTTCCTCGATCACCAACAACCGAGCTTGTTTAAAGTGTGGGTCGCAAAGGCACAACACCACCGCTTGCCCACATTCTTAGCAAGTCCAGCTTGCGGAAACACACAAGGAGGTAGCACACTACATAAGGGGTCCTAACCATGGAGGATATCAACATAATTGGGGCTACCAACAACACCAATACCGAGGGACCCCCCCCCCCCCCCCCCCACGGCCCCATCATATAGAGCTCCTGGACACCCTGAGAGAGAGCAAATGAAGAATGACTTGTAGCTCATAATTGACGAAATGAGGAGGAATCATGCTAAGTACAAACAATCCAGCAATTCCAACCACACTCAGCTGCATGGCATCAAGTCACGACTTGGAGAGATCGACGTTTGAGGGAAGAACATAGAGACCCAAGTGGGTCAACTGGCTACACAAACTCCACGACCATCCGGATCGCTCCCTGGCCAACCTGAGCCCAATCCTAAAGGGCAACAAGATGGACACGTTGCTACGATTCACTTAAGAAGTGGGTATCAACTACAAACGCCCGAACACAAGCCAGAAGAAGACGAGGCTGAGAGAGCAGTCGACGTCAACCAACCCCAAGTAGACATCGACAACTCACTCGACGTCGAGCACCATTCAGTCGACGTCGAGTGTCCTCAACAACCCCTCCAAAAGCCAACAAATTCAGTCAACGTCGACTCCATTCCAGTTGATGTCGACCAACCTTCCTCGACTCCGACAGCTGAAAAGAAGAAAAAAAACAATGCCCTATCCCTCCAAATCCATAAAGAACCCCACCAACAAGAAGTTTCATCATTTTGTGAAGATGCTTCAAGGGCTCAACGTCACCATACGCTTCACCGAAGCTCTTCATGAGATGCTATCATATGTGAGGTTTGTAAAGGACCTTTTGAGTAATAAGTGATCAATGGATGAGATCACAGAAGAATGCAACAAGATAGAGTTCATTGAGAAGAGAGCCGATCCAGGGAGATTCGCAATCACCATTGGCCTAGGTCAATATCGCTACAAAGCTCTCTGCGACTTAGGGGCTAGTGTGAGCCTCATGCCTTTGTCTATTTGGTCAAAGCTAAATGTTGGAGCTTTAAAGCTTTGGGATATGAAGCTTTGCATGGCCGACAACAACTTCGTGATAATGCATATTTCATATAGACATTATAGGTACTTCTTATTGCATTTAGATAGGAGTTTTGCATGTATTTTAGTCTAGTTTCGCATCTTGCTTGTGAAGTATTCGAGTTCGGAATATACGCGTTTTTAGTGTTTATTCTGCAGTTTTACAATCCAACCTTGGATGGGATCTTGGAAGAGCTTAGGAGACATGTTTTGGAGCATATGAAGGCTGAGGAAGAGGCTACAAAGAAGCAAGTCTGATTAAGCCTTAATTTTGTTCCTCTCATTCATCATTCATGATATGTGACCTATCGCTTAAAAATTTATGAGCAGCAGTTACATGATTCACCGACTCCTATGTTTGTTGTAAGTTACTCTCTCTCCTTTCTTCAATCCTATAAATTAAAGATCAAGGGGAGATCAAGATTCATTCGTATTTCAAACAAATCTAAAAGTTAATTGTATTCACAATGTTGAAACTCACATATTCGATCCTATCTTCCCTGGCGGTAATCTTTATTTTGGTGGTGGGTAAGCTGGAGATGGTGGGCGAGAAACACATCGTAAGTATATATTGATCACAAAACTTCCACTTCTCCATCTTCTTATTTTATCAATGATAATTTCCCTCTTTGCAATTGAATATATATATATATATATATATATATATATATATATATATATATATATATATATATATATGTAATTAATTGGAGGAGCTCTGTTTTTCAGCATGCAGTATATGAACAGGGACATCGGTGGGGACATACATAGTGTAACGACATACATTGGTGTTTGAAAACCCAATACAAAACACCTACATTGGCCCGAGATTCTCCAAAACATTGGTGTTTGGAAACCCAGTATAAAACGGCAAACACCAATGTTTGCTGTTACACCATGTATGTTCTTGTCGGTATCTCTGTGCTCATATACTACATACTGAAAAACATGTCTACTTCTAATTAATCTCTCTCACAAACACATAAATACATACATACATACATACATACATACATACATACATACATACATACATACATACATACATACATACATACATACATACATACATACACACATGCACATACATACATACATACATACATACGTACGTACGTACGTACGTACGTACGTACATACATACATACATACATACATACATACATACATACATACATTTAGGGTTGTTTCATTGTTGGTGGGCCCCAACACTTTCTCAGCCCCACTTGCATCTCTAATGAAGCGCGTGTGTTTGGATTTGGGGTTGTTTCATTGTTTGTGATTTTGGGGTTGTTTCATTATTCGATCGTATCTGTAGATTACGCGATGGTATCGATACATTATTTGATGGTATCACGTGATTATTCGATCGTGTCGATAGATTATTCGATCGTGTCGATATATTATTCGATCGTACCGACGGATTATGTGATCGTTTCGACGGATTATGCGATCGTATCGATGGATTATGCGATGGTATCCACTTGTCACATGATGGGGCGGTTATTTTTTTCTTCGAATTATTCGATAGTATCACTGGATTATTCAATCATATCAATGGATTATGCAATAGTATCGATGGATTATTCTAATCGGCTAGCACCTTGAAAACGTCATAAGCTATTTACCAAAAATTACTCGATTGTATCGTTTGATTATTCAATGGTATCATTTGATTATTCGATTGTAACGATTGATTATCTAATAGTTTCGTTACTTATCTCATTTTAACAAATAACTAAAAATTATTCAATGATATCATTGGATTATTCGATTATATCACATGATTATTCAATGCTATCGATACATTTGACATGTACTTATAAACAAACATGAATGCAAAAACCTTAATCCCACCATATAAAAAATCGACCATTCATATCTAACAAATTCATCTCTAACAATTATCCATACAAACTAATAAAACTAAAAGGAAGATATCAGCACGAACGATTTGCAACCTCTTGGTACATCTCCATAAATGATTTGCAAAAATCGAAGAAGGCAATTCGCCCCCGGATCTGAAATCGAAGAAGGCAATTCTTATTGAATCGATCGACAACTGAAATAAAAAATCGAAGAAGGCAATTCAAACGGAAGACATTAGCATCAATCAGCAAAAAAAAAAAGTTTGAGCTATCTAACTACTTAAATATATAATTCAATATTGCTAATTTTTGCATTTAGATTGATATCACATTTTAATAAATACGGAGTATCAAAGCTTAGGGAATCTATATATTAGAGATGCAATATTCGTTTAAACAGATGAATTACTTGAACAAATTTGGATTAGATAGAAGATCTCGTAAGTCACTAACGCCCGTCAGATTTCTGGCATTGCAATCGAAGCACATATATGACAGTAAAAATAACCCTAGAACATACCTAAATTCGGACGATCTATGGCTCGTCCTTGGTTATTGCAGCCCGACGCACCTTGCCCTTCGTTTCAATTGCCAAGGTCAGTCAATGAATGGGGAACAAGCTTAGGGATTTGAAAAATAATTGGAAACACAAACCATCGAAGGATTTCCAGAGCATCGAACAATCGAAAACCCAGAGAATCGTGAATTTGGGGATTTTTTAAAAATTACCTCGCACCATCAACGGAGAAGAGAAAGAGAAAGGAAAGGCTGACCGGAGAAGGGGTTAATCGGCGGCGCTGGCGGGTGCTGGAGACCGGAGGAGATGATTCGGTCGGCGGCGCTGGCGAGTCTGCGACTTCTATGGTGCCTCCTCCTTCGACTTCTATGGCGCCTCCCACTATGCCATGGCGCAAGTTAGGCAACGAACATACTAAGGTCTATTGCCAGAAACAAGTTCAGGCAACGGACAAAGTTCGTATCGTTGCCCCAAACAATCCCAAGGCAACTTCAATATTGGAGAGGGTTAACGCAACGAACAAAGATCAATGTTCGTCGCCTGAGTTGACTCGGGCAACGAACATATTATAAATGGTTACCCAAAAAAATGTCAAATGTTGACCAAAAATTGGGAGTATTCAGGCAACGAACAAGTTTTAAATGTTCGTTGCTAGAACGTGGCCACAAGAATCTTCGATCGTTGACTGACAATGTGAATATTCAGGCAACGAACAAAGGTAAAGTACGTTGCCTGAATATACATTCAAGCAACGAACAAATATTTATGGTCGTTGCCTGAATTAAGGGTGTCACTTGGCATTTTAAATTGCGGTTTGAGGCAACGAACATTTTCTTTGTCCGTTGGCTGAATTAAGGGGTCCTGCCTACCAACATTAATACCGTTGTATGAGGCAACGGACATATTCCTATGTTCGTTGCCTGAATGAACTTTTTTCAACTACCACATTAATTACATTGTACTTGCTACACAAAAAGTGAAACCCCCCAATCTTGTCGACATTTCTCTTATCTTCTCCATCTTCATCCTCTCTTGTTCAATTTCTTCTCCAAGGGTGTTTTTAAGGTATGAAAATGTATATATTTATTGTTTTTTTTATATATATTAATGTATGCATTTAAGTGAAAAATGTTATACGATTTGGGATGTTTATTTGATGGATTGGAATATATGTTGTGATTGTGATTTTGTTTGAAGATTGTGATTTGGATCTGGTGTGTTTTGGATTTTGTTATATAAATTAGGTTGAGATTGTGATTGTGATTGTGTTGGAGATTATGTTTGAGGTTGTGATTGGGATTGTGTTTGTGTTGAATGGTGAAATTTGGTCTTACAAAGTAGTTTAAGGTTATCAAAATTTCTTCTAAATTTGAATTTTATTGAGAAAGAGAATTAAAAAAAACACATTGAGATTTAAATAGAGATTTTGATTGAGATTAGGATTGTGTTTGTGTTGGGTGGTGAAATTTGGTTTTACAAAGTAGTTTAAGGTTATCAAAATTTCTTCTATATTTGAATTTGATTGAGAAAGATAATTAAAATTATATTGATGTTGATAATGGCATGAAGATGGAGGTTCCGGATAAGAGCTGGATGCTACTTCCTCGTGGTAATCCTTGAAAACACCCTTGGAGAAGAAATTCTTCTCATCCTCTCTTGTTCAATTTACATTGAGGGGGTTTCGTTGTTTTGTGCTTGGGCCTATCGCCAAGCAAATGGGAGACCATATGTTCGTTGTCCATGTGCCCGTTGTTGCAAATCTAGATCTAGCGGGGTTACAACTGCGGAGATGTTTAAGCACCTCTCCAGATCAGGTATGTGGGCTAGCTACACAATATGGGACAAGCATGGGGAGCAACCGGTTGATAGAAGAACGGACCAGCTCAGAGCGCAAATATTGGATCGAGGGCCTTCAACTTCTAGCGAGGACCCAGTGATGGAGATGTTGCATGATGCATTTCCATATCATCCTGGATACAATGCATCTGTAGAGAACAACCCTACCTTCGATGACGGAATGCCCACCTTCGAGGATGTCGTTGATGATGATTACAAGAAGTATGAGAGGCTTTTAGTCGAAGCTCGGACTCCGTTGTTCCGTGATTGCAAAATGACTATGTTGGGTGTCGTGTTAGATGCAATGAAGATGATAGTAAAGAATCGGATGTCAAATGCTAACGTCCATGATATTTGCGAGCACGTTAACAATTTTCTCCCCTCTGGACACAAGTACCCAACTGGGGAAAAAGAGATGAAGAGAATTTGAACGGATCTCGGGCTTGGGTATAAGAAAATTCATGCTTGTGAGTACAACTGCATTCTTTTTTATAAGGAGTACGAGAATTACGACGTTTGTCCCATATGTGGCATCCCGAGATGGGAGCCAGGTATGGATAGAAGAGGAAGAAGGGTTGCCAGAAAGACGCTTCGTTACTTCCCATTGACTCCTAGATTGAAGAGATTGTACATGGAGCCGAATATTGCAAAAGTCATGCGTTGGCATGGAGAAAGGGTCACTTCTGATGAATGGTTGAAGCATCCAGCAGATGGAGAGGCATGGAAGAACTTTGACAGGATGTTTCCACACTTTTCGCATGACATAAGGAATGTGCGACTTGGGCTAGCAACTGATGGGTTCAATCCTTATTCTACCATGGGATTGAACCACAGCACATGGCATGTCATTGTTATGCCATACAATTTGCCTCCATCGATGTGTATGAAGAAGGAATTTAATATGTTAGCATTGTTGATTCCAGGGGCGAAGTCCCCTGGAAAGTGTATGAGTGTGTTCTTGGAGCCGTTGATTGACGAGCTCCTACAATTATGGACCACTGGAGTTTGTACTGTTGATCGATATTCAGGGTCTACTTTCATGATGAAAGCAGCAGTGATGTGGACCATTAGCGACTTTCCAGGGTTAGGCTTATTGGCAGGTGGAGTTACGAAGGGCTATAAAGCGTGTCCAATTTGTTTGGATGACACTGCTGCAACACACGAACAGGGACGAATGGTGTACGATGGTCATCGCAGATGGCTTGCACCGAACCACCCTTGGAGGACTGCGCGTCAAGCATTCAACGGCAAGTGTGAATACAGACAGAGACCTCCTTATTTGTCCGACAAGGAAATCCTTAACAGAATCGACCGGTATGAAGTCCATCTTCACTTTCCTTCAATGTTGGATTTCAAGACATATGCATAATCTATTTTGTGGGAATATATTTAGGAGTACACACCCCGTCCTTAGCTTGCACGATAAGTTCAAGGTACCCTATAATTCAAGAAACCGAAGTTGTTGGACTACTAAGTGCCAGTTATGGAGACTACCTTACTTCCTTGATTGGGTAAGCACCACGTATCTACTTTAATTACTTGATGGTCATTACCCTTGATTTGAAGTATTTCTTCACTCAAATGTGTTTCTCGTCAATAGGTTGATAAACAAAAGAGACTTGGAGACCCAGGGTTTAAACAAGAACTCCTAAATTTGGCCAGAAGACCACAACATGTTCGGATTTACTCCGCATGTAATGTCAACGGTGTCAAGTTTATCACATGGGAGAAGGATCAAACACATACCACACAAAATAGCGGGGGGATGTTGGAAACACTAGACGGCACCTTCTATGGTATCCTCGAGGAAGTTGTTGAACTTATATATGCACATCGGATGCCGGTAGTGTTATTCAAGTGCAAATGGTTCGACACTAGTCCCCAATCCGGGAGCATACAATTTGATCATGGGTTGGTGTCAGTTGACACAAACACGAGTTGGCACGAGGATTCACCGTTTTGCCTTGCCCTCACAACCAGACAAGTATTCTATGTAGACGATCCAAAGTTAGGCGAAACATGGAAAGTGGTGAATGTGATGGCTCATAGGAATGTGTTCGATGCCACCACCTTAGCAACGGAGAATGGTAATACACCTCTATTTAGGTGTCTAGTTGAGGATTTGGCCGCTTACCAGGAGGTAGCCACCAACTACGGTGATTTATCTTTCAATCTCACCGTTGATCTTGAGGTAGAGGACCAAGAAGAGGAAGAGGAAGAACACGAGGAAGAGGATGATGATAACGAAGAGGAGGATGAGGAGGAAGAGAATGACTACATGGAAGTGGAATACGAGGATGATAGTGATGATGACGAGGAGGATGAGTAGAATTTTATTTTCTTATTTGTAGATTACATTTCCTTAACAGATATGTGTATTATATATGCTAATAAATGAACTTGCAAACTTTAATTATGGTTGATTTGTTGCTTTGTTAAAAATATATACAGGGAGCCTAGACACATATTCATGCTACATTTTAGTGGTTTCAGTAATTCAGGCAACGAACAAACACCAATGTTCGTCGCCTAAATCAATTCAGGCAACTAACATATATGTTACTTCGTTGCCTAATGAAGGCGGGTCATTATTTTATTATTAATATATATTATATTATATCGATACTTATTATTACTTTTATATTATCATTATTATTAATTATATTATATTTATACTTATATTATTATCAATATTTTATTATTTAATATATTGTATTCTATTTTTATTTTTAATAAGAATAATATATTTCCATTAATATTATTATTTTTATTAATATTTTATTATTTCATATATATAATTTTGCCTCCAATTTTTCGTATGGCGCCAAGTTTGCCTCCAATTTTTAATAAGAACAATATATGGGCCTTAGTATTATTCACATGGCGCCAAGTTTGCCTCCATTTTTTTCACCAAATTATAGAATTGATTCAGGCAACGAAAATTTTATTAACTATAGTCGTTGCTTGAATAGATAATATAAATAGGAACAGATAGGGTTTCATTACACTTATTCCACATTTCCACCAAACCCTAAGCCTGAGCGGCGATTTCACCAAATCCCCGATTTCACCAAATCCCCGATTTCACCAAATCCCCGATTTCACCAAATCTTTCGACGATGCCTCCAGGCCGACAAACGAGATTCCCCTCCTCCGGCACCAAATATGTGCAGACGTTGCTTACAACCCCTCCTCCGGCACCCAGGACGGGCTATCCGGCATCCCAGTCGCACCCACAGGCCAACAACTCCACTCCTCCACCATCAATCCAAGGGGCTCCTTCTCCGGCAGCTGCAACGTCCCCAGAGTTGGAGGCCTCAGCCAACGCCGCCTGGACACCCATGGAAGGTCAAGCCTCCACCTCGACAACAGCGGCGCAGCCGCTCACCATCACCTCGGGATCTGCTGAGAACTCCGCCACGGCCGCCGAATCCGAAGAACTCCCCATCAGCGCGAGATGTCGCAATGTGAATGGTATGGTTCCTTCCTTTGTTATTCAGATTCCTTCCTTCCTTGTTCAGATTCCTTTCGTTTGGAAATAGGGTTGTATTTTGTAGGATTTGGGGATTTGAGGCATGAACAAGTGCAGTTCCTTCCTTGTTCAGATTCCTTTCTGTTTTGTAGGATTTGTGGATTTCGCAATGTGAATTTGTTTTGTTCAAATTGAATAAACAAGTGCAGTTTCTGTTTTCGGTGTTGAGAATAGAGACACTCTAACACCATTACTTTTTATCTTGATCAATATAACTCACAATGCCAGTTTCTGTTTCCATATATTATAGGCTAAAGAAATATAGATCACCGCTTTTATGGCTTTACATATGAATGTGTTACTACAACTTCTTGAAATCAAAGAACAAGAAGGCATTGTTGTTTGTTGAGCACAAAGGTACAATTTCAAAATGAACTTGGACTTTCAAAAACTAACTCACAAAAATCAGTTAACCCAGAGGCCAAGACCTAAGCTTGCAATTTTTCATCTTTAGTACAAATGAGGCAGCTGGAGGAGTTCCATAGCTTCCTGCACATCACTGCTTGGAGCATCCAAAACTCTTAACCATATTTTGTCTTGCTGCTCAAGATTCACCATACCAACTTCTTCCATTTATTATATAAGTATTGTCTTACTGTCTTACTGTTATTTTTTTGCAATTGTCTTACTGTTATTTTCTTGCAATTGTCTACTACTGTCTTACTGTCTTACTGTTATTTTTTATATTGAATTTTTTTGCAATTGTTTATTCATGTGTGATCTTTATTGAGAAATTCATGCAAGTGTTTATTATCTAAGTTCTGATAAGTTTCCCTCTTCTCTCGATGTTCTGAAAAGTTTCGATAAGTTATTATCTAAGTTTTCTTCCCTTTATTTTGTGCAAGTGTTTATTATCTAAGTTTTGTGATTTTATTATCTAAGTTTTGTGATTTTATTATCTAAGTTTTGATAAGTTTTCTATTCTTCTCTCTTCTCGTATGATCTAAGTTGTGATAAGTTCTGTGTGTGCAGGTGTAGCCCCCAAAAAGCAGCGCATTATAAGGAGCCAGAAAACTCAAGCGCTCGTCAGGGCGCAATCTGGAAAGAGGCTGGAGCTTGAGTGGTCAGACTTCGTCGGGGGGTCAGCATCGGAACGAAACTACACCCTTTCTGTGCGGGGACATAGGAGCTGCAGTGCGGGGACATGTGCCTATGCAAGCATCAACGTATTTAGATCTTGACACGCAGCACAAGGATGCCCTCTATGCTTACATCGGGGCAAGTACTCCTGAATTTCAAAATCTGTTTTTGTTTTTTGATTACATACTTTTCTTATTTTTCTAAGAACTAGTTAGGGTTAGCAATTTCTACATGTTGTGATTGCATCTTCTGATTGCTTTTATTGTTATATGTTGCAGACAATGTATGATATAGATTCGTTGACGTCGGATATGAAGGGATTCATTGATGGGTGTGCCCAAAGGATATATTCGAGATGGAAATGCCAGCTTCGGAAGATCTATACCGAGTGGGAGGGAAGGCGGGTGCCTGATGAGTTCAAATACCGTGCCGATGAGTGGAAGTGGTTGGTAGATAATGAGTTCGAAAATGAGCAGAAAAAGGTAAACTCTTCTTCCTAGTGTTGTACAGTTTTTATTTATATATATGTGTATGCATTTATATCTATCAAACTTTCTGTAATCTGATGTCAAATTCATTTATTTTTTTGAGGCTTTGTGTGCGCGGAACAAGGCCAACCAAACCAAAAACCAAAACCGCATCAACCATCGTTCGGGCTCAAATCCACTGTGCCTCAGGGCACTGGAGTTGGCTGAAGGAGGTTCTCGGGCACCCCGTGTTGAAGCTCTCATGCATATCTACAAAAATTGCCCAAATGCACAAGAACCGCTCGTAAGTTTCATTTTAAAGTCATTGTTTCTATGTTTGAAAGTTGTCATGGTAATGGTTCATCTAAGTTCTGATTTTATTCTAATGGTTCATCTAAGTTATGTTTCTATGTTTGTATGTTTTAAAGTCATTGTTTCTATGTTTGTATCTAAGTTCTGATTTTGTTTCTATGTTTGAAAGTTTCATTTTAAAGTCATTGTTTTTTATTTTATTATCTAATGGTTCATCTAAGTTCTATTTCTATGTTTGTATGTTTTAAATTCATTGTTTCTATGTTTGTATGTTTGAAAGTCATTGTTTCTATGTTTGTATCTAAGTTCTGATTTTGTTTCTATGTTTGAAAGTTTCATTTTAAAGTCATTGTTTCTCTTCTCTTGTAATATCTAAGTTCTGATTTTATTATCTAAGTTATGTGATTTTATTTTCTAAGTTCTGATAAGTTCTCCATTCTTCTCTCTCCTTTTATTAACCATTTCTTATGACAGGGAAAACTTAAGCGATCACTTGAGGAGATCAACCAATCCACGCCACCACTGTCCTCAGAAGCTGGCACTTCTAGCGAAGCAGCGCCACCCCCTTTGTCCATAGAAGAAGAATGTGATATTCTTGCCTCGTGCATTGGAGAGCGGCGAGGGACAGAAGTCAGAGGTATGAACAACGTCAAATTCCTGTTCTGAAATTAAGTGTGATTTTTTATATGCATTTGTTTTGGAAAGAGTATTTAACTTTCCTCTTCTCTTCTTCATCTAAAGTTGTCTGTTTTGACATTGAGATGGTAATTTTTTGAAATTGTAATTGAGATGGTAATCGATGTTATATGCACTTGTTCTGGAATTAAGGGTGATTTTTAATGCACTTGTTTCGGAAAGAATGTACTGTATTAAACTTTCCTCTTCTCTTCTTCATCTAAAGCTGCTTATTATGAAATTGAGATTGTAGTTTTATGAAATTGAAAATAAGATTGTAATCAATGTTATATGCACTTGTTCTGAAAATCAGATGGTAATTTTCTGAAAGTGAAATTGAGATGGTAATCGATGTTATATGCACCTGTTCTGAAATTAAGCACTTTCCTCTTCTTGAGCTAGAAAGAGTGTATTTCACTTTCCTCTTATCTTCTTCAGCTAAAGTTGCCTTTTCTTGAGATGGTTATCGATGTTTTTAGGATTGAATAAATTTTTTTTTTGAGAACTTTAGGATTGAATAATTTACTTTTGATTAATATTCACTCTTTTATTATTTGGATCGAGCTCTTTGTTAGAAATGTTATTACTTATTAACATGGTATATATTGATATTAATGCTACTTGATATGCTAATCAACTTTAACTCGTTTTGAAATTGAGACTTTCTAATGAAGTTTGTATGATCATTTATGTAGAAATTGTTGTTAACTCTTTCTTTTACTACTGCTCTAGGTATGGGAGGGAATTACAAGCGACCCCCAAAGAAGAGGGGAGGCCCATGGGCTGCTTCTATGGTAGAAGAGAGGAGACAGATGGAGGAGAAGTATGCAAAGGCTGAGGAGACGGCTGCAAAGGCTACGGAGAATGCAAGGGTAGCTTTGTCGCGCGTTGATGCATTGGAGGCCCTTGTGCATGACTTACTCGCAGGAAAACAAGGCATCCCTTCGGGCGAACAAGTCAGCCACCAGGTGAATGATTCTCCAAACAATCCATGAACAAGGTTTCTATGGTTGCTAGATCTGTCAGGTTTGCGTATGAACAAACAGGGTTGTGAATCGTGAAATGCTTTTTGTTAATTGTGAACTACTAGATTTGTCAAGTTTCTATGGTTGCTAGACTTCTATTTGATCTGTTGGGTTTGTGAATTGTGTAAGAACTTCGGTATTATGCATGCTTTGTGGAATGGTGAAGTGTGAACTTTTGGCTTTGTGAATTTGTGTTATTTGGGTGAAATGTGAATGGGTGCTTGACAACAGGGAGCAACAAGAGCTTCTAAATGGCATTTTTTATTACCAAGATGGCATTCAGGCAACGAACTTAAAATGTTGCGCCTTAAGAATCAGGCAACGAACGTTGATAAATATGGTTGCTAGAACAACACTCATACAAATGTCCTTATAGTTCAGGCAACGAACATTTTCGTCACTCGAATATTTGAATTTTTCTGACAATGTCCCTATTATTCAGGCAACGAACTTCTCTCGTCACCTGAATGGATCAGTTCGGTTCCCAGCCCGTTGACCATATTCAGGCAACGAATGTTTGAATTGTTGCCTGAACCGTCTCAGGCAACGAACAAACGATTGTTCGTTGCCTGAGTATTGGGGGAACGAGCTTGTAGTAACCACCATTCAGGCAACGACATGTTTGTTGCCTGAATGTTCAGGCAACGTGATGGCCATTCAGGCAACGACTTATGTCCGTTGCCTGAATTGCGCCATGGCATAGTGTCCTCCAATCTGCGAACGAATACCAAAATCGCCTCCGCCTTTCTTCCGCTTCTCTCTCAATTGTTTTGGAATTCCCATATCTGAAATTGAAAGATTGCATCAATGGAGTTTTTTAAGGGGTTGGGAAACACGCGTTAGACGCTAGAGTGAATTCTTTTAACCAAATTTCTTTTTTAATTTCCTTATTGACGTGGAATAATCTCAGCCCTTTATTTTACTTACATCAACGACCTAGATGTGTGTACATGATACACAATAAGCCTTGAGTACATATGATCCATACTCTCTCTCTCTCTCTCTCTCTCTCTCTCTCTCTCTCTCTCTCTATATATATATATATATATATATATATATATATATATATATTAACTACTTAATAGTAGGGGTGGGCACAAATCCCGCAAATCCCGGTCCCGATCCCGGTGGGATTTAAAAAAATAGTGAATCCCGTCCCGGTCTCAATCCCGCAAAAATTATGCAGAACGGGACGCGGGACGACCCGTCTCAATCCCGCAAATCCCGTCCCGTCCCGCGTATATAATAATAATAATAATAATAATAATAATAATAATAATAATAATAATAATAATAATAATAATAATACATTATGTTATACATACACTTATATAGATTACATACGTATATAATCTATAGTGTATATGCATACAGACTATACAGTATAATGCTACTGCATGCCGCCCAAAAAAAAACTAATGCTACTGCATACGTGTGTTGTGTGTAACACACACTAATGCTACTGCATTCCACCAACAAAAAAACCAATGCTATTACATACTTACATTCAGTGTGTATATATATAGAAAAACCAGTAAAATATAAAAAAATTATAGATTTATATGTGTTACGTCTTTGAAAATCGTAAAATATACATGAAATTTTTAACTTTTTATAATCTTTTTTTATTTGAGGGACAAGGCCCGTCCCGTCCCGGTCCCGTCCCATCCCGTGAGGGACAAGGCCCGTGCGAGACGAAGAAAAAAAGAGTAAATCCTGTCCCGGTCCCGTCCCGCAAAAATTACGCGGGACGACCTCCGTCCCATCCCGCGCCCACCCCTACTTAATAGTAACACATAGCATACGTGGGTGCATGGTGAGTACGTACAGGACCTGGACACCAAGAACTGGATAATTTACCTAGACAATGTAAAGATGGGATATTGGAAAGCAAGCCTGTTTAGAGGGCTGACGAATGCAGCCGACAAAGTAGAGTGGGGGAGGGGAGGTTGTGTGGGGCCCTTCGGGTAAACCCACAAATGTTATGATGGGGAACGGGTTCTGGATGGGTAGTGTGAAAGACTACTCCCGGTGGAATACATTTGTATCATCCTTTAAAGATGTTTCCTACATCAAATAGGACGGGCATCTCAAGAGGGTGAGTCCAAAACAAGGAGAGGTTATAGGCACAGAAGGCCAGCCAAAATGCTACCATATCACTCCCCTAATAGAAACAACGGACGGAAGTACCATGTTTTACTAAGGAGAGCAGTGCAAATTACCCAAACCTTACAACTATTATGCATTGAAATCTTCAATGTAATGTACAATCATAATAATGAAATAAACTCTTTATATTAATGTTAATGATTATAACTTGCATTAGACTGACGTGGATTTATCTACAAGTTTGTTACTTAAATTTGATCAGGACTAATAATCTACCTATCTAAGAGTATCCGAAAAGGTTAAAATTCATATTATGGATCAGTCTTATTGGACTTATTATTTTTTCGGTTTGTCTATTTGGTGGGCTTAAAAGCACAAACTCATCTGATTGTTTAAAAGAGCATATTAGGGCCACCTCTTCCAAGTTTTTTTTTCAAATAAAAAATAAAAAAAATCTCGTCACCGTGTCGTAGCATTAAGTAGGAGCTAGATCTCTTTTCATAAAATTTTTTTAAAAAAAAAAGCGTAAAAATTAAATATATTAATCCAACATATGAAAAATGGTTTATTCAATTTTATAAAACAGGGTCATACATCGTCCGGTAAAAAAAGGTACATTTTCCATCTAATGGCAAGGATAGAAACTTAATCAATGATGTGAGAGAAAACCATCATCTATGAGAGGGTTTAGGAACCGACTCTTCATAAATCATAGTTTGCTTTGAAAAATTCTGGACCCGATGGACATATCTCCACAATCGATGTGGAAGAAAACCATCATCTATGACTAACGCAATTACGCACTTGTTGATGGCAAATCCTAGCTACTATCCCCGAGTATCCCTCGGCCCTCGCCGATCGATATCCACAACCGTAATTAATCAAATGCAATGTAACCGTTGATGAAGTATATGTATATTCATCACCCCTAATCTCAAACATCCACATAAATTACTCCTCGCGACTATCGTTGTCAAGGAAAATTATTGTACATTAATAGGTCCAATTTCTTTGAATTATTTGTGGATCAGATCCAACTCATTTGAATTGAAACGGCTATGTACTCCGTATTTCATAAACCTATATTGTCTCACATTAATTAATAAATACCCCTGTATTAAATTATATATTAATATGTTGGACGATTAATTATATTTATATTATGTACTACTGTATTAATTTATTAATTTACCAATGCATAAATTGAACAAATTTAAAGAGTACTGTATTATTTAACCCATTTAAAGCCAACAAAAACATACACTCCACATATAAGTACACAATTACACAATACTTATTACTACCCAGACGTACTTAGTTAAGCAAAACCAAACTCTCAACATAAACACCCATATAAGACACGGTTCGGGATGAATAATAGCTCTCATTGTCCTTGTCATCATACAGCGAAACCTTC
Source organism: Persicaria tinctoria (assembly GCA_037127255.1). Classification (NCBI taxonomy): domain Eukaryota; kingdom Viridiplantae; phylum Streptophyta; class Magnoliopsida; order Caryophyllales; family Polygonaceae; genus Persicaria; species Persicaria tinctoria. Next base: position 7,271,701 of record JBANSL010000011.1, on the reverse strand, counting down.
GGTCGTGCACCTTTGGACAAATACTCCCAAATCATTTCCTCCATGTGATACGCTCCTATCCGAAACACGCCTTCACCAACGTTGTCCACGACGTCCCGCTTTCATGATCTATTGCCCAAATGGATACCTCATTATGGCAATCCAAGCCTATCACGTACTCCCATCGAGGATACACCATCAAGCACAACCAACCTACTTGGAAGCCATAAATTATTCTTGATCGGGTACGGCATCCAACTGTAATGGTACTCCCTTGAATGACAGTATTTCCGACATCTTCCTCTCATCACGACAAGGGGCATCCCAACCACCGCCCAAGTGCCAGTTTTGACACTATAAACCCAAGCTCCAGTCGCAGCCTTCACTACATATATCAGGTGTGTTTTGAGCGTATACGCCACACATTAGAGTGGGGTAAAAAATGGCGAGCACCTTGTAGTCGTTACAAGAGACATAAAACCCGAGTCCTAAGTTCATATAATTGAATTGTAGCATTGCGACGTCCGAGGGAGGAGGAATTTGGCGAGATCTCTTAATAGAGAGGTTCCAAAGGGTGGCCACTTTATGAGAAACTCCAAGTACAAGTCCATCCGACGAGCCCATTAAATGAAAATCGACGGGATGGTTGAAGCAAGACATATCTTCTAACCACTTGGATCACGTGTATCTTGCTTGTGAAGTATTCGAGTTCAAAATCTACGCGCTTTTAGTGTTTATTCTGAAATTTTACAATCCGACCTTGGATGAGATCTTGGAAGAGCTTAGGAGACATGTTTTGGAGCATATGAAGGTTAAGGAAGAGGCTACAAAGGAGCAATGAAGCACAACATCGAAGAGAAGAAGAAAGTTGTTTACTGCATAGAGCGGCGCCCGCCGTTACGTCGAGTAATAATGCATATTTCATATAGGCATTATAGGTCTTTCTTATTTCTATTAGGTATTGGTTTTGTTATGTTTTGAGTCGAGTTCCGTTTATTGCTTGTGAAGTATTCGAGTTCGGAATCTATGCGTTTTTAGTGTTTATTCTGTAGAATTACATTCCAACCTTGGATGGACTTTGGGAAGAGCTTAAGAAGCATGTTTTGGAGCATATGGAGGCTAAGGAAGAGCTAAGGAGGAGCAAGGAGGCACGACATTGGAATTCTTTGAAGGAAAATGAGGAACGTCGAGCACTGCAGAGACGGCGCCCGCCGCCCCTTGCATGACGCCCGTCGTTACCCCAGATCCCGGATACGCGGTTTTGGATCCGAAGACTATTATTTCCTATTATTTCCCCTAGGGTTTTGCCGACCTTAGGAGGCTTTATTTAGTTGTTTTTCAGTTTTTTTGAAGAGTAAGACATTAGAGAGTGAAACGATGAACACAATGAGAGTGAGTGAGAGAGAGAGAGAGAGAGAGAATTGGCCTATGAGTTGCTAAACTCATAGTTTCGTCTGTGATTCGAAGACATGGTTGTTTGGATTATGAGGATTTAAGTTTATTTGATTATTCATGTTCTTAGTTATCATCTTGTGCTTAATTTATATTTGTGTTCCTTTCTATGCCTGATCAACATGTTAGGAATTGCACCTCTAGCTATGAATTCGTTGTTGTATTCTCGATAGCAAACAAAGGTATTGATGATAGTGATGTCTCTTTGTCTTTGTAGTGGATGATTTCGATTGATCTATGTGGAGGATATTTGATTAAGATTGAGTTCGGTATGCGCCTATTAGTCTTGATTGAATAGAGTCAATGTGCCAGTTGGTCTTGATTACTTGAGTTCTTAATGCTATTCTTTAGTGATATTGAATAAGATGAGTGAATCTCTATGAATCTCTCAACTTTAGTTAGGTAGACCTAGGAATATGAATAATTGATGAATCAATCCGAAGACCATGAATTGCAACCATTGTCAAAGAATTACTGGTGAAATGTTCTTTCTACTTTGATATCAATTTGCTTTGTGATTTGCAATCTGGTTACTTTTATATATTTGCTACTTGTCAAAAAGATCATTGATTTGCTTTAAGAGTGCTTGTCTAGAGTTATTGAATAGGAAATCGCTTCTCCATGTGGGTGCGACACCGGGCTTCATCGCTATACTAGTAGTTATTTGGTTTATCAAATGATTGGTTGCCTAATCTATTGGTTGTGTGTTTAAGTTTGGATTTTATTACTATTTGGCAAAGGGCGAAAGTGCCAACGACGTTCGTCCCGCACCACCGAGTTTAGCGAATGTGATTTGGATCCGAAAGATCTTATTTACTATTATATTATTATTATTATTATATTTTCTAGGGTTTGCACGTTCTATTTAGGGTTTTATTATTCCATTTCAGTCGTGTGTTGGCATAGAGGTTAGACAATGAACGTTTTGAGAGAGAAAAGAGGTTTTTGGCCTATGAGTTGATAAACTCACAACTCATAGTTTCGCCTGTGATTCGAAGACATGGTTGAATAAGTTATGAGGATTTGATTCTTATTAGTTATTATGAGTATATTTATTATCTTGTGTCTATTCATTATATTTGTGTTTCTTTTTGTGATTAATCACCATGTTAGGAATTGAATCTAAGCTATGAATTCGTTGTTGTTTTCTTGATAGCAAACAAAGGTATTGAAGTAGTGACATTTCTTTGTCTTTGTAGTGGATGATTTCGATTGATCTATATCGTTAGATGTTGATTATGCCAATTAGAGTTGTTACAATTATGTCTTAATTGCATTGAATCGATATGCCAATTGGTCTAAGAACTTGAGTGTTTAATTCTATTCTTTAGTGATATTGAATAAGGTGACTGTATCCCTACGGATCCTTCAACTTTAGTCAAGTCAACATATGCTTATAAATAATTAAGGAATCAATCCTAGGGCCATGAATCTCAACCATTATCAGAGAATTACAGGTGAAATATTTCCTCTATCTTATTATAATCACTTTGCAATCATATTTCTCTTTAATTTACTTTATCATCAAGTTGCTACAAATCATTGCTTTTGTCATAAGAATCAATGTTAGAAACATTGCATAACAATTGTTCTTCTACGTGGGTTCGACTCCGGACTTCATCGATATACTAGTAGTTATGGTTTATCAATTCATTGATTTACTAATCTATTAGTTTTGAGATTTGATTTAGGATATTATTACTATTTGGAAAAAGGGCAAAATTGCCAACGACGTTTGCCTCGCACCACTTCGTCATGCCCACATGAGTTATAGATGATGTCCCTGTCAAGATAGGCAAGTTCTTTGTGCCCACGGATTTTATTGTGCTCGATATGGAGGAAGATCCTACATATCCTATCATTCTTGGTAGGCTATTCTTATCCACTGCAGACACCAACATTAGCTTACGAAAGAGACTTCTCACTTTTACAACTTGTGATGACATTATTGAGTTCTCCTTCAACAAGACCATGGAGGCATTTAATAGGATGGAGGTCAAGTCATTGCATATCAAGGGAAACTATATCCCTTGTATGGAACCCACAATGAGGACTATGACCTTGGAGGATCTAGAAAAGAGGGTTGTGGAAGCCCAATTGGAGGAGATCTTAGCTATTTGGAATCAAGATGAGCAACACACTGAGCAGTCAGTCGATATTGACCAGTCTTGGTCGATGTCGACCACATCTGAAGAGCCAAATCACAATTCAGAAGCTAAGTATAGGGTAGGAGAACTCGATGTTGACTACCTTTCCCAGCGGCCAGAAACGATACCTCCATTCCCGACAAGGTAAGTGAAGGTAAGGATTTCTCTTCCCCAATTTCAATTAAGAATTTATCTATTACAAATGGAAGAGGTATGCCTTGGTATGTGAGATTATGTAGGTTATACAATGAAGATCCAAAAGCTTATGAGGTAGAAGATACGGTGTACATCTCCAAGTCCAAGAGTCATTGGTTCCCTAGCAAATCCAAAGAAAAGAAGGTTGGGTCATTTGAAGTTCACAAGATTCAACCCGGTGCAATGGAGTTAAAGGACAAAGATGGAGTCCTATTCGAGGCCCGAGCCACATGGGCCTTACAAATTCCCACATGAATTAAGAGAAGAAGTCAGCCTAGCGACTTAAAATTCCCAGATGGAGTCCTATTTGATTTTTGGATATTTGGTTTTGTTTTGAACTTGGTTTTGGATTATTTTTTTTGGTTTTGTTTTGATTTTCTAACAAGTATAGATGCAAGGGCAACAAATTATAAACCAAGGACGGAGTGTTGAAGACCACTCGACGTCGACTCACCTAGTCGATATCGAGTGACCATATCGAGCAGTTGTGGCCAATTTCGACCACCCTGATGCTGCATCGGCTGACCTTGGAACACATTGCTGCAGTCGACGTCGACTGAGACCCACTCAACATCGACTCCTGGCAGCAGATTACAACACCTATTTCGAGTTCCTGCGCTTCATTCTAGTAAGTTTCTTCCTTAACCTTTGTTTTTATACAGTGAGGACGCTGTAATGTCTAAGTATGTGGTGGGGAAAGGCTTACTTATCATTATTTGATCTTGTTTAATTATTTTCTCCCATTTCTCCTCACATGGTCTTTTACCCCCATTGAAAAATATGAAAAGTGCCATGGAAGTTTTAACAAGACTCGATGATGCAAAAGTAGATTCATTAGAGATATTGCATGAGATTTCTTAGTAAATGGAAGTCACAATGAAATGCATATTTTTTTAGAAAACCACAAGGGGAGGTAAATTTGATGTTATTTTTGACATGTGCATAATAAGAGGATGGGGGACTTTATATTTTCCATATGAGCTTATATATCCTAGCCATACCTATGCTTATTCGCATCACAAAAGCCATATTATGGCTTATGAGCCTTACATACCTTACATTATTTTTTCTCCACATGCTATACATATTGCCCATTTTCTACCTTATTTTATTTATTATCCGGGGACTATGTTGAGAATGGAAGTTACTTTTGAAGATGTTATGTGGTTATTTGTGTTGTATTATTATTATTAGAGTTTGATGGCAGAATGATGAAAATAATGGAAATTTAATTAGTGAAAGAAAATCCGGTCACCCATGATTTAAGGATGATCGACCCTGCTTGCTTGAGATGTTAGTTTGAGCAAGATGGGACACCAAGGTGAGGAGTCCGAAGCACTAAGTATCTGGGGCCATTCGTGACACCCATGTTTGTGACTCGCGAGAAGGTAGTACTAAGGTTAGAGAGGTAAAAGCATTATAGTGAAAAGAGCAATGAGCAATGAGAGAAAGGTGAGGAAATCTAAAGAAGAAGGAATGTGGTATGAAATTTTGGAAAAAACTCCATTTCCCCGAATTATTAGCACCACATGGCCAAACATATTCCACCTTAAGCTATTTACCTATCTACTTCTCCATGAGCTTGCATAAAGTCCTCTTGATTATTGTTGCTATGTTATACAGGAAATTGTTTTGTATAACGTATCTCCTTTTGTGTGGGATGTTGCTTTTATTCATAGGCATGGATTTGAGTACCTTCGCGAGGGTGGCAATTAAATGATAGAGATTATATGAAAATGAATCTATGATGTTGAGAGTTTAGTTTCTTCCCTTGTATGACGATTAAAAGTATTGTTTGGGGACAAGCAAACTTAAGTATGGGGTGTTTGATGTGCGCCTATTTTACCATGTTTCGCGCTTACTTTTATTCCAATCCTTATTTATATTCTATACTTTTGGGTTGGGAAAGTAGAGAATTTGTGTAGTTTGTCTTTATTTGCAAGATATAGAAGTCTACACTAGTTTTGGTTTGATTTCGCAGGAATTGGAAACATTTCAAATAAATTTTGAGAAGAAGGAACCGAGCTGAAGAAGCACACGATATCTAGTGAACCCACTCGATATCTACTGAAAAAGAGCACGGATTTGGCTAAGTGTTGGACTAGGAAGCTACTATAATTTCACTCGGCGTCTACTGAAGGTCACTCGATATCTAGTGAAGATTTTGCAACACTTAGCAGCTGAGAAGAGAAGCACTCGAGATCTATTGATTGGGCCGAGATCAAGTGAAGCTCTTCGATATCGAATGGACCTTAGTCGATGTCGAGTGAAACCCTAGTGGGCCGCGGACGAGATTTGAAGGATCCGAGTTAGAAAATATACTTTCTTAACCATGAAGAGAAGACCTTTTAATTACCATATGAACTTCTATCCTTATGGGTTAATGTTTATTTACCCTATAGATTTTCCTATTTAGATATTATTTTATTAATTCAAGTTATAGTAGGATTAGGATTACTTTCCTCGGTTAGAAAGGATTAGTTTACTATAAATAAAGGCAGTAGGTTTGAGTTTTAATCATCCAAGAACACAAGCAGTTGTGTGCCCTAATTTAGAGAGAGACAACTGAGAGTGAGAGAGAGATTGAGGAGTTTTGGTTTTCGGTTGTACTTTCTTTTGCAATTTCAATTCAAGTTTATGTTTATTTCCATAATGATGTCTATGATGATGAGGCGCGAGTAGTCGTCCCACTTCTAGGGTCGGGGTGAGCTCGGGAATGGCCATGTAAGTATGCTTGAGTTTATGATTCTTATGTAATTTTCATCGTCTATCATATGCTTAATTCGCTACGAGAGTAGTAGGGCCATTCCTTATTTATGATTTTGAAGCGAAAGTGGATCTATTATGAAGTTGGATAGTAATTAGGTTTTGCTTGCGAAAGTTGGTTAACCCTAATTATGAAAAAGGATAGAAACAAATAAGGTTTTATGTGAGAGCCTCTATATTCTTATTTGATGATCATCCTATATTCTTTCGGCCGTTCTTTGTCGAATAAATGTTACTGTTTTTTTGTTTCTGTACTCGAGATCGACTCACCTAGTCGAAATCAAGTGGACTAACTCAACATTGACTGCACTTTAGCCGAAATCGATTATTCTGTTTTGCTTTTGCAGGTTGCTGAGGAGAAATCAACTGCCACTAGTCGATATCGACTGAATCTTGGTCGATATCGAGTGTCTTCTGGTCGATATAGAGAGCAAATTTCGAGACTACTAAGGCGAGCGCTGACTAGCTTTCTCGAGGATCGATCCTGATTCCTTACTTCTACATCAGGAGAGAGTCTTGTATTTATTTGCTTGGATAGGAGTTGGTTGAGTCCACATTTATATTTATTTAGTCGACAAATATCCCTCATAACGGGCATGTTAAGCGAATGACTACCACGGGGCACTTTCAACGTGAGGCCGCCACGTGTATCGTTCGCAGCTGCTTTAATACTATTTATAGATTTATAGATAAATATTGATTAATGTAATTTTATAATTAGAATATATATGACCTAAATTTTTTAAAAACTCTCGATCTGATCCTTTTCTTCTTTATCTGTTTTTATCTTCTTAACCTTACTTCTTAATTTAGTTATTTCATCCATATCTTTTGACTTCAAACCTCTTACTCCCACGGCTTATAAGCCTATGTTTCTTGTTTCATTAGTTTAGATTAGTGTATTTAAGGGCTTGTTTGGTTGAAATTTTGAAAAGGCAAAGGGAAAGGAAACGAATGTAGTCTACATTCGTTTCCTTTCCTTTCAACTTTTCATACATAATTGATTTTGTTCCTCCTTATTTCAATTACTAAATTGAGCAAGGGTAACTATATTCCCTGTATTCCTCTAATTGTTACCCCTCTCATCTTATTTTTTATACAAAAAATAACATTTTTCTCTTATCTAGATATATTTTCCTATACAAAATTTGTTTTTATTCCGTTTACCTTATGTTCTTATATATACAAAACGTAAGAGCCCTTATAATATTGCATTAGATCAAACTCAACCACGTTTTCACTTAATTTTCACTTAGCTAGCTACAGGTACATTCATGAAAATCACACCACCCCCATTGTAATTCGAAACAATCTCACCTTAACTTGGAAAGAATTATTCACAAAATTATACCCAGAAAAAAAAAATCGAGATCGAAACTAGCTAGCTAGCTAGATTGTGGTTCGTGGACGCGGAGGTTCAACCTCCTCAACCAAATCGAATGAAGAGTCATATGGAAAACATCGAACCTCTTGGGGATTTTATTGACCATGAAGTGTTTCTTGACTTGCCTAACCCTACCTTGCATCTTCAAATATCGTCTCATAGATATTCCCATAAGTATCGTCTTGATGTTGGGAATGTCTTTCACGTTGATCCGAACCGAAAAGGAATCCCAATTCAGGACGTCGCTGAACGGCAACGAATAGCCATCGGAGATCAGCACCGGCACGCAGTCTGTGTAGATCGCCTCCACAACCCTTGGGCTTGCCACTTCGTACCCGCTAGGGCACAAGCAAAACCTGCATTATAATTTGGAGTAGCTTGGATCATGGATCATGATGAAGTTGGTTTGTACGTGAATTTAATTATTATAATGTCAAATTTATGGTAAATTTAATACTTGATTAAAATGCCATTAAAATAAGTCACTAGTTATATTTCAGTTATTGAAAAATGTACATTTTGATTTTTTGGAAATATAAAACTCATCTTTTGAGTTTTTTTTTTTAACCCAAAGAACTAATTAACTTTGGATAGGTAATAATGTGTAATATAAAGTTATTTGAGAAAAAACCTCGAAGTTATAACTTGTGTAGCTTAATTAATAAAAGCTTGTAGTTGTAACTTGGATAGTTTAATCAAAAACAAAAAATGGGGTTGATTTGAGAAAATCTTAAAGTTGTAATTTGGGTATTTAACAAAAAGTATAAAGTTGGGTGAAATTGATAAAATATGACTAGTTATTTATAATTTTTCAAAAGACATAAAATGACATTGAAATAAAAAAAATATTTAAAATTCAAACTTTTAAGGTAAAAAAGGATATTTTTTAAAAAAAAAAAGATGAAAATTTCCTAAAAGGACATAGTACATATAAGGTATGATAATACAATTAATTTGTAAGGGAAAATTTAGTATTTTCACCCCAAAAAAATTTAAAAGTATAAGTGAGAATTATTGTCCATTTGCAAGTTGAATGTATGCTATTGTAAGGTGTATCATGATATGAGTTTTATTTTCCTAAAGCAATTTATATATTATAAAATAATAAACTAATAAGAAAAACAGTTTAATATGTATAAGGTGAAATATTTAATTTTTTGTACCAAATTCTTCAATCCATTTATCTTAACAATTGATCAACAAAAATATATATATATAACAATGCAAAAAAAAAAAAATATGATAAAAAAATGGCGGGATGTATATGGAACCTGCTCTTCTTCAACATAGAGGTGTATGAGACACCAGGGGGTAGCCTTTCATACACTAGAACGGCGTCGTTTTGGCCTACCCCTCCATCGGAATTGTCCTTCCAGTGGTCGAACAGGAGGGAGCGGATGTGGCCGTGGAGGCCGCCAGCAAAGAAAGCAAGAATGGAACGACGGGAGGGAGGGAGGCCGCCGAGAGCAGAGGGAGAGACGCTGCCAGACACGAGGTTAATCTCCGGGAATGAGACATCTTTGGAGGGGTTGAACCCCTCAGAGATGTTGGCGTTGCAGAGTGCTCTCATCGAGTTGTTGTACAGGTCTGGCTCATATCTTGTAGCCCACGGCCCCTTCAATTCAAGGAATCGAGATCCATCATTCTAACACAAAAGCTTAAGCTAACAGTAGAATACGTACAGATTAATGTGAACATACCCAGTCATGGCAAGACAACATGAAGTGATCAGCACCGAGACTTCGGTTCCAGAACCCATACTTGTTCCGAATGACACCAACATAGTCCTTGACGGTCCTTCCTATGGGATGGATGTCGTGTGCACCGGGGACATGGAGATACTGAACCATCCTGACCACACTGAAGGGCAGGAAGAAGGCATGGGCGGTGTGAGGGTCGTTGGTCTTGTAGGGATTGCCATCCATCTCCAAGTCGTCGATGAACTTGCCCTCCGACGAGTACAAGCTCTTGCACACCCCACTGTGGAACATGGGTGGCTCCCCTTCCTTGTACACATATATCTTGAACACCTTCTCCATCTCTAGGTAGCTCCTTTTATTTTGTTATATGTGTAACAATGAGTACAAGCAAAAACACTAATTTTAAGGCTTCATTTGTCAAAATAAAAGCCCATCAGCTAGTTTATTGTGCTTTTTGATTTTGATATTATATAGATGTAAATGAAATAAATATAATATAATATTTTAGTTTAATTATGTTTTAGAATGAAAGTATTTCAACGGCTAATTACTGAAGCTTTTCGAAGCTTCTAATTTTCTATTGATAAGTTCCCATCAGCTACTCCAACCGTAATGTTTACCAAACATCATACTAGCTTATCAATATATATTTAACACAAATAATTCATCAGCTTTAGCTACTCTATCACCTAGCTAGTGTTTTACCAAACGGAGCAGATATGTTACAAGTTTTGGGAACATGTAAAAGTTACCTATGGAATGCATTAGGGCTCCGATAAATGGGGCCCCGAGGAACATAATCCGGGTCATCATGGGACGAGATGGGGCTGCTATTGCGAGCAGCTTGTTGTATGGAAAACCTAGCTCGAGCAAGGTCATCCTCGATCTTTCCAAGACGGAGCTCACCCACAGAGCCTGAGGAGTTGCGACACAAGGAGGGACTAGGGCGCATAAAAGGCGCATAGAATCGGGAGGAGTCGGAGGAAGTGATGTGGTGATCAGAAGCCAAGTAGGAGAAGAGAAATAGAGAAGGTAAAAGGAGGAGTAGGGCGGTTAAAAGAGTGCATAAATCAGAGGAAGAAAAGGTTAAGTTTGATGAAGGAGAGGGTGGATTCTTGCAAGGACTCATATTGAAAGGTTAATTGCTTTGAGTGGTTAGTTAGTTAATGTACCTCCTTGTTAGTTTGTGTTTGCTTTCCTTTGGTTGCTACCCTTTTTATTGTGCTTAAAAGGTGAAAGAGAGATTGGATTCATTTCTTGGAGGGATTGTTATTCCTTTGAAGATAGAGAGGTTGGTTTTGATTCTGACTTGTGAGAAAGGCAAACAGGAGTCTGCAAAAGTTGGGATAAAATATTCCACACTTTGCCCTTTTCTTTTTGATAGATCTCACCCTTCAAATGGTATGTCCCGTGTTCCTATTCACGTACGCTTTTTAAAGGATAAAAATATTTAAAATATCTTTTTAAAAAAAATTTATAAAAATATTTTATATGGTTTTTATCATCTTAAAGAAGCGTGCGTGAATGGTAAATTACATGTTTTGTCAAACGGAGAGGTATTATTTATCGAATTATCCTCGTATTTATGTGAAATAATATTTTTTTCATAATTTTAAAACAATAGAAAGTCACATTTTTTTTAACGGAGTGAGAGGGAAACCAAATCTTTTCATTACATAAATGTGTAATATTTTTTTTGAGAAACAATGTGTAATATTTCTTGCTTTAGGAAGATAGAAAAAAGAGAGGAGATATTTGAGCGGAAATTTTTTATGATTTTCATTATCGATACAACTTTTATTTATATAGAATGTATGGGCTTCGGCCCCAACCAAAGCAATCTAAGCCCAACTGTAAAACTTGGGCCCCAACCAAAACAAACTAAGCCCATAACACCTCCTCAAGATTGAGGTGGTGACTCTACGAACCCAATCTTGGGAATGAGCGAAAGTAAGCCTCCATTTGGCAATTAATGTTTGGTAAATTTAGAGATGGGAGTAACTAATGAAAATTTGTAAACATAAAATTATAGGATCCAAAAATCTTCGGTGAGTAGCGGTTGAAACACTCTCACTCCAAAAATCAATTCAACTAAAATCTTATATTTATTTCATTTACAACTATATAATGTCAAAATCAAAAGATCCGATAATCGATATGCTACTTGGGGTTTTTTTTCCGCCAAAAGGAGCCAAGTAAATGTCAACCACATTTTTCGTCGGGAAATCAGCAAGATGTCGGCAAGAACGGACACGAGAGGGAGATTAGGCCTTCGAGCAGCTTCTCTTGAGCAAAGTGACAGTCCCATTCGATGTGGTTCATGCGCTCATGAAACACAGGATTTCGAGCAATTGTAGATTGCTGCCTGGTTTTCACAATTTGATCGATAATCAATCAATCTTGCATGCATTCAATACTAAGCAAAAATCATACGTCCTTGCAGCTTCAACACCGCCGGCAATACCCCAACCACCGACGTCATCTCTCTCCCCATCATCGGCCGCGCTGATTCCTTCCACGTCATCGCCCTCCGAAACCGATACCGCCCCCTCCGGCGCCCCAGGCTTGAACACAAACAACCCACAACCACCACCCGTGCGCCGTCCGTACAGCCACTTATGCACGTCCCAAAGCACGTGCACCGGCACGTGATTCACCTTCACCGTCTCGCTCCCCCTAAACTTCCACCTCAAGTTATTCGCCCTCACCACCTCCACCCCGTCTACGCTTATCCACATCTCCGGCGGGTCGTCGGAATTCTCCACCACCACCTCGTGCTCCTCCTCCTCCTCCTCCAACCACTTCGCCCTGGTCGCGAACCAACTCTTGTCGTACACTGTCTGCCTCTTCAACGTCTGGACGGCGTTGACCAGCGTTGACCGCTTCTTGGTGCGCTTGTAGGCCTTGTTTTTCAGGTCTCCGACGAGGAGGACGAGGAGACTAAAGCTAAATAGTAGCCAAACAAGGGCTCCGGGGCTCCGTCTCCGGGGAACTTGGCTGACCGGAGGTCCCAATAGACCTCGAGGAGGTGGCGATCGTCGTCCACCTCGAATAGCTTGTAGCCCTTCTTTGACCAGAAGCTCCACGGCTTCACCTCCAACTTGCACGTGTGTGGGGCCCGCTCACCTTCTCCGGCGCCTTCGACGGTCACGGAGAAGGAGATATTCGCGTGGCTCTTTGACCACTGAATCGTCACGTTCCTCCAGGACCCGGCTATTCTGGTCTGGTAGACGGATGTCACGGTCCCGCCGGCGCCGGAATTCGACGATGATGACGGCTCCGTCGCCGGACCTCGGCCTGACGGGGACCTCAAACACTGCCCTTTAAGAAAGTGGTGGAATGACATTTTACCTGTAACGGACCCTCACGATCAAGATGATCTTGCTTACCGATCGATCGTTGGGATCGATCGATCAATCAATTGATGTTAATTGCTTGCTGAAATGATGAAAAAGAAATGAATGAGGGTCGGAGATTGATTGATCAGCAGCCGGGAAAGGGATGTGGGGAGGTGCGGAAGCCTGAAATCAATGGAAGATAGGTTTTTTTTCCAATGAAAATTTTCAATTTTAGGAGGGAACGTATTTTCCACATTTTAGATTAGAAAAGGCCCATTCGTAATTGGGATTTTAGGGCATACGGTGTTTGGTTTGTATTGATTATTTAAATTTAAGTGCTTGTTTGGTTTAAATTTTAAAAAGGAAAAGGGAAATTGTTGAGTCTATTTTAATGTTATATTATATGTATGATGGAAGACAAAGAAATGTAGTATTTATTTTATACTCCCTCCGTCTCGAAATTCATGTCGTTTTAGCTCTTTAGTTTTGTATCAAAATAGATGTCGTTTTAGGTTTTCTAGGTAGTGGATAGTAATGATTTGTATTGATTTGTGTGTTGTTGATTTTTTTTAAGGTTTTGATTGGTTAAAAAATGTAGTGGGTAATAAAATTAATGAAAAAATTAGTGGAATGATGATGTTGATTGATGGATTGGTGTTTTTATTAAAATTTGTGCATAAGGCTAAAACGACATGAATTTCGAGACGGAGGGAGTATTATTTATTGGGATTTATATTATTTGTTGGAGATTTTGTGCAGGATTTGATTTGGTTATTGACGATTTTGGGTTGACTTTCTAGAAACTTCTTTGAAGATCTTGTGGAGCAATATTCAAATTCAAAAGGTTGTTGGTTTATTGAGATCTTCAAGAGATTTGGTTGAATCAATCTTTGGTTGCCTCCAACGTTTCAAAACAAACCATCAATACCAAAACAGAGTCAAGGCCTTACTGTTTGGAAACAAACCATCAATACCAAAACAGAGTCAAGGCCTTACTGTTTGGAAAGAAAATCAAAACTATGGTTTCCAGGTTTTGATAAGGCCTTACCGACAGTGACCTCAAAGAGTTACGTAAGCTTCTGAGATTGGTTGATTCGTATTTAGTGTAATTGAGCTTATTTCTAATGGGCTTATCTTACCAAGTCTTCCATTTCATTGGGCCTAATTTATAATTGGGCCTATTTTTCTAAAGATCCAATATTGGACCTATATGGAAGAATTGGAATTGGGCCTAATGGTGCAAGTTCTAAATTCGAGTGGGTCTAACTTCGAATGGGCTTGTTTTGATTTTTAGAGTGGATTTATTCCATCGTATTTATCCTATATCTATTTGCTAGATTGTTGAGATTTTGTAGGATCTTTTTGAACCAAGTCCAAGGCTCCTCCAACGTATTTTTTTTCATTCAAGATCTCAATAGATCTGAGGTGAAGGTTCTGGATTACTTTTCAAACAGCCGAAGATCTCTATACAGGAGAATATGGTGCAACGTCTATCAACAAACCTGGAGAAGATTCAGACGTTTGATATTGAAGTTGAATGTGTTGGCCTATTTAAGGAGAAGAGGAAGATTGCAGCAAACACAAGTCTACAACGCATATCGATCTACTGCAATCTCGTCTCCTGCAAGCATCGGATCTCGCATCTCTCCATTGGTTTAAGTGTTTTATTTCTTTGAGAGTGTGAGGTTTACTTTGAGCTTTATCGTACAATTCATTAGGATTATACTAAGGGTACATCTCTACCCAAACGTATAGATACTTCGGTATCGGTAGGACTTTGTTTCACTGGTGTGTTTGGGTTGCTAGATAGGAAGTAGTCTAGAAGAGGAAAAGTCTTCTAGAGGTTGTATCTAGAGCTCATAAGATAAAGTGAAATAAAGTTTTTGAATCCTACGGGTTGGATAACCCTAGGCGGGGACGTAGGCGGTTGTGTTGAACCTCGTTAACAAGTATCGTGTGCTTTAATTTACTTTATGCGCTTTATCCTTATTGTTTTCGTTTGCTTTGTTTGCTATTCATTACTTTGTCTTGACTTGCTTCTGTTTTACAGATAAGGTCTTACTTCTGGTTGGTAAGGTCTTACAATTTCCTGTATTTGCGAAAAGTTGTCATACTCTATTCTCCCCCCTTTCTAGAGTATTTGTTTGCCTTTTATCTGCCTATTCCACACTTCATAAATGAATTCAATGTATTTCATTTATAGTTGAACGTCGACACTCCGATGCTGGAGGGGTGTCGACACTCTGATGGCGGATTACTTGAATGTCGTTCTGGGACGCTGAATAAGTAACTCCCTCTTCGGACTGGGGCTTAGCCTCATTTTTCAACCAAAAAAAAAAATTTAGTGAAGAACATTGTTAAAAAATTTAGTCTTTTTCCAAACTTTTCATACAAAATTGGTAAAGACTAAACTTTTCATACAAAATTGGTTTTGTTCCTCCTTATTTCAATCACTTATTTGAATAGGAGGTAACCATATCTTTTATACTCTTAGTCAGACACTTCATGGATCATGGAGCTCTCGCATCTCATCCGGAGTTCCTATCCATCGTCCGTCAGGACGCCATTGGGAGACGCGTCAGCACGATCCGACTTCTCTTAAAATCTTGCCTTGTATCAAAAAAAAAAGTTATATTTTCCTATACAAAATTTGTTTTCATTCCGTTTACTTATGTTCATTATACCTGCAGTTAGTTTAAATAAGTTGTTGATCATCAAAATAAGAATAAAGGATGGTTTCATAAAAGCTCATTCCTACTTTGTAAAGACACAGATCTAACCGAAAAGGTCTCAACCACGACAGAGCAACTCATCAGTAAGAGTGAATTACAGCAAAACGGAATGAAGAAATATTTGTTACAATTTCAGCCAATTCTTGATTAACTCTAAGTGGTTAAGGCTTATTTATACAACATTATAGTGAAACGACACGCTTTATACAAAGAACAATAAATGATGTTTTACTTTCAACCTTTACATATGCTCACCTGTACTTTATACAAAGAACAATAAATTCAAATTAATCGTCAATGGCAATGCTGCTTTATACAAAGAACAATAAATTCAACAATCTGTTTACACGCTTCATTAGACTAATTTACCTAGTCTGGATGTATGGTGTGTAAACCAACTATACAATATTATTAAGAACGTTTCCTTCAACAAGTAAAACATCATTTGGATATGATTACCAGTTTTTCCGCCACCAACCGAATGCCAGCATTTTGCAAATAATCATATGGATCTAATGAGATGTGTGCGTCGAGAACAACTCCGGGAGAGAACAATGGATCGAGCTCAGACGGATCAAAACGACTGAATAGTAGCCTTTGCTCAACTCCAGTTTCTCTGTCGAATATCTCAGTGCCATATTTTGCCACTTCTCCTGATACGATAGTGGGTATGCTGTGTAGAAGACGAATGACATTAGTAAATTGATTAGCTTTCTGTCCTTTTTTTTGGTTTGAAGTTTTAACTATGTAGATATTGTTGCAACATTTCTAATCATCATATCATAATTAACAAAAAACAGAACACTTACTGCAACCGAATTGTAGGATTATTCCAGTAGCCGTTTTTCCTTGTAATAACAGATCTCCAGTCAGATGTACTGCCGGACTGCACAAAAAGGCTCCTGGCATGATTATCACAAGTGTCAAGGACCTGACATAAACCGGGAGGAGCATCCACCACAATGCTTAGCCGCGGCCTGCCTGCCTGATCCAAAAACTTATTGCTCACCCCAAACCGCACTTTCACTTGACACTGAAGTTTCAGTGGCATTTCCTTGTGAAGTATCTGAACTCTCTGATAACCCCGACTCGTTGGAATTAGAGAAGCAGTAATAGACTGAACAAAGACTTGGTCAGGAATCAAGAAAGGAGCAGAACTGCTACAACTCTGTGGTACAGGAGTAGGGGACGCAGTTTCAGTAGACTCCACTACCGGGTTTTCCTCCATATTATCTCCTTGAAGAGATCCTGCTCTAATTTCATCTGCGAGTGTGTCCATATTGAAAGGCTCTGCCTCAGGTGCACTAGCCTGAACAAGATCCAGAATTCGACCTCCCAAAGATTGATTCACAGGTTCCAAAGAAGGGGGTGTCATGGTTACATCACCTTGTTGTAGCTCTCTGTTAGTACGGCGTCTTGTACTGGTACTTGGCGTAATCTGATTCTCATTTGTAATTAAATCCGGCAGGCTTGATTCCTGTTATTATTGAACATTATATTAAAATAGTTTGGATATCAAATCTTTTCATCTTGTACTTTTAGGGCGTTGACGTGGTGAGTTGTCCTCTTTTATACATAAGAAAATCTTATTTACAGTTCTTATATCATGAATTGCCTAAAGAGACTAGCAACAGTCAGGGGACACACCTAAGCATGGAGATAAACTTTAGTTCATGGCCAGAACCCCTACTGGAATAGGAGATCTATTCCTTTCACTGCAATGAATATTGAAATGCAAATCTAAAAATGCAAATCTAAAAGCCTTAGCACCATGACCCTTCCCAGTTCCAACCCATAAGCATTCATACTGTATGAATGACTCATCTATAAGCATATATACTGAAAACGAAAAAGGGAAGCCCTTCTGGCATTTCACTCATATTGAAAATACCTTGTCATGTCATCAACTATGGAAGCAGAAAAGATTCAAGTTTCCTCGGCACAAGCTTTATTTTCTACTTTCCAGACTCTTACAACTTCCACATTCATTCTTTGGAAAATGGCTTAAATACCCATCGAAAATTCGAAATCATCATAATACCCCCGAAGTGTAGAATAATACTAGCTAATTTCAAAATGGAGGATGAAAAAATGTCCAATATGTAAGAAATAGTCTCTATCCCAGCAAGGAAATATTAATAAAAGTAGAAATAGACTCCCGTCTAAAATGAAAAAGAAGAAATAGCTTGGACATAACCTACGGGCTACATATGTTCAGGTGATCGAAAATATTGGATGATAAAAAACAAGGCAACTTCTGCAGTGTAATTAAAGAACAATGAACAATAGGCCTAGTGTCATTACCAAGAAAAGAACAGTTGCACAATATTTCACCACTTCAAGATTCATCCGGACATCATCCAAACTCCTGAAGAATTAAGAGAAGAATTATATATAAGATAAGTTGCACTTGAAGCTTCACAATGAACTTCAACATCAAGTTTCCAAACCCATTAGTCAAAAGTTGGGATAGAGGAGCAGAGAAACAAAGAAAATCCCCATAATGGAAACAGAGATCATAAAGTAGCAAAGAACCTGTGTATCTGCTCGCCAAGACCAAAGTAAGTAGCAAGTGAGGCCATCTGAAAAGCAAAACACGAGACATCAAAACTAATATTAAGAATATAATTAATGCCAAACAATGACAATGAGAATCCGTCTCAACGAGTCTATAAGAAGTGATCCAATTTTTTTCATCGGGTCCGGCTAAATTTCAATTCATGACACACAACCATCTTATTTCTTGAAAAGATCATGGCAACGAAGAAAAATAAACTCAAAGGAAAAGCTCTCAGCTCTAAAAAAGATGGTATTATTCATGGATCAGGTGGTTCACAATTTCACCCAAGAACCAACCTAAGTTTTAACAAGCAAAAAAAAAAAAAACATTTCGTCTTAGCTTAAAAATATTCCATGCTCAAGCATGCAAGCAAAGGTGTAGAAGAGGCATAATAATAACCAAATTCCATGAATCCACATAGCTGCAGAAAAAATAATATATAGTCCAAAACATTTGCAGAAATTGGTTTCACAAAGTCAGTTTGTCATCTCCTTCATTATTTCACAAGGACATCTTCAATGCAGTAGCAAATCAGACCCAAAAGCAACTATATTGGGCCTATTAATGTTACAAGATTGACCAAAGCATACATCAAAGAGAATATGACAAGGTCAACTTACTTTCATGTTACCAGCTCTTTTACCAAACTTCTGGGTCAATACTGCCAAAGTATCAATACAGCCCTTCGGCTCTGGCGCTGGCCTGCCAATTGCCACGAATGCTTCCCTTATCCGAGGACAATCGAATCTCAGTATGTTATGACCAGCCCATATCCTCCCTATTACCACAATCTCCGTGTCAGTTCACATAAAAATGAAGATCTTGATCATTTGTGACTGAATTTGGGAGCTTAGGAAGTCAAAATTTATGAACATATTGGAAACCGAAACAACACTTTTCTAAGGCCTGAATTGTTGATTTCAGTGACAAAATCTTCCATTTCTGATTTCCCCCAAAACCAAGAATCCAACTGCAGAATGCCCTGTTTGTCATATCCCAGGATTCAACTTTATCCCTAACAGGCTTATTAGCTGATTTATTGTTCCCAAAATTCATGGAGAAAATCACACATTTAACCAAAAAATTCACAGAATTAAGAACAACAGCTGACAAACACACAGACGCAAAGAGAGAGCGAAGGGAGAGGGAGGAGCGAACCATGGAGAAGATCGTAGACTTTATCGGCTATGTCGGCGAAGGTAGGGGCAGAAGAGACGGCTTCACGGGTGATACCGTTGCAACGAGAGGACATCTCGGTGATGAGGTTGAGATCGGAGGGGCGGACAAGGGTGGAGTAGCTCTCCAGCTCCACCAGCTTCCTAGGGCACACCAGAATGGATCCGAATTCAAGAATTGCGTGTCCTTGCCCAGTTCGGGTTGGAATCGTCGTCTCCAGATCGAAGAAGGCGATGCCGTAACGCTCTTCCTCCATGGGCGTCGCCATTTTTGTGTTTCTTTGAAGAATTTCTACAAACAGGTGGTGTGCGTGCAACAGGGAAAACTGAATGCCTCGGGAGAACGAGGTAACTTAGCTTCAGCTGAAACGACGTCGCATTTTGTAGAGGAAATCCTGATTGGTTTCTTCCAAGCAGGGGTTTCCTTCCAACATAAAATGCAAAAGAAGGGGAAAGAAACAAAAAAACGCAAAGAAAGACTTAAAAACTAAACATTCTTCTATAAGCGTAAAAAATGAGTACTCTCGCCTTACCTTTATCTCGTTTAATTTAGTTGTGTTTAGTTTCGATGTTGTAAAGTATTCTTATCAGTATTTCGCACTGTTTATGTGTTTTATATTTATTTCGACAGTTATCCGTTATGCTGACTTATCGGCCTTCGAGGTTCGGATATGTCCGACCTCGAAGTTTTACCTAATAAAAAAAATCAAACTTTTTTTTATCCAAATGAGATCAAACTCTTATATGACATAAAAGTTGTTATTTTGATAATTCTTATCCTAATTATTTCTAAAGGTTTTTTTACGATTTTACATAGTTTTCTTTTACATGTATATACATTAATTATCATTGATAAAATTTCAAAATAATGATAATAATTTAACACCAATTTAGGGGAAAAAAATAATTTTGTATGAGATTCCCTAATAGGGTACTGAGATTGGAGGATAAACAAGGAACATTCGTTGGTGGAATGTGTTTTTCTTTTGCTCAAGTCATGGTTATCAACTTTGAACTTTGTACTAGTTAATTGGCTCTTCTAAGTATCTACATAACTTGTTGAAAAGGGAAACTATGTTTGAAATTACAATGTTTAACTAAGAATATTCTTTACTTTACCAATTTGAATTCGGTGAAGTTAAAACTAAAAAAAGATCTCAAATATAAAACTTGAAAGCCTCGTATAGAGCAAACAAAAAGTCACTTGTATCGATATCTTGATATTTAGATATCATATATCGATATCGGTATTAATATTAACATATCAATATCGATAGATATCTTGGGGTAATATTTCCTTCAAAATCAGTATATTAAATATGCGGGAAAAAAAATTAAAATATCCCCACCTTTGGGGTATGGTAAAAATATATCCTCAACTTTCAAATGTAATAAAAATATCCCGACCTTTGAGGGTAGTGGTAATATATTACCATGGGTTTTCTAACGGGTCAAAAACGCTGACAAGGCAGCCTACGTGAATTTTTTTACAAGGGTATTCTTGAACGGTTTCCTTAGGAGAAAAAATAAAGAGTTGGACCGGGTTCATATATATATCCAACGCATTTTCCTACCTCCTATCTTCTTCCATGGACCGTGGTCGCCTCTTGAACTATCTTCCAAGTCTTCCGGGTAGCTCAAGGTTCCTCTTCAATGACAGTCTTCCTCCCTCATGGTCGCCTATCTTGAGTTGTCTCTTTCACATCTTCTTCCTCTAATTTGATTCGTTCACGGATTTGGCTGAGTAAGTTTTGTTTTCCCCACTTCATTGTTGTTATTGTTGTCGGCTTAGTTTTGTTGTCGGTATGGTGTTAGAAATAGTTGTGTTGTGTTCATTTGAAGCAATTTTGACCGGATTAGTTGCGCGCTCTTGGTTGAATCAATTTCGTTTTTCGGGTTTAATTTTGTTATTGGTTTATTTTTTTCCTAAGAAAACCGTTCAAGAAAACCCAATTTTAGTGCTAATTTGTAAAAAGGCTTCCATGCAGGTTGCCTTGTCAAAAAAAAAATCCAAATAGGCCGCCTTGTTAGTATTTTTGACCCGTGAGAAAACCCATGGTAATATATTACCACTACCCTCAAAGGTCGGGATATTTTCATTGCATTTGAAAGTTGCGGATATATTTTTACCATATCCCCAAAGGTGGGGGTATTTTAATTAGTTTTCCCTAAATATGCTCAACTTTGATATCTAGATATCAAGTCATATCGATATCGATTCTACCAAATACTATATATTAGATATCGGAGCTTATATTCGATTTTTGATATCTATATATCAATACCAAATGACCGCTACTATTGTTTATAGTTTTATAAATTTTAGTTTGTTTCTGCCATTAAAGTTATACTCCCTTTGTTCGGAAATATAAGTCAATTGACTTTTCGCCACGCTTTTTAAGGAGTTAAAAATTATATAAAATAATATTTCTTTCATTAATTTTTTTACATAGTCTTATATATATTACTAATAAGTATATAGTTATGTAAAAAAATTATTATTTTATATAGTTTTTAACTCATTAAAAAGCGTGCCGAAAAGTCAATGGACTTATATTTCCGAACGGAGGGATTATAAGATAAAAACTTAATGATGTGAAATATGAAAAATGTATAGAGGTACTTAAATTTTATAATATACTTTCCTTGATTAAGATACTCCTTAAGATACCAATTTACAATGGTCATTGTGAAACTACTTTTCTTATATCATTTCACTAGTTCAATACCTACATTATCTCCTCTCTTTTTTTTAACATTGATACATTTGATATTAAAAATGTGTATAAAAATATTTACAATTAAACCATAAATACTAAATCCGGTTTTATAAACAAAAGTTATTATAAAAACATTTAGTAAAATAAATTAAAATCTTATTATAAAGGTAAAATTGAAAATAAGATCATTCCTTGGGAAAATCGATTGTTAATCTTAGAATAGGAACTAGGAAGTAAGAATTTCACCAAAGGATTTATTTTTTTGTGAAGTTATTAATTAGGTTAATTTTATATATAATATATGAATAGATATAATTTTTTGTAAATATTCACTCTTTCAAAAATAATTAACAAAATATTCATGGATATAATTTTTTAAAAAATATTAGTGTGTTATGCCTTTGTTTCTTAATACACTATTTACATATACAAAATCTAAAGAATGCATGCGAACATCGAATCTTAAAGTCCAAATGAAATGCTCAACATCGTAGATGCCTTGAAATCCACTGCAGTAAATAATATTAGGGATTCAAAACAACATTAGGGATTCATTAGAGCTAACCACTCAAATCTCAATCAATATTGAAACTGAAATATTCAAATATTTGTAACATATTTTTCCCAACCCATTCCTCTTTCAATGCTTTATATATAGTTTGCTAATTTTAATATATTTTGTTATTTGGAAAATTTTAGCTTCATATGGGGTGTCTTTCCCTTTATTTTACAAAAACTACCCATTAAATATAGACTTTTACACTTAATCACCCATCATCAATCAATCATCAATATCAATATCAATCATCAATCAATATCTATATCTATATCTATATATATATGTATGAATATATATCTCATAAGATTTTATATTGAATAGATAATTAATTAAGTGGGTAAGATAGAATATTGTAGTTCCTATATATACCGAGGCTATATGGGAGGTATTCCCAAACAACTTTCAATATCCTGCTAACCTACTCGGCGAAAGCAACTTTCATATCGTAATACAAAGCCTCTTCATTAGTGGAGTACGTACTTGCCAGTTGCCGCCATCAACCGCAACTTTCAATCCCGATTAGCAAATTTGCAATTTGCAATCAAGAATCCTACTACGTGTGTGTGTGTATATATATATATATATATATATATATAGCTTTATATTCATATATTTATCGGGTTATGTGTTTAGTTTGCAATCGATCGGTGCCTATATTGTTTTTATGTTTTGAATTAGATATTCAGTGTTTGCAGTTGTTGTTTTGATCAGTTTTATCCAAGTTAATGGTTCACATATATAAATGGTGTACACATTTGGTGTTTTGAGTCGATCGGTGTATTTGACAAGTTGTTTTGAGTCGATCGGTATATGCATGGTGTCCAGAAAATTCTGTGCCTTTTCTGGATTAAAGCGGGGTTATTTTTGCTTGTGTGACATTTTCTGAATTAAAATGGTATATATTTCTGGACCACATCAATTAATAAACCAAAAACTTATCTTTTTACATAATTTATTCAATATAACCTTATAACTTATATTTTAATTAGATTATGTGATTGAGATATTTATCCGTTTAACAAAATATAATTAACAAATGCATGCATAACATGAATGATGCAAATTAAACTTATCTTTTTAGACCAATATATTAAGTGGCTATAAAACTATAAAACCTATCAATTAGTTAACATAATATTCATCTTTTAGCCACATCGAGCTAATTTTTTTAAATTTTTTTGTCATATATAATATACTAAAAAACGTGTGAAATCCAATTCATGGGCAAGTTTGGGTAAATAGGTGATTTTTAATAATGAATAGAATTTTGTATACCTCAACCTATATCATCTTAAAACAAAATTTCGTTTGAAAACGTAACGTGTATATATGGTAAAAAGATGGATTTTTTATTAGAAAGGTGGTTAATTAGGGTGAACTTGGTCATTTTTCAAAGTTCAATTAATAGAAATACATCCCTTAAATAGCCATTATATATTCTTATATAGCATTAACTTAACTATGTTTGGAAATATATATCGTTTGACTTTTTAACATATTTTTCAGAAGCTAAAAATTATATAAAATATCATTTTAATTTATCCACGTTTCATAAAAATTGTAATAAATCAAATACTAACTTAAAGTTTTTGAAAGTATCATTTTAATTTATCGTTTGAATCATAAAGTTTTGAAGATTTTGCCTTGGATAAAAATTTTCATAAAAATTGTAAGAAATCAAATACTGTAATAATTTAGTTTCAGACATAAATTTTATAAAGATGCAGTATTTTATTTACCAAAATCTATATTCTATATAAAATACTAAAGCGGTTTCTGGTGCAATTTCGCATTCATGGAATTTTTTGGATTAAAAAAGGATTATTTTTGTGTGTCATATTCTGAATTAAATTGATATTATATTTTTGGGCCACATCAATTAATAAGCCAATATAGTTAGGTAAAAAACTTATCTTTTTAGTTCAAATAATCTATCTAATATAACCTTATATTTATAATATTAAAATTGTGATTTAAGATTCTCACGGTGATGTTAATTTATTGGCTTTGTTTTCATTGTTTTCACGTGAGGTTATGTTTAAAAGGGATTTACAAATAAAATTCCTTCCCATTATATATGTGATAGGGGTTGATATAGAAGTAAGAACAACCAAACTTAAAAAAAAAAAAAAAACAAGCAAACAAACAAACAAACAATTGAACAGAAAAATAAAATAGATTTTTTTTAAAAAAAAATTAATAACATAAATCCTCATCACCAAAACTCATCGAATGTTTTAAGCTATCTTAACTGATCTGATTCTGACTTTAAAACATGCAATTTTAATCGGTGTGAGATGAGCCATAATATGAACAACAACAAAAAATATTCATTAATAAGTTAGTGTTCCTTGATTTTGGTAAATAGAGAGTAGTCATTCGGGTTCGAACCAGGGACTTCGGGTACTACTCATAAATCCTTTCTAATATTTGATATGTAAAAAAAAAAATCATTTGATATATTTAAAAGGGATTAGATTACATGAGAAAACGACACATAAATGAAATTAACCTCTTTGTTTGTATATTGAATTTAACCAAACATGATTTTTCTTTAATTTCTTATATGATGGGCTGCAAGTTTTATTCAAATATTTCAAGCATAAAATTTAATAAAAAAATATTTTAAACAAATTAATATAATAAACTATGATTTTTAACGAAGCGCGCAAAAGCGTGGGTACAAAATACTAGTATATAATACTAAAACATAGGCGTGGAAATCATATGTGGCGGACTCTGGTCGAATTCGCTTATGTGTCATTTTATGGTGCGATATGGGATGGGTTTTGGCCACATCAATTAATGATGATCCAATAAATCTAAGCCACGTTAGACGATAACCACATCTATTTATACATGTGTCATCTTATGTGTCATCTTATGTGTCCACTTTAATTAATGATTAAATTAATTTTTATTATAAATATTCAACACCATATCATACAAATCTTATCATTTTACTTGAATTGTTTTATAGATATTTTATCTAGAAAAAAATATATAGATTAGATTAATTTATATGAAAAAGGTTAGATTTGTTTTATATATCACTAACAAAGAGATAAACACTATTCGATTCTACAAATTAATTTAATGTTTTATGTATTTCCATTATTCCTATGACTATTGAATTAACCTTAAGATTTATATACATAGCTAGATACATAGCTATTTTTTTTTAGCGAAAGGTACTTAGCTACTAATATCATTAATTGATGTATAAAACTATTTATAATTCAATATATAATTATTACCAAAATTTACTTGTGCTTTTTTTTAATAAAAAATTCATCATGGACCATAATTATATATATTTTATATAGATATATTATATATGATTATATTTTATATATGTCAAATAACAATTAACTGCGTCGTATGGTACATATATATTTTATATAGGATTAGGCATGGTATGGTACATTTATATTTTATACAGGATTATACATATATTTCTTTTCTAAAATTTTGTCATAAAATTTTACGCATGGTACATTTTTTTTAAAAGGTTGACAGCATGCATACTCATCCCAATTTGCCGGCATGCATAATATTAGATAGATTATTTACCTAAAAAAATCGCGGGTAATAATTTACAAAATAATATTTAGATAATTATATAATTATTATGATATAAAAAAATCCGCGAAGATCGCGGGTAATAATACTAGTTAAATATAAATTATAGAAAATCAGTAAATGGTTTTTATTAACAAATCACCATCCATTGTCTATTTCTATTAAGGTTTTGTCAAATATATATGATATTATAATATTTTAAGTTTTATATTTAAATTAGAATCCCAAGTATATTTAAAAATATATTTCACTAAATTTATATATATTTCAAAAAAACTTGATGTATATATATGAACAAATTCTCCTATTTTATTCCTAAAAATGCTAATAAATTTTAAAAATATTTTATAGACTGCTTTTTAATCAAAATTAAAATAATTTTATAAGTCATTAGCATTGTTTAAATTTCATAATATTTTTTGTACTGATAAGTAATGCCTCATTTTCTTTTATTTGCAAACACATACACTATATACTAAAAATGAAAAAAATTATCTAAATATTTTTTTAAAAATATTTTCTATGTTCACTTATAAATCACTCCCAACATTCTTATCTGATGTGGGACATGGTGTTACATAAATATATAGACATTTTTAGGTTAAGTTTTTCATAGACTAGATCAATTTAGAGAGATTCAATTTAGAGATTGAAGACGTGAGTTTCTGGTAAGCCATGAGCAACTAAGCTTTTTTGGTTTTGCCCGCGGTTCAAGACTTGGTTGGTTGAATCGCGAGTTTTAATTTCTTGTTATTCCTATCGTGTATAATTTCAACCTATTTTGATTACATATGTTGATTTTATCTTGACTGCGCACCTTGATAGAATCGCATTGCGATACGGTTTTGATTCATGTCTTCCATGAACTTAATTAATCTATTGTAGCAAACATATTCATGTGGGATTCCTTTAACAAAGCTTGAATGTTTAGGAAGTTGACATATCAACTATTGATTTTCTAGGGAATATGTGTTCGCTTATATGTTAGGGATATTGGGAATTTGTACTATCATTTGTTAACAATTTCCCCTTGTTTAGATTGCATGGGAATTTAAGAGATTATTAAGACTCATTTAGGCTAATAATCTATTCAAACTAATATAAAAAATAATCGATAGAAAATAAGTAACTAGATAAAGATTCGAGTAAACCAATCAATGTTGCGAATTAGCTGGCGCCCAGAGGAGCCACAATCTCCCAATAAATTGAATTGGTGATAGGAGATGAAGGACACGTGGATGTGTAGGTGGATAATGTATGGGTGCTTCAACAGTATACATATGATATACATGCATCTTCTAGCTTACTTGTCATCTTGTCGACAATTATATGCCACCTCTTTCAATTGAGAATGGCTATCCACGCGTAGAGAACCATTTTTTTGTCCCCCATCTCTATGAATATCATCGATCCATCCAGTTTTAATTTAGATGATTGACGTATGCCTTGTTTGGGCCACTAATTTACAAGAAGAATGCACAAAATCAAATTGATTTTTTAGTTCAACTCAAGTACATAGACGACTAAAGTACTGAAGGAATCGAGTAGTAATTGCTAGATTTTTTAGTTTAGTGTAAACAATTAAGGTTATCCGACAAAAAAATTTAAAACTCTTATTTACCATACGAGATTAACCATTGTTTGGTTACCCACAACCGTGAATCCCTCGACTCATATATAGTGTCACCTAGGAAAAGATTGTAGAAAAAAAAAAGTAAAATTGGATGATCCGAAACATTGGACTCAACTGCGCACAAGAGTCTAGAAAAGTAGGGTTCACAGTCTCAAAAAACGAGGGCATTTGGAAGAGGCGTGTATGCGCCAGCAAATTTCACTCAAAACGACATCGTTTTACTTAAAGGATGTGTGAAGTGTTGTGTTTCATCCTTCAATTGCTGCAAAAAAAAAAAAAATCTTCATAAAGTATATTAGTAACATGGATTTTGTCTATTGAAAATGTATATTTTAAACAATAACATTCGAATCCTTTTCATTTTTTTTACAAAATAATTATATTTTAACCCGAAAACTAAAAAAAAACTAAATCAAAATATACACATAAGTGGGAGGTGTGCAATCCTAAATCGACAACGGTGGCCCGATCATTTGTAAACGCCGCTCGCAACCCAGGTGGAGAATGGCCACTTGCAAATGTCACTCGCAATTACCGCTCGCAATAACTGCTCGCATTCGCCGCTCGACTCTAACATGAATAAATAATACTCATATGTTCTTTATCGAATATTAAAAAATTATTTTTTGACTCACATTTTATTGTTAAATAAGTACATAAATAAATAAATAAATAATGGAATAATTGATTAAATAAAATGAAAAATAGTAATAAGTAAGTAAACAATCTTAGTTCGAGATTGGGTTCATGAAAGGAGGTAAAAAGTACAAAAAAAAAAAATTAGATGAGGTGATTAAGCTAAGGTGACCGATAAAAGAAAAAGAAAAAGTTATGAACCGGGTAGGAAGCTGATGCATAATTAGCGTTGGGTAGTGTTTGGCTTCGTTCGTCGTTTACGCCTTTGTAGAGCGCTTTTACTTGTATTTTACATTACCTTTGTATTTTTTTTTATCACGGTTGTCCGTCTGCCGACTTGTCGTCTGATGTGTCTTGCCTCGAATTTTTACCTAATAAAATTAATTAGCGTTGAATGCGGGGTGGGGTGGTCAGTGGTGGGATGGGTTGATTGATGTGTTCTGTGTTCATTCATCTGTGTCTCTCTCTCTAAAACATCTGTCTATAAAAAGATCTACTGGAAGGAACCTTCCTCTGCGCCTCCTTATTCCATCCGATTCCTCAACTCACCCCAATTCCTAATTTCCACTTCTTTGGTTTTCCCAATTGTCATCATTTTCATTACCCTGAATCTTGTATCCATGTAAGGTTTTTTCTTCTTCTTTCTTTATGACGGATCTGTTCATTCATCAATTGGGTTTCAATTGTTGGATTTCGATTTTTATATATGTTTATTGTGGTTTGGTTAAACCCTAAAATTCTATATATGTTGGATAGATGTTTACTTAATTAGAAGCTAGTAACTGTTTTGGTTGAAATTGAGTCAATGGCTTTTCAAATTTCTTGTCGTTTATGTTAATGTTGATAGATGTTTAGGTCTTCTGGATATCAGGGGATTGTTGCTGCATTAAGTCGGATTCAACTCTTAAAGTTCTTTATCACTGTTTTGTTTGCTTTTATTTCTGTGTATATCGACAACTTGAAATGGATTTTCTGAGATTTGGGCTTCTTCAATTGACAGCTGCATCTGAATATATACACTCCAATTTAGGATATATGTATTGCTTTAGTGTTGCCCTGAATTCCTAAAAGTTATAGATCTTCTGATATACACTCCAATTTTGAAGAACCCAATGGTTTTTGGCTTGTCCTGATTTTTTTTGTTTTTGATGATAATGAAATACAGTATATTTTAACTGATCAGATGATATGATTCAAAACTTGTCCTTTATTATACTTCATTGTTGTTTGATCTACTACACTAAGAGATACTGATACTGATGTTGATTGTATTGTATATTTGCATCTCCTAGAGAGATTCTGATATGATTGTATATTGTCTGGCTTGATGTGTTTGCTGCATTGAGTTGGGTTCATCTTTGAATGTCTTTTGCACTGTTTTGTTTGCTTTTGTTTTTGCTTAAATAAAACACTTGCAATGGGTTTTGTGAGATTTGGGTTTCTTCAATTCAAAGCTGCAGAAGCATTAACTGCTTAACTGAACTTGATTGCACACTGTAACCCCCTTTGAGATACCCTAAATTCCTAAAATACATGGATCTTCGGAGACTACACTTCAATTTTGAAGATTCCAATGGGGATTGTCTTCTCCGATTGTTGTTTTTGGTGATGATGAATAATAGTGGCCCTTGATTAGATGATTTGATTCTTTTTCTTGCAATGAGAACCTACAAAACATATTATGTACTTCGTTGTTGAGGTCTTCATGGTTGTATTGTATATTTGCATCTGCTAGAGAGATTCTGATCTCACTGTGTTACTAACCTTGACTTGCTGCTTCCTGTAGATATAAGAAGAGATTGTGGTGAAGCAATAATCCTGTCTAACAATGGGTCTGGCCGCTCTCCCGAGTGCATCCGAAGGCGTTCTGTGCGTAATCCTGGTCAACACTGCGGTGCCATTCACCATTGTCCGATACCTCATCCGCACCATACTTTTTTATCTTTGGAGTTCACTTGGACTCAGCCTTCACCCCAGCGGATAGCTCAGATGAAGACCCTAATTCAAACCGCCTCACCCCATCAGACACCTACCTTGATGAGTTCAGGAGCAGAACACCTGCTGTCAGGTTTGATTCAGTCTGCAAGAAAGCAAAGGTGCACCAAGAAGAAGAAGAAGAAGAGTTTGAAGAAGGGCAAGATTGCTCGGTTTGCCTCACCGGGTTTGAGCCAGACTCTGAGATCAACCACCTCACTTGCGGGCACGTCTTCCACAAGGCATGCTTGGAGCAATGGCTGGATTACTGGAACATCACCTGCCCTCTTTGCAGGACACCCCTGATGGGTCCTGAAGAGGACACTCATTGCAATGTATGGTGAGAGGTCCAATTTCTCCGCTATACGAGCCCTTGAATCCAAAACAAAAGACGATGTTGATCTCGACAGTTTCGCCCTTGTGTGTACATAGAAGTAGTAACAACCAGTAGCAGTAGACAGTAAGTAGTGTACATAAAAGAGAGTAAGGGGTGTGAATGGATTGTTGGTGTTGTAGGAACTAGCTAGGAAGAGCACTCGGTCCAGTTGGCAACCTGTAGTGTTCACTCTGTTACTGTTTTGATGAAATTATTTATGGTCATTTTCCCTTTGTTGTAGAGTGTTCAAATGTGCAATAAATCATTGTATATGAAATAATTTAATTATAACCCAAAAGACTTATAACTCAATCTGCCAACATGAGTTAAAAGACTTCTTAAATATCACTGAGCTTACGTTGAATTTCATTCAAAGTCAAATTAGTAATGAGTGAAGTGATTCATTAATCTCATAGGCTCTCTAAACATACTCGAGTTGACACAAGAGGTGACAATTCGGTTGTTCAGGTTAGATTCGGTTATGCACATTCAGGTTCGGTCATATGTCGGGTCGGGTCATATGTCGGGTATACTGTATGTTCGGTCGGATTCGGGTCGGGTCGGTCAGTTTTCGGGTCTGGTAAGTTCGAGCCAAATGGATTTCGGGTTGGGTTGGGTCGGGTTCGGGTTGGGTCAAGTCGGGTCACATTAAGTTTTATTATAAAATGATGATTATTTCTTGTTAATCTTAGTTATTGACTATTAAACTTCGTTTCTTTAGTATATTAGGTCTCATTATATGTAATTCACGTTATTTGAGTATTTGAAATTAAGAAAATTAAAGTAATTGGAAGGAAGAGTCAGGTTTTGTTCGAGTCAATGACGGGCCGGGTATGAGTCGAGTCGGGTTTGTCTATGTTCGTGTTCATTCAGGTATCGGGTCAAAATGGGTCAGGCTTGGGTTCGGATTCGGGTTGTGCATGACATTAGATTTTCGGTCGGGTTTGAGTTCGGGTTTTCGAATCGGGTCAGATTTTGTCAGCTCTAGACACAACGCTCGAATCAACTCGAGCTGAAAATATAACTTTTAATTCAGCTCGATAATAACCTGGTTTGAAATAATAACTTGTGTTTGAATTCAAACTCTAAACGAAATTTTTTATTTTCAACTAACTTGACTTTAAACCTTGCTAGTTGCTCCAAATACCATCTCTGTGACCAGTTGAGTTAAGCTCATGCAGACAACTTGACTTTAAACCTTGTTTTCAGCTATGGTGCTAGAAAACAGGGATTTTCGAGACAACAGATCCTCTGTCAAGCACCAGCTTGTCATCCTTCAATAAAAACTGAACCGAACTTAATTAGAGACCTAACCCAATCCTGACTCGAGTATGCCAATTGTCAGCTGTAGGTAAGAATGTAAGATGGGTGGAATTAGGTATGATTTCATGTCTAAAACAATGGATGGCCCTTTTTTTTTTTTTTTGGGTCCACAATCAAAATTAAAGTTCTTTTTTATATGAATCACAACTCATTTTCTGATCATGTCGGTCAACATTTGAACTCACTATAGTTTGGATGGTGTACTATTGATTAATTTTAAGTTTCAATCAAGATTCTCATTGGATGATTAGTTTATGATCTCTTTTTTCGGGAAACTTCGAGTATTATTCAAACTATAAAGAACATAAGGTAATCATCCATCTTTCTTGCTCTGGATTGGATGGATCATATTCATATGGGTGTTATAAAACAATAATCAAAACCCACGATGGGATGCGAGTAACAAACTCCACTTGTTTAGTTTAGTGATTTGGAAACTATTTTAAGTACTTTTTCAATGTTAACTTTGAGATATTATAACATTTCTAAATAAGTAGAGATTTAGTATTATAAATTGGTTCCCTGTATATCATTCTTAACTTACTCAATTAGTTATATATTAGTAGTGAAAACTAATTAAAATACCCCCACCTTTTGGGGTATGGTAAAAATATATCCTCAACTTTAAAAAGTAATAAAAATATCCCGACCTTTAATAGTAGTGGTAATATATTACCACGATTTTTCTCACTGGTCAGAAATGCTGAAAAGACATCCTACATTGATTTTTTATGAGAGTTTTTTTGAACGGTTTCCTTTGGAAAAAAATAAAGAGTTGGACCGGGTTCATACACCACGCTTTTTCCTCTCTCCTATCTTCTTTCGTGATCGCCTCTTGAGCTGTCTTCCGGTCTTCCAGGCAACTCATAGTTCCTCTTCAATGGCAGTCTCCCTCCCTCGTGGTCGACTATCTTGAGTTGTCTCTCTCACATCTTCTTCCTCTTTGATTCGTTCACAAACTTAGCTGAATAAGTTTTTTTTCCCTCTTTGTTGTTGCTTTTGTTTTCGGTTTAGTTTTGTAGTTGTCGGTTTGGTGTTAGGAATAGTCGTGTTGTGTTAATTTGAGGCAATTTTGACCGGATTAGTTGCTTGTTGAATCAATTTCATTTTTTCGGGTTTAATTTTGCTGTCGTTGCATTGTTTCCCTGAGGAGACCATTTAAGAAAACCCGATTTTAGTACTAATTTGTAAAAAGGCTTCCACGCAGGATGCCTTGTCAAAAACAAAATCAACGTAGGCGGCATTGGCAGCATTTTTCACCCATGAGAAAACTCGTGGTAATATGTTACCACTACCCTCAAAGGTCGGGATATTTTAATTACATTTGAAAGTTAAGGATATATTTTTACCATACCCCCAAAGGTGGGGGTATTTTAATTAGTTTTCCCTATATTAGTATGATCTTCGCACCATGACACGCTGTTTTTTATAAATAAAATCTTAATAATATATTAAATTATTAAATTAATATTATAAAATAATAGTAAAATTTCAAATATTTAAATGTTTTGAATTAAATCAATTGGTTGAACAAAACAACTAAAGTAGCGTGTGTGTGTGTGTGTATTCAATGCATTTGCTCCTTACAATGCATTCGTGAGAACATTTCTAAGCCACTAGATTAAAACGGAATTAAGGGCTATGATGAAAAGTCAGCATGTTAAAATTAAAAAGAGTAATTTGTGGAAACTAAAAAGGTGAAAAAAATTAATTACCTTATATATATATATATATATATATATATATATATATATATATATATATATATATATATATATCTTTGGTAGGGTAAACTTTTTATAGTGACTAGCCCCACCGTTTCGCGGCCCCATACCCCAGAAACCCCTTGCGGGATTTTTTGAGGAGGCTCAGTACCACTTACGCAAAGTGCGATCAGCGGTCCCAACCTCACCTACCTGCACATGGACCACTTCACCACTTCGGCTTGACCCTATAGATTAGTATACACCACTTGGCCGTACGCGCTTGTGGGAATTAATATGGCCTAAATGCACCAAGTGAGATTCGAACCCGAGACCTCTCCTTTGGAATACCTCACCCTTACCGCTAGAGCAAGAGGTCATTGGTTATATATATATATATATATATATATATATATATATATATATATATATATATATATATATATATATATATATATATATATATATATATATCCATTTACATTGAAAATACGTAAGTTACGTTAGTTAACACTAGAAATCAACACGAATATGAATGAATATTATTCAACACTACTATTATGAATGAATATTCATCATGAATATGAAAAGATGATAGTATATTCCCATATTCATCTGAATAAACATGCATTTCAAGGTTGTTGTGTTATTCATCTTAATAAATATTCATTTGAATACAATAGACTTATTCATTTGAATAAATTCGACTTATTCATCTGAATAAACTATTAGTTATTCATCTGACAAAATATTCATTTGAATACACTCTATTTATTCATCTGAATAAATATTCATTTGAATACACTCCACTTATTCATATCAATAAATGGAGATAGTTGAATGGAACTCCACGTTAGTATTATCTAGAATTCCAAACTCACAATTCAATGAGACCAAGTCTTAATCGCAGTAGGCAAAACAAGATGAGTTGAGTTGAGCATGCTTCCAAACGCCGTCTCTCAATTCTTCAAAGTTGAAAAAGATGCTTAAAATAATCTAAATCAAGTCTTTATATAACCCTAAGTACCGTCAAAAAACCCTAGAAGACGTTCTTAAAAGATAGAGTTCAATTAAGGAAAGATGGAGATTCGGCGTTAACTTGGCCCAGCAAGGTCGCGGGCGCGGCCTCCAGAGCCGCGGGTGCGGCTTTTTTAGAGAGTTGTCCAATGCTAGCCGCGGGTGCGGCCTTCCTGTGTTTCTTGTTCTTTTGGTCGTTGGTCCTTCCGTGTGCTTCCTTACCTCTTCCTTCTGCATTTCACTTGACTTCTCTTGCTTGATCTTAGCTTCATATGGTCCATAAAACTCTCATGATCGCCCTCTTTACCACTCCGAATATGCAAATACACACTAAGCTTGTGTAGATTCTGAACTTGACCACCAAATGAGCAAACAAGCAAAACTAACCAATTAACATGCAATATATACATCTAAAGGACCCTAAAACTACTCTATAATGCATATTTAAATATGCATTATCAAACCCCCTACACTTAGCCTTTTGCTTGTCCTCGAGCAAAACAAACATAATCCTTCATGCAATAGCCTCATCAAAAGCAACATCTCAACAAAGTGCAAACATAGGCAAAGCAAACAAATGTCCTAACATGTATTTAAGTGATCAAGTAGCCCACATTCTTATCCATCCAACCTCACCGAGAATAAAGTGTTTTCGCTCTCACTCAAGTGTTTAGGTTTATCAAATAACACTCAAAATCTATCCAAATGCAACTAAGCTGCATAAGAGTTGAAATTGAATCACAATCTCCACCGTGGATGTTATTACCAACGAAAATCATCATGAGGTCTTTTATGGGTTGTAATGGGGGTTGGTAAGAAAATTAAGGTGGGAGTATGTTGGCCATGTGGTGCTTGTAAATCCAGGAACTAGAACCTACTACACTTCCATAATCATAACACTCTCTAACCATCAAACTCGTATCTCAATTACAACTCATGTAAAGAATTTTCCTTTCAATCCAAATATCTTCCAAATTACAAACAAAAGCAAATGAAGTGGTTCTTTTATTGCATACAATGTATTCTTTTCTTTTCTTTTCTGATTTTTTTTTTATAGAAATAAAACCAACTTCAACTAATAAGCTAAAAACAAGACTCTACCATTACATATCATTCCACTCTCAAAGCACACTCAACATCACTAAAATCAATCTCTAACCAACTCTATCCTAGTTCCCGGATGGGTTAGGCTATAATTAGCTAAGGAAGATTTTTGTGGAGTTACAAAGAATAGGCTAATAGGCTCAAAAGGGCTTCAAGCAATGGAAATAATTAACATAAGGTAGATATGGAAAATATAAGGCTAAAAAGAAACATGCCTCAATCATGTGAAATTCACCAATAACAAACATACAAGTACAACCTTGACATAGATAACAAAATCAATTCTAAGAGGTAGAAGTATTGGAGAGTATTCATACACATGAATAAAAACAAAAGGACTCAATGAAGTGTAGTCCCAATAAGGCCAAAAATCAACTCACAAGGTTAACTTTTTGTTGGATTTCAATCATACTTGGAACTTAGATCATACATGCTCAATTATGTTCACCTAACTATGTTCCACATAAAAACCATAAGTAGGATAAGGCTAAAACAATTCAAACATGTCATGGGACTTATATGATCATACTTTCAATAAGAGGTTGAGGACTAACTAGGCTAGATGGTTGTTTAGAAAATGACATATTCTATGCAAATGCATGATATTTTCTTTTCTTTTTCATCTGTTTTTTCATAAAATAAACCTAAGATGCAAAACATGAATATTATGCAAACTAAATTAAACATGCTTAATATGCAATGCAACTCTAATATGTACAGTAAATCTCTCCCCCAAACTTGAAACTTTCATTGTCCCAATGAAATCAAAGACAACAAAAAATTAGAAAGAATAGGGGAGAAGGAAAACAATACTTACTAGCTCACTGGTATATATGGTGGAGGTGGTGATGGACACTCTGCTCAAGCCCAAATATTCGTAAGGAGGGAACATTGAAAAAGTTGGTCATGAACAACTCACAACCCTTAAATTTCGCCCATTTCTTAAAGGAAGGACATCGAAAAACGATCAAAAAGAGTGTTGCAGAGGTGAGGCTGCGGACGCGACTTTGGATGAGGGACCTTTTAAGATGGTCGCGGGTGCGGGGCCATGCTAGAATGTTCTCCCTTCATTCTTTCTTCTTTCTTATCCTAAAGTGTTAGCCAGATATGCCGAAAAACACTACCTAAAATCTAAGAAAGTTCTAAGAACGATGAGAATAATAAAGTAACTAATAATGAACAAAACTTACCTCGGGACGCCTCCCGAGAAGCGCCTTTGTTTCTCGCCCTTGGCGGAAAAATTCCCACATATCCAAGAGTCTCATATCTAATAAACCTCCATCACTCATGCATTCAGTAAGACTTCGTGTATCAGAAGTCATGCCATCAAAGATGCATAGAAGCACTTCCCTTATACTAGCTTGATATCCCCATGAATAAACATCATTAATGTACTCCTGCAGTCTGATGAAGTATTGATGAAAACTCTCTCTAAGTAACTGCAATAACCTCACCTTCAACATATGTTAGTAGTACGAGTGCGGACCATGTAAGTGGTCCACACCAAGGTTAGTAACTAAACACACAAAGTAAACAATAATAGTTCCCCGACAACGACGCCAAATTTTGACAAGACGAAATCGTTGTGTTTTCCTATTAAAAGAATATCCAAACCAACCAACTAGTATAGCTAGTAAGTCCGGAGTCGATCCACATGGAACTACTTTGACTTTATGTGTTATAACTACCAACAAGAATAACAAATGGGGGTGTAGAAATGTAAAGGTGAAAAGAATTAAAGAAGTAAGTATGGTGATGGTTGTAAACAATGATGAATGAGATGTTTCACTTACGATTCTCAACGTTGGTTCATCTACTTGATCATAGTTCTTCCTTCTAGTTGTTTCTTTTTTATCATCCACTCTTATCTTAATTTAAATAGACTATTAGCCCTATGAGTTCTAATAATCCTTTATTCCTAAGCAATCGTAACACGGATTAAGGTTTAATCCTAGAAATAGCACTAAGCTGATATCCTCATATTTAGTCTTATTTTACATCATTTTTTCATTCCATTTGAGTCATTTTATTAGCTTTTGTGTTAGGAAAGTGTGTCGTTTGTGTTAGTTTTCATATTTTGCGGGATATGGATGTCTACACAAGCTTTGGTGGTGTTTTGTAGGTTTTGAAGCTAAAAAGAGGCGATTCTAGAGCTTAAGGAAGAGTGGAGAAGGATGGAAAAAGGACACAAAAAGATTGACAAAGGAACGAGTGAAGAAAAAGAAGAAGCGTGTAGCAGAGCCTCGGCGCCGATACCCTTGACCTCGGCGCCGACACCCAGCGGATTCCAACAACACTGTTTTTGAGCAGACCCTCGGCGCCGATACCCTGACCTCGGCGCCGATACCCTGTGCGAATCTGCAAGAGAATTTTGTGGGCTGATTTAATTGATTTTTGAGCTTTTTAATTAGGGTTTCTATTTAATTCCTTTTAGGATCTTTTAGTTAGATAGACTTGGGATATTTTATCTTTCCTTAGATAGGATATATTATTTTCCTAAGATAAAATCTCTTTCCTTGGAGATTAAGTCTTATATTTTTTTATCTTTAAATAAAGCCTATTAGGGGCTGATTTTGGGGGAGAAGAGGAGACATTGTTCAGCGCGAGTGCTGCGCGCAGCAGTTGTAGGACGATTTTTAGGGTTTTGTTTGGCGTTTGGGTGAAAGTTTGGACGTGTTTGTTGCGATTGCACGCTGAATTTCCATGTTTTATTTAGTTTAATTTCAGTTTATGGTTCTTCTCTTAAATTCATGTTTATTTACTCCATGTTTGAGTAGTTCTTTTCTCTTCTAGGGTTGGGGTGAGCCCAACAATAGACATATGTGTTGAATTGATGGATCTATGATTTTTTGATGTTTTTATCTTCTTCTACCTATGTGCTTAACCTTTGATGAAAGTCTAAAGGAATTCATAGTTGCAATTGAACTTGAAAGAGGAAATTGTTAACTTGATAGTAATTAGGGTTTTCTAATGAAAGTTAAAAGATCCTAATTAAGAGAAGGTAGAAACAAGTAGGTCTTTTATGCGAAAGTGAATTGATTTACTTGTTGATTGGCGAAACTCAATTGTTTGATGAAAAAAGCATGATTTCTCATTTGATTCATTGATTTATACATGTGTTTGTTGTTGTGGTAAGCCTTGCCTTGGAAGTTTTCCCTTTTATTAATAAAAATTCAGATTTTATGCTCTTATCACCACTCATCTCTCTTCCATCTCTTTTGTTAGTTTCGACCCGACAAAGTAGCTAAATAAGAAGTGCCGACTCTCTCCTGTGGACGATCCTGACTCCCTATACTATAGCGGGGTCTTGACTACAAATTTATTTGGTCGAGAAACCCTCTCATCATAAGCCTCGAGATATATGAAGCTTGTAAGCAATATTAATTCCCTAAAGAACTGACATTTAACCTATAGTCAACTTCTTACACAATCAAGCTTTCCTATGAGGTCCTCTCAAATGTATTTGCTACTTTGGATTACGCTTCAGAAACATATGAATCAAAACCCTAGAAATGATGCTATTCTAACGCGGTCGCGAATCAAGATAAAATCAACACCATCAAGCAATTAAAGCACAAAGAAGTTGAAGTAGATAATAGAAATCAACTAGAATTCCAAACTCACAATTTAACGAGACCAAGTCTTAATCGTAGGCAAAATAAGATGAGTTTAGTTGCTTATGCTTCCAAACGCCGTCTCCCAATTCTTCAAAGTTGAAAGATGCTTAAAATAATCTAGATCAAATCTTTATATAACCCTAAGTACCGTAAAAAAAACCTAGAAAACATTCTTAAAAGATAGAGTTCAATTAAGGAAAGATGGAGATTCGACGTTGACTTGGCCCAGCAAGGCCGCGGGCGTGGCCTCTAGAGCCGTGTGTGTGGTTTTTTCATAGAGTTGTCCAATGCTGGCCGCGGGTGCGACCTTCCTATGTTTCTTGTTCTTTTGGCTGTTGGTCCTTCTGTGTGCTTCTTTGCCTCTTCCTTGTGCATTTCACTTGACTTCTCTTGCTTGATCTCAGCTCCATATGGTCCATAAAACTCTCATGATCGCCCTCTTTACCACTCCGAATCTACAATCTGCAAATACATAATAAACTTGTGTAGATTCTGAAGTTGACCACCAAATGAGCAAACAAGTAAACTAACCAATTAACATGCAATATATACATCTAAAGAACCCTAAAAATACTCTAGAATGCCTATCTAAATATGCATTATCACCCACCCAAGTCTCAACCCAATCTTATTTTAAGACAAACCAAATTGAATCGAGAAAATTTAAAACAAAATGTTGAACCGGACCGGAAACAAAGAAAATAGAAAACCAAACCCAAGTATTGTTCATCTCCCTTCCCCAAAACTCAATGCTTGAAATGGAAGAGAAAAAGAGAAGGGAAGGGGGTTGCCGCCGCCGACGTTCTCACCATGTCCGGCCACCCCTTTTACCCAGAAGATAACCTAAGTTCGAAATTGAATCAAGAGAGAAAGGAAAGGAGCTCACTGAGAGTTCTCGAGTTTTTCGGAGAGGATTCGAGACTGTCGGAGGTGCTCATTGGGGTTCATTCAGCTTGTGGAAGACGAAATCAGCATCATCCTGGCCTAGAACGAAGGAAGGGGTTATAAAGGCAGCTCTTTACAGTGTGTTTGATTGAAAGAAAGAGGGAAAGAGCCTCACCGAACCTTGAACGGAAAACAGGGACCAAAAGAAGGGTTGGCGGCGTCGGCTCTGGCTTCGATGTTGTTCCTAACTACTACTGCTTGATGGAAGCGAGAGAGGTGAAGGAGCCTAGATGTTTCCTTCGAACGGGCGACGTTGTGCTCGGTGGTGGTGCTTCAAAAAATAGGGCACAAATGTGACTTGGAGGTGCTCGGAAATTTGGAGAAAGAAGGAGGTGTTGTTGGGGAAGCTTGGTGGATAGAATAAGGAGGGTGGTGGTGGTGAAGATGGATGGTGAAAATAGTGAGGCAAAGGGGTTCCTTTGTGGGTTTCTTTGTCAAGGAAGAGGA
This sequence comes from Persicaria tinctoria, assembly GCA_037127255.1. Classification (NCBI taxonomy): domain Eukaryota; kingdom Viridiplantae; phylum Streptophyta; class Magnoliopsida; order Caryophyllales; family Polygonaceae; genus Persicaria; species Persicaria tinctoria. The sequence goes on along the minus strand of JBANSL010000011.1, from coordinate 7,230,637 downwards.
GATGAGGATGTGTGTGGGTTGGCTAGGGGTTTGTGTGGGTTAAATAGAGGGAGAAGGGTTGCATATGTGTTCAAATGAGGGGGAGGAGAGGCCAGCTGTGGTCTGACGAAATCGGAGAGGGTAGTGGTTGTTTGGAATCTTTATCAAATGTAGGGAAACAAGGCGTGAAGGAGGAGGTGTAGGTGGGAGGGGTTTTAGCCAAAAATGGGGGGTGTGGGTGTGTGCAGTCGGACCAAGAGAGCAAGAGAGGGAGGAGTATGCTGATTTGAGTGTCTGAGGAAGAAGAAGACAAGGATCACATGGTCCCTCCTAAAGAAATCAAATTCGAACTACCCGGGAAAATAAATCCTGAAACCCGCTTTCTCAACCCTATCTCAACTCAATTAAAATTAAATCGAAAGTTCAAATCCGAATAATAATAATAATGAAATTTAAAAAATATCTTCAATCTCGGTATAAGAAAGCGAAAATAAGACCTGAGGTCTCAAGAGGCGTCAACATATCCCACTTAGCACTCTTAGGTCTGTTGTCCTTATTTGGAGCCTTAAAAAGATGTTCGTGACTTAGGTATAACTTGAATCACTTATAAATCACCCCGAACATCCTTATTACATCCAATGTAAGATGAGGTGTTACAAAAACCTTGTAGGGACATTAGTTTGGGCTATCAGAGTATTGATGGTTGTGAGTATAACTGCATTGCTTTATAAACAATATGCAATTGCGAAGTGTGCTCCATATGCAACACTTCAAGATAGGAGTCACGTGAATGTATGAAAGATAACAAGACCCTTATAAATATTCTCCAGTACATCCCCTTGACCCTCATATTGAAGCGATAAGTGATTGTACATTCAGCCTCCCTTTGCCAAGAAAATGCATCGGCAAGGCGAGAGGGTGAAAGATGGCGACTGCTTGAAACACCCTTCTTCTTTGTTGGACTAACAAATGCATCTTTTAGAAATCGCCTTATTGGTCTTTCATTAGAGTGAGATACACCTTTGATGTTATGCACATTGAAAAAAATGTATCTGATAACATCATTGGAACTACTCTTAGTATTGAAGGAAAGTCCAAAGATGGCCCCAATGCTCGTGCCGCATTACAACAGAGAGGGGTGCAGAAAAATCAATTGAAAAGGAGTAATGAATGACTTCCTCATGCACATTTCTTAGTGAATCCGAAATATCTAGTAGAGGTGTTCGAATGTTTCAGCAAACTAAAATACCCTCATCTTTACGATGGGAGCTTGAAGAACAAGGTTAATGTCTATGAAAAGAAGTTTCATTGATTGAAGACTCATGATTTTCATGTGATGTTTCAACGTCTTCTCCCAATAATGATTCATGCATACCTAGCATTGACCACTGTCAAGCCTTTAGTAATTGCATTGTCAAGATGGTTTTAGAAATTATGTGCTAGGGAGTTAAGAAAAAAAGATGTTTGGGTAATCGAAGATGAGATATTCAAATTTTATGCAGTCTAGAGATAATTTATTCTCCACATTTCAGCACAATCATGGTTGATTTTATGTTTCATCTACCACAACAAGTTCTACTGATCGGACTTGTGCATTATACATGGATCAACACCACACACACAAGTTCACACACTCGTGCACACAGAGGACCAAATGTAAGAGGAGGATCTGTCAATTGAAACTGTCTTGACAGGGCACAGCACACACACAAAATTCTCAGAAAAGCCTCACACCATTTGATTGATAGTAACTTCCAATACATACACCAACAAAATCTTAACTGCCCGAGCAACATAACTTCCACTACCTCCACTAACATCAATCCTAGGTAGTGGGTTTGATTGAAATAAAACTGACTCTTAATACAACTTCTAACATGACTTAGCTGCTAACAAACTTAACTAACATGACACTAATAATACTTGTAACATAAGTTTGAATCACACATATGGCACTACACTTCTAGCAGGAGCCTAGATGCTTCCTTCGAACGGAGGATGTTGTGCTCGACGATGGTGCTTCGAAAAAACAGGCACAGGTGTGACTTGGCGGTGCTAAGAAATTTGGAGGAAGAAAGATGTATTGCTGGGGAAGCTTGAGGGACGGAAGGTGGACAGAACAAGGAGGGTGGTTGTGGTGAAGATGGTTGGCGAAAACAGTGAGGAAAAGGGGTTCTTTTGTGGGTTTGTTTATCAAGGGAAGAGGAGATGAGGATGTGTGTGGGTGGGCTAGGGGTTTGTGTGGGTTAAATAGAGGAGGAAGGGCTGCATTTGGGTTCAAATGAGGGGGAGGAGAGGCCAGATGTGGTCTGAAGAAATCGGAGAGGGTAGTGGTTGTTTGGAATCTTCACCAAATACAGGGAAACAAGGCATGAGGGAGGAGGTGTAGGTGGGAGGGGTTTCAGCCAAAAATGGGGGATATGGGTTTGTATAGTCGGACCAAGAGAGCAAGGGAGGGAGGAGTATTTTGATTTGAGTGTGTGAGGAAGAAGAAGACAAGGATCACATGGTTCTCCTAAAGAAATCAAATTCAAATTACCTAAGAAAATAAACCTTGAAACCCACTTTCTCGACCATATCTCAACTCAATTGAAATTAAATTGAAAGTTCAAATCCGAATAATAATAATAATAATCAAATTTGAAAAATATCTTCAATCTCGGTATAAGAAAGCAAAAATAAGACCTGAGGTCTCAAGAGGCATCAACATATCCCATTTAGCATTCTTAGGTTTGTTGTCCTTATTTGGAGCCTTAAAAAGAAGATGTTTGTGACATATGTATAACTTGAATCATTTATAAATCACTCCGAACATCTTTATTATATCCGATGTAGGATGGAGTGTTACAAAAACCTTGTAGGGACATTAGTCTAGGCTATCAAAGTATTGATGCTTGTATAATTGTGTTGCTTTATAAACAGTATGCAATTGCGAAGTGTGCTCCATATGCTACACTTCGAGATAAGAGTTGCATTTCAGCACAATCATGATTAATTTTATGGTTCATCTGCCACAACAAGTTCTACTAATCGAACCCGTGCATTACACATGGATGTTTCTTATAGAACGGTATGCTAATATATTCACTTGTAGAACCATATCTAATTCACTTTAAGGAACAATTATTCTCATGTCATTGTGTGTTTTTGCAGGCAACTTGACGCTTATAAGAAACATGTTGCCAACACACACGTTATCCGGCGGTGTGTATTACTCAGTGTTACATCACCGACGAGTCAATTATGTATTGTAGTTTATACCTTGCGTGTTTCTGCCTGTAACGAAGAAGCCACCACCAAAGATGCATACAATCATGATATTTCCATTGTTTCAGTCCGTGTATGCCCAAAACGCGAGATTTCTCATTTAAGGTTAAGCAAATAAGAGATTGCAAAGGATCATTGTCAAGTGATGAGGTGGCGTACTATTTGGGTTAACATGAAAAGATCTACAAGTGTGTCCAATTTATAATCAGATATCCCGCATGTAAGAGTACGCGTGTTTATTTTCACGATATCAAATCCCTTCCTCACACTATTTTTTTTTATATCTTGTAATGGTAGCTGCACTTCAAATAGCGGGAAACAATTGCTTTAAACCGGAGGTTCTCAATTTGGCCAAAAAAAACACAAGGATACAGGATTTACTCAACATGTTATTTCAACGGGGTCATGTTTGTATCTTGGCAGAAAGATCAGTACTTGAAGACATTGAGTTGCTCGATTTTTCGTATGGTTCGTCCTCAATCAAACACCGGTTGTCCATTATTTGGTGCACGCAGTTTGGTGCAAATCCCGCTCCGAGAAAAACTGAAAAGCTAATTGTGAGGATCAAAACCCATCTCAATCTAAAGAACTGACCCTTTCTACGTTTTGTTGTGTCTAGTATTTATAGGGAAATTTGGTTGGTGTGTGAATTATGCCTGACCTCGTGGGTATGACAGGGCCTTCCTCCTTAATCACTCAACATGTGTCCTTTAATGATGACTTTGTGGATTGTTTAAACTCGTGATTTGCCGACATATTATGTAGTCAAATGTATTTAGGAGAGGTATATATACTTCTTCCCTTTCAGTAGGAAAATGCCACTTTTTTTCTCTGTTGGAAATGATCATGTGCTCCCTTGGATTCGCGAAGGATGATAATGCATGTTTTAGATAGGCATTATAGGTAGTTCTTATTGCATTTAAATAGTGGTATTGCATATGTTTTGGTCTATTTCTATAACTTTCTTGTGAAGTATTCGAGTTCGGAATCTACGCCCTTTTTAGTGTTTATTCTGCAGTTTTACATTCCGATCATGGATGGGATCTTAAAGGAGCTTAAATGATTGATTTTGGAGCATAAGAAGGCTAAGGAAGGACCATCAAGGGAGCAAGTAAGCACAACGTCGAAGCTAAGGAAGGATTGTGGAGTCTGAGGAGCGGCGCCCGCCGTTATTCCACCGACGCCCGCCGATCCTCCGTGTTCAGCAATTGTCGATTTTAGTTCGAAGATTCTATTTGATTATTATATTATTATCTTATTCTCTAAGGTTTTACACGACTCTATTTAGGTTTTATATCTTATTTCAACCATGAGTGCTACTTTGGAGAGAGACTTTGAGAGAGATGAGTGTTACTTTGGCTGTGAGTTGCTTAACTCATAGTTTCGTCTGTAAGTAGCTCCCGAGAAGCAGGGCCAGGAAAAAAAAATTAATGGGTATTTTAATTGGTATCTCATGATTTTGCCTTTTATGGTTGGTGATCGCATGTTTTTCCAATTCCGAATGATACCCTCAAATTTTAATCTTTTCTTGTCCATACTCCACTGCCCGCTCTAGGTCTATAGAACATGAAATGATTATCAATTTCGGGGCTTACTTTTCAATCTTCAGTGTTGTTTGCTTGTGTTGTTCCAATTTATTGCTCGTGTTGATGGTGCCCGAAATTTTTTTTCCCTTAATGAAGGGTTAGGGTTGTTAGCGAATTTGGTTGAAAGCGTTCCCTAAATTATAGAATTTGATCTTTGTAGTTCGAATTGAGCATATAGATTGGTTGATTTGAGAACTTTATCACTATATTTAACAAATCTTCACCTTCATTTAATATTTAATTTGATTGAATATGGAGATTATAATTTTGGAATTTTAAGTTCTTGTTATTCAATTGACAACAACTTAACAAATCGAAATGCACTCCTAAATTCCAATGCATCATTGTTGTGTTTGATGGTGATTTTAAATTGTATTTGGAGGCATAGCTTGTTGTGATGGTGAGAAATTGATGTGGTTCGGGTTCTTTCGACACATACTTGATGTTTCATTCATAATAGAGGTTGTATTGGTTCGATGGAGGCCCATGAGTAAAGGTTAGAAAGCTAATTTGAATGTGTTATATTTTTCATAAAGACCAAATTGCCGAAATCATCCAAAAACCAATCTAAAATCGGCAACCATCTAGCGGTCCGAAATCTGAACAATTTTCCCAATGCATTGAATGAAACTAGAATAGATGAAGATGGATTCAACGAGATTTATTCAATAGAACTTGATAATTTATGACACTTCATGATGACAGTCAACCCCTCATTTTCCACCATGGGGATAGCCTTCTTTTTCCATCAATTGTCGAAAGACTTTGTCTTTTCCATCTTTGATTCATTTTAATTGTTGCTATTTTATGGCTATATGATGACGAACTTTTGTCATGAAAAATCATAGATTTAAATTGAGAATTTTTGGGAAAAAATATGTATTTTGTGGATTTGGTAAAATGTCATTTTTTGCACCCTATTCTGAAGTGAGGCTAAGGAATGGTCTCATTTATCATTGGTCGTGAGATTGATTGTTAGAGTTGTTAAAAAAAAGACTTGATTGCTAGGAGTGGAATGCGGACGAGGGAGAAGGCAAGTTCTATAAATCTATGGGTGAGAGGCTTGTAAATTTAGCCATCAATATCTTTTTTTTTTTATTTTTCTATAAACCTAGAAAAAAAATTCCTCCAAACAAGTATGTATCAAGTTTTGGTTCGAAGTTTAAAACATGCTATATCAATCCTTTGGGTCATATTAGAGATAATCCAATGATTTTACAAAGCTTTGTGTGCTTTATGTGTTGCTTTAGCTTGGCCCCAAGTCCCCAACGCCTTTGCTCGCCACACCATGTAGGAGTTCTGTCATTTGCACTAGCTATCTCAGTGTGATTGTTGATGCTTGAACTGCAAATTAACTAGTGGATAGCACACAAAGATTAATCATTTGGGCTATCGTTCATTATGCATAACGACCACCTGAGAACACGTATCTGAAAACAGCAATTCAGGGGTAGAACAACATTTTTTAGCATATTGACAAACTGCAAAACACTGGGAACAATTTGTTCTTACATCCCCCAATGCCGATGGTGAAACCCTACAACAAAATGTACATGTATGAGGAAAAAAAATGCAAGAAAGACCACCTATATAGTATATACTCATGATCACAATGAAGATACAAATGCTACATAAAGTGAAGGCCCCAGAAGGAGAAAAAAACTAAAATCCTCTTCAAGGAAAACCTACAGAAGTTGTATGCATAATTTATGTTACCTGGATCATGTCAGAGTCCCACTACCGGTTAGATGACCTTTGGCCAACAAACAAAGATTAGCCCGTTGATATATTAAGCTCTTCGGTGTGCACAGTGCAATAGATTATGAAGGTGGTAGCTGTGAGTCTGAAGGAATACACGATGCTGCACGGAGCTGCAACCGGTTCATACTGTGCTCCATACTCCTATGAACCATGCCCTGGAGTAACTTTTTAGCAGTTTCTGCTGCTTTATCGGCACCATCCACTTTCGTTGCAATATCATACATAATCTCTTTCAAGGTAGAGGAAGATATCCTCTTTTCCTTGGGAGAGTCTCTTAAGAGATCCAGCAGCGTCCTAGCGCTCTCCTGCGCTTTTAGCGTGCCCTCTGCAGTAAGTCTTAGAAGCCCAGGGATTGCACCTTCGCTAAGAATGAGCTCCCTGTACTTGCTTCTACAGCTGAGGCATAGAGAAAGCAGAGCGCCCACAGCGTGCTCTGTGCTTACAAGAGAGCCATCTTCTACCGTCTCCACCAATGTCAAGATTCCTCCAGGTTCATTCGTGATTGCAGCCCTACCTTCTTCAAAGTTGGAGAGTATCTCAAGGAGAGCTGTCGATTTCTCAGCAAATTTAGAATATTTTTTGCATTCTTTGAGAAGGGTTATGAGGGCTGGAGCTGCACTTGCATTGAGGATTGAGTTCGGCTGCTCTGACCCCGTGGATAGATTGTATAGGGCTGTAACAGCATCAACTTTCCCCTGGATACTTGCAGAGCTCAGTATCTGAATGAGATGCGGTGAAGCTCCGGAAGCAGCAATTATGGGCTTGTTTGGTGCAGCCGTTGAAAGTGAAAGTATCGCAGCAGTTGCTAGTTCAGGAAGCTTCCCATTCTGGACTTTTAGGAGATTCACAATCGGGGCCACAGCACCTGATTCAACTATCTTGATCTTATTCCTGTAGGACAAAACAATGAATGTAATGAGAACAGTATTACATCCACCCATACAATGAAGGCACTTGTGATCATTGAACTCTTCTAATCTGCAATGAACGCATAACCGCATAAAGACTAGACTATGTGAAATACAGCCGTTGATGCACACATGCAGATGTGCTTCACTTCACCGACTATGGTTAAGAGCTAAGCTACCGAATTGACTGATTGTGTCACCTCTCTCAGAATGACATTAAGAAATAAATAAATAAATAAGAACTTTTTCTTTAAATCTTAGCAGAAAGGAAAGAAATGTGCAAGTGTGCAGCATTGACGAAAGCCTTGAGAACTTGCAGAAAATATGTTTAATGTGCAACACTTTAAAAGTTTTAAAAGTCAGTTTGAGAATTAAAGATATGCCTTTTCTAGAACAATATAACCAGCAGCAACATTAAAGAAACAAGCCAAAGCTTCATCAAAGAGAATTGCAGTAAAAGGCGGTTTCCAGTATTAAAGTGGATAACAATGGTATGAAAAGGTCTAAAAGAGAGTAGGATTAAAAAGAAAGAAAAATAGCTTCAAGTGGCTGTGTGCATACCACAGAATTTTGGCGACAACAAAAAATTGTTCATAAAGAGCTGTTAAGCTCAGAGAAGAGGAATCAATGACAAGAACTCCCACTTAAGGACAAGAACTCCCACCTAAGGACTATTGAATGTGACAATACTAACTTATTTGAGTGATTCCCGTAACTTATTTGAGTGATTCCCAAATACTAACTTATTTGAGTGATTCCCGTAACAATGACAAGAACTCCCACCTAAGGACTATTGAATGTGACAATAGCAGTACCTCAGTGTGAGTAAGTAGTTAAGTGTGCTTAATAGGTAATATTTACATACTCAATTACGTAATTGTAAAGTGCATTCTTTTAGTACGATCTAAAGATTCTAAAACAAACTTTATGCAATCAAGTAATGAGCTGACTTAGATGGCCTACAAACCACAACATGTGCGCTGGAATGCTACAAGGGTCATAGATTATAGCTTACCCAGTGACCCCTTGGAATAATTTCCAGAAAACACTACAATATCTGATAAATATAAAAAAGCACACTAAAAATTTATTCAAGAAAAAACACCTCTTAAAAGACTAATTAAAAAGTAACCACCTCTTACTTCAAATTTTACTTAAAACCAACATTCAAAGGTGAAGTTAGTATAACAGCACCCAGTGTTACAGAATTACTGTGCAATTTAGGGCACTGCCAATCATGCTTCAAAACACAAAAACATCCTCAACATTATGACAAATTCTCAAAATAAACCATCTCATATTTGAAATCAAACGCCCAATTTTGAACCTAAAATTAGTTGTTTCCTCCAGACCTCGTGAAAGCAAGAGCAAGCATATAGTTTACTACTTTAATAATGACAGCAGGAGCAAGCATGTAATTTACTACTTTAATAATGAGGTATCCTTAAATGTAATTTTCAAACTAAATATGGGCAACAAAGGAGTTTACATGCAAATTTTTTATTTTCCAACAAATATGAGATAACAAAGCTGGGATTTGATAGGAGATGGTTAGCATTCTTGATATCACATAAAAAGTTTTAGAACTAGTTTTGAACCAAACTTGGAAAATAAATTTGGAATTTTTAATCAAATTATCCATGATTTCATAAAAAAATGGATAAATAACATTTAGGAATTTTATTAATGTGGTCTCTGGAGGATTCAACTGGAAAACAAATGCATAAAATAAAGGCTTTGAGGGATTGTGTTTCAGATACGAGGAAACAAACATAAACAGGAGGATAACTGACAGATATTTAACCAAAATGTAACACACTTGTTACTTTTCTAGTGTTTGGGTCATGATTTTAAGTGACTTAAACTAATACTTTAAATAAAATGTGTTTTTTATTAAAGATGGAATAAATAAAAGGCGGAGTTTTTTCATATTAACCCTAACGAATAGCATATGAGAATTGAGTGTGCAATCACCTATAATAGTATAGCATTTAAACACCTCCGGACATCGTGATAAATTATTAACAACCGTAAACACCCTCACAGACTCCTTTTTATTATACGTAAAGCCTTGAGTAGCGAAAAATGAAATTTTTGGCAGATAAAGATTATATGGTAAGATGTAAATTTTTAGTAAATTCTTAAATGATCATTTGTTATGAAAACTTCCCTAAAAGAACAGTGCCTTTGATTAAAGGAGTAACTCATAAATACTACTCTAATGTAAATAGTTCGCATTTTCCCAAGTAAGAAACATGTTACATCTCTCCAATTTCAATATTCACTCTTTTAAATTGTCTTTTGCAATCGAAATATTATGTGCAGTTTTGCATCACATCACTAAACCAAAGGGTCTATGTGCTGATACGGATACGGTGCACCAAAAAGACCAAAGATATTCCCAACAAACTGAATCCATTGGTCATTCTCCACACTCGAGATAAAGAGGTTGGAAAAAATTGTAATTGTTTATAGCAATTCCTATAACTTACAAGATGAGTTGTTATCTTTTCCAGTGTTTAAAATAGCTAGAGGCGATGAAAAGCGATGGGACCAGCCTAGTGCTATAGCGCGCCTTAGAGGCAAAGGCGACCACTTTTCCATAATTAATGTAAAAATACTTTAAACTTATGTAACTTTCAAATTTAATAGTATAAAAGTATAAATATGTTAATGATGAAATAAAACCTAATTGAAAAACTAATAATATAATAAAACCAAGTCCAAAACATCATAGATACTAAATGCAAGTCTAAAACATAAGAGATTAGAGAAAAGAAAGACTTCAAGTGGAACGGGTTGAAATGGTGGATGGTTAGGAAGTGGGTCAAACGAAGTCATCAAGGCCATCTTCATCATCTTCTTCCTCAATGTTGGGACAAGGAACGAAGTCCCCATCTTCTTCATCAATGGACTTGTATCCTTCAACTTCCTCCTCCTCCTCTTCTTCTTGTGATCTTAGGTACTGGGTCTGTGAGCTACTACTCAGCAGCAATGAAAACACAGCAGCAGCCAAGAGCGAGTAACTCCAGAAGGGGAGAAGGATAGAGAATGGAGGGAAGTAGATTGGAAGGTGTGGGTAAAGAAGGGAGGAATCAAACATGTAGAGGAATTGAGGAGGGCTGATCATATCTATTGAATCAGAGAAAGGATAAACAATGATAGAGATAAAATCTTCAAATTTTGTTGAAATATATTTTCCAAAACTACAAAGATATGAAGAGATTTTATAATTAAAAAAATTGGAAAGGATAAACTTCAGTGAAATAGTAATCTGCACAGAATATGGAAAAGCAATAAAAGGCGTGCTATAGCGCGCCTTGTGCCATAGGTGCGCCTCGAGCGCTTTTGGGTTGCTATTCCACTCAATGGGTGCCTTTGTCAAGGCAGGCGGTTGGATGTTCAGAAGTTGCTATAGCGTGCTATAGCACTGCTTTTTTAAACATTGATCTTTTCCACTCAATGCATCACATTCTTGTCGTTTAGCATACGAGGTACTGCCAAGACTTGCACACAAGACCCCAATAATATATCACAAAGTGTTGTTAACTGAGCCAATAGGTTTAAATGCCAACATCAAGCCTTGATTAGTTTAATAGTCCAATATAGGTACACAATCATGCTGATAGCATTAATGTTTTTCTTAGTATAAATCATCAAACGGCTTGTATAATAGAAACACCTTCATAAGACCATTTCGTTTCTTATCCTTGCGCCAATTCATGAAAAAGGAAACACATCTCACCGATATAAAGCCTAGTCAAATCCAGCTTATCATCTTTATTTAATGCAGGATAAAAGGCTACACCAAGGTTCAACACTATAGGCTCCCTGGGTCAAGGAATCTAAACACAACGGTCTTTGTCAACGAGATGACAAAGAATCCTATCAAAACACAGTGGAGTTTTGTTCACAGAAAGACAGAGATCACTTCAGTTAACTTCATAGTAATTTGTTAACCTATAACAATCTTCAAGCTGTTTAACTTTATGTTGGAAGTCACTCAATAAACCTCACATAAATGTCTTTATGGTTCTCAACTGAATCACCAACCCCTTCTCCCAATCCAAAATCATGGTTAGCCAATATCTCCCAGTACAAACAAAACACTAATCCTGTAAAATTCAACTCAAATTTCCGCCATCCAATGCATCAAGTAAACTAACAAGTACCGAAGGCCAAAGAAACAAACACACAAAACCCTAATCCTGTGAATTCAACTCAAACTTCCGCCACAATCAACGCCGAATGACTTCTAAAGTAGAGAAGCAAATGATGAAGAGAGAGCTGACCGTTCGTTGCGAACAGCAAGATTAAGGAGGGCGAGGAGGGAAGCCTCGCGAGCGTCGGAGCTGAAATAGGAGAGCATGGAGACTAAAGGAGGAACAACGCCAGCAGAAACAAGGCGGGAGCGCGTCCTGGCTGAGGAGGCGGAGGAGGAGCAGGACCTGACGAGGCGGCGGACGTCTCTGGCGGCTTGAGTTTGGGCGAGGAGGTCGCCATGGAAGAGCTTGTCGGCGATGTCGAGGGCTTGATTGGGCTTCATGAGCATCCATTTTTGTAACGGCGATGCTTTGCCTTGATCTTCTTCATCTTCATCTCTGGTTGATACTTCCTCCTCCGGCAGCGGTAGCGACACCTCCTCCCCCATTTCTCTCGCTCTCTCTCTAATCTGGTTCGCTTTTTTCTTGGCTGGATTTCTGGGCACTCTCTCTCTCCTGTCCCCCCTACTGATTTTTCTATTTTGTGGAATATTTTGTTGTAAAGAGGTTACTAAAAAATTACAGTATACGAATACATATTGAGAAGATTATAAACTACTCCATCCGATCCAAAAAGATTGTCGTTTGACTTTTTAACACGTATTTTAAGGAGCTAAAAACCATATAAAATATCAACTTTTTTTAAATTATTTTTTTACAACTTAATATTTGTTGGTAATAATTAACGCATTTTTGATAATTAACGCATTTACCATTTCCAAAAAAGAATTCAAAAACATCATTAATTAAAAAATATATGAATTCAATAAGATTATAAATGCGTTAATTATCAAAAATTACATTTTTCAATTTTATTTATCCCTATAAAATTTACACTTTTAAATATTTCTAGCAGGAAAATGCAATACCTCTTGATAATATACAAATCACCTTACTCACCCTCAATATTTTTATCAAAAAAAATGCCATAAAAAAGTTATTAACTTCACATTACAAATGTGCAAAAGAGTTTCCTTATACAGTATAAAGGGAATAGCATGAGTTTATAACAGGTTTGACAAGATTTTAGTAAGAATGAGGGGATATTTTCTATAACTATACATATTTGCCGAGGGTTGATAACATTATTCGTATGTTACCGATGACTAGCTAGTACATTTTCTAAATAGAGCTATTAAAAATGTGAGTTTGCTAGTAGTAAATAAATTTAGAAAAGTGTAGTCTTTAATAATTTCTGAATTATATATATATATACAAACATTTGTCTGCAAAGGCGGTCCTGAGATTTCGGATGTCCGAGGCGAGATAAGAAAATTGGGTCCTCTGACTTTAGCTCTGTGCATGTAAAATGGCTTTCTCATATGTAATTTATAAATTATACAAGCATATTTCCCTTGTGATATGATAAAATTTGCAATGCTTTAGATCAATAGACTATCAAGAAGTGGTTAATTCTTACTAATAATTATTTTAAACAATAATATTATTATTATTTGAATATAAACTGAAATTATAAATTTACTCTACTATGTAAATTAAATTTATCTATTTTTTACTTAAATATAGCAAAATTGATATCAATGGATAGATAAAATTTATCCATATTCAAATATATATACTCCATATTTCTAAGTTTATTTACTTTTAAAATTAAGTCATATTCAATTTAATTAAGTCATATTCAAAGTAGATAATATTCCACGTGTATATATTGCGGATTGCAGATGAATAGTATCCTGCAAACTAATGATACAATTATTTAGTGTCACGTGTCCCTTTGCTATAGGTTGACTTGCTTTTTGGATGTACTTCATTTTAATCTTACAAAAGTACAGTATATAGATGTACATTTTATAGATGGACTTCCCTTTTTTTTTTTTTTCATATGGGCTAATTGGGCCAAAGTCAAGGGTCTATTGGGTCTCTCCTCATATTCGACCATGATTGTCTGGGAATAAATGCACAAGATAGAACTAGAAATTTTGGTAGAGTTGACGAGTGCCAAAAAAAATGTAGGAAAAAAAAAAGTTAATCCTTCAGTAACCATTTCTCACCGATATACTTTCATGAATAAATTAGTGCACCAGCGATCGATGTAAGATGCACCAACCAAACGTTAATCGATCAAGAGTTGACCATTGTTGATGAGGCAACATTTGATTGGTGTACTTAGTGCACTACTAGTGCACCAATTTATAAGGTAGTTAATAATTTATAATGAGTTAATGTATTAAGTGTTTGACAATTCTTACTGTGTTAACATCTTATATCTTATAAGGAATTTATATATTAAAGTGTTGTCAGTTTGTAATAATACCGTTAAAGTCAAATTATCAATGGACATTTAAGGTGTCGATAAGTCAACCTATGCATTGTCCATAATTTAAAACGGGGTGGCTATATGCACCCATTGCAAGTGCTATATGCACTCCAATAGGACGGATCTAGGATCCGTTTCACCCAAAAACTCACATCTGTCCATCAATCATTGCAAATTCTAAAAAAAATACACGGACATACTTGAGATCTGTCCGTAATTCCAGGTTATATAGGACGAATCCACAGACTCACGGACGGATCCGTCCGTGACATCCGTCCTTGTATTTTTTTTCTTGTCTAGTTTTTTTTTTCTTTTTTTATTATACAAATGACGGATCCATGATCACCCTTGTTATGTTTTGAGCTTTTGAAAAGCTGCTTTTCGACTTTCCTTAATCTGTCTTCTTCTTCTTCTTCTTCTTTTTTTTTTCTTTTTTTTTTTACAGTAGGCAAACATTGGGAGCCGTTGCTAACAAAGCAACCTAACTCCCAGATCATCCTGAAGGATGATTTTACAGAGATCCCTATGGTAGGGAATAGAGGGTAAGTTACAAATTACACCTGATTTGGCTATATAGTCCGCAGTATAATTTGCTTCTCTAAATATATGTCAGATCTCCACTGATAAGAATTCAGTTGTAAGCCTTTGGATTTCTTCAATCTGATGTAGAATTTCCCATCTGGGCGACTGTTCTCTGTTGGCTGCTTTAACCAGAATCTGATTGTCACTTTCAAAAATAATCTTCCTTAGTCCCTTATGTCTTGCTCTTTGAAGACCTAGAATCATGGCAGAGGCTTCTGTTTGGATTGCTGATCCAACATTAGCTTCTTTGAAAAAAATATCAATAATATTACCTTCAGAATCACGAATGATTCCCCCCATCTGGCTTTTGCCATATTGGGTAACAGAACCATCTACATTAATCTTGTAGATAGTCCTAGGAGGTCTGGTCCATTTGGCTCTCGCCCTTCTTATAACGTTTGATTGTTGTTTTGTGTTGTGTTGTTCTTCCTTGGTCCAATCTGTAATGCTCTGGTTTATCATCTGGATCAGTACAGAGGTGCCGGTCGAATCTTTAGACCTGAAAATTTTGTCATTCATAACATTCCAAATAAACTGCCATATAAAAGCTAGATCAATAAAGTTAGTGTTAGACGTATTGATTCTATACAGATTTTCACTCAGCGGGCCATGGAGATTAAGGTTGTGGAAGTACAAACCTGTTTTCTGCTCATATTGGGCTATGACTTCCCTTGCGTAGGTGCACTTAGTGAATAGATGAGCAGCATCTTCATTTGCATGACCACAAAGAGAGCATTGGCTATGGACTCTGTTAACATACCTGTTAAGCCTGTCAGTAGTTGGAAGACCATCAATCTTGATCTTCCATAGGAGGTTTTTGATGCGAGGGGGGGCCTTAAGCTTCCAAATCCAGCTTTGTGAGTTATGATCTTGGGGTTGTGTAGCCAGAATTTTCTTCACCGACCTGGTAGTGAATTTACCTTCTGGTTCGGGACTCCAAATTAGGTTGTCTTGAGCCTGCCATTGGGGGATTTTTAATTGCAGAATCTTGTCGACGACTCCTTGGGGGAAGGTCTGTCTTAATACATCCTCCTTCCATAGCTTCCTGTCACTGATAAGATATTCAACTATCATGTTAGGATCATTTGTACCTCTGTAGTCTCTAAGGCTGATCGATGGGATCCAGTTATCTTCCCATACGTTTATAGCCGAACCATTACCGACAACCCAGAGGAGTCATTCTTCAAAAATTTTCCTTAGGGTGAGAAGCCTTCCGAATTGCCATGAAGCATCTTTTTTGTTGAAGCTCCTTATGCTTTCTTGTTGGAGGTATTTTTCCTTTATGATTTGTACCCATATGCTATTTTTATTTTTGTATATTTTCCAAAGAAGTTTCATTTGAAGGGCGATGTTTAATTCCTCTGCTTTTTTAAGGCCTAGGCCTCCAAGCGATTTACTTTTGCAAATGTTTAATTCCTCTTCTTCTTCTTTTTTTGTTTGCTTCTTGATCTATTATCCGTCCTGTGTAATTTTTTTTAATAATTTTTTACAACTTGTAATAATTACTGGACAAATGACGACGTGACATACTGTCATTGCAACGAATCCTGGATCAGCTCATTGAAGTGCATGCACTTGTCTCCATGCATATAACACTTTTTTAATACGGTAATTGATAGTTCTTATGAGTTGACGATCGGGAAAAAAATTAAATAATTTATTAACCGTCAAAATTTAATTGTTTACTAACAATTTTTAAATTATTGTGGCAACAAAGTAGATGAGAGTTCCACTTAAGGATTATGGCAGCAAAGAAACTAAAACTATGTTGCATTCAAGTGGAAAGACCCCGTTTGACCATCACCAATGCTATCAACAACAAGTGAAAGTGTATGTGTGAGTTCTACATGTTTACCGATGCCCTTTACCAGATTCAAATGCCCGAGACATTGTGTGGTTGCCATATATTTTGGACGGTCAACAAAGTTGCGAAAGTGACTCGACTTTGACATTGCATCCAAATCTACAGGTTTTCATTCATAAGGACATTATTGAATAGTGGTGGTCCCAAAGACCTAACACCACTCAAATCTTTTTATTGTAAATAGTAATAACAATAAGGGTGTTCTTAAATACACCGTAAATCCACATTTAAAAATGCACATTGTTTTCGACGTGCAAGCCACCATCACTAATTAGCACTTTTTAAAAATTAATTGACCCACTTTAACCTTGCACGTCAATTCCGACGTGCAGGGTTTGTGGTGTATATAGCGAAGGCGTAACAATAATAAGGACAAATCAAATATATTTACTCAATTTTAAACTTTTAGAACTATTGGATTATTTTTAGACATTATCCTCTAATCCTTTTCAACTTTATAAAGTTAAACTTGATGTTAGATGAGTGAAATTATCTGGGTGTCCAATTTGTTGAAGACCACATATGCAGATGGCATTAGAGCACCACCATCAATGAGCTACAACTTACAAGTCACCCCACATCTCATATGAATGGTTATGATTTCTGAACAAACAATCAGCCAAAATGCTTTTATATCTTCAATGGCATCGCGGGTAGTAACATACAATTAGCGCGACAAGAACACCTCAGCCACTTGCATTGCCATTCAACAACACCATTATACAACATGAATCAGAATAACCTTAGAAAAGTCTTTTAAAAGCCTCCCAAGAGTCGGCCAAAAATAATATTAAAACCCCTAATTAAAGTTTGGATTGTAATTCGACGTTTCTGCGTAGGCTGCGGGGCAGCCAACCCAGGCCGCGTGGCGGTCAGGAGATTGCGAAATCCTTCGTCAGAGCTTCGGGCCACGGGGCGGCCATACTGTTCACAACAATTTTTCCCTTTCAAATTTGGTCTCGGTGTCAACATGAAAATTGTAGATCTCGGAAAGAGTTTTCCAACGCATGCTTATAATAGTCAATCCAACCACCGAGGCCTCCAAAAAGTGCGTTACAAGTTCAGTTTGTCTGGCGACAACTTATGCTGACTTGTTCTTCACTTAGGCTCTCGAAATTCGACTCCGTTCCCGTGCTCTTCACTTGAATCTTCCTTCATCCAAGAGTCTCCTCATTCCTCATCGGATCCGCATCTCCCTAAAATAGTCCATAAAAACGCGTAGATTCCGACTGTACCAACACCACAGGTAAACATGTAATTGTAACTAAAATATGCACTATTCACAACTAAACTATGCTAAATGTAATCTATTATGCAATACTAATCATGCTCTATCAAATGGCTACTAGTTTTTATGTTTGTAATAGGAAAAAAAAAATTACGAACAAAGTCAAATGGATAATTTTTAAGGTTTTGACAATTTATAATGTCTTTGTACATTAATACGTTGATAATTAATACTACTATGTTGTCATTTTATAAAACATCAACGATTGATAGTTGATAAATATAAATTACAATGGTGTTGTAGTTTTTATATATTGACAATCGAAAAAAATAATTAAAAAATTATCAACCGTTAAAGTCAAATTATCAATAGACATTTAAGGTGTCAATAAGTCAACCTATGCATTGTCCATAATTTAAAACGGGGTGGCTATATGCACCTATTGCAAGTGCTATATGCACTCCAATAGGACGGATCTAGGATCCGTTTCATCCACAGACTCACATTGCAAAATATAAAAAAAAAATACACGGACATATTTGAGATCCATCCATGATTTCGGGTTATATAGGATTGATCCACAGACTCACGGACGGATCCGTTCATGACATCCGTCCTTGTATTTTTTTTCTTGTCTTTTTTTTTATTACACAAAGGGCGGATCCATGATCGCCCTTGTTATGTTTTGAGCTTTTGAAAAGCTGCTTTTCAGCTTTCCTTTATCTTTTTTTTTTTGCTTCTTGATCTATTATTCGTCGTGTGTAATTTTTTTTTTATAACGGACGGATCTAGATCCGTCCGTATATTTTTTTACAACTTGTAATAATTACTGGACAGGTGACGTACTGTCATTGCAACGAATCCTGGATCAGTCCATTGGAGTGCATATAGCACCTGTCTCCGTGCATATAGCAGTTTTTTAAAACGGTGGTTGATAATTCTTATCAGTTGGCAATCGAGAAAAAAATTAAATAATTTATTAACGGTCAAAGTTTAATTGTTTACTAACAATTTTAAAATTATTGTGGCAGCAAAGGAGATGAAAGCTCTACTTAAGGATTATGGCAGCAGAGGAACTAAAACTATGTTGCATCCAAGTGGAAATAAAACATTTGACCATAATCAACGCTATCAATGGCAAGTGAAAGTATACGTGTGAGTTCTACATGTTTATCACCGATGCCCTTTATCAGATTCAAATGTCCGAGACATTGTGTGGTTGCCATATATTTTGGACGGTCAACAAAGTTACGAAAATGACTCAACTTTGACATTACAACCAGATCTACGGGTTTTCGTTCATAAAGACATTATTGAATAGTGGTGGTCCCAAAGACCTAACACCACTCAAATCTTTTTATTGTAAATAGTAATAACAATAATAAGGACACATCAAATATATATTTACTCAATTTTAAACTTTTAGAACTATTGGATTATTTTTAGACATTATCCTCTAATCCTTTCAACTTTATAAAGTTAAACTTGATGTTAGATGTCTGAAATTATCTGGGTGTCTAATTTGTTGAAGACCACAGATGTAGATGGCATTAGAGCACCACCATCAATGAGCTACAACTTACAAGTCACCCCACATCTCATATGAACGGTTATGATTTCTGAACAAACAATCAGCCAAAATGCTTTTTATCTTCAATGGCATCGTGAGTAGTAACATACAATCAGCGCGACAAGAACACCTCAGCCACTTGCATTGCCATTCAACAACACCATTCTACAACATGATTCAAAAGTGAAACATTGCCCCACAGGACAATCTGCAGAGCTGCACACTTAATAATACTGCTACTTACAGTTTGGCCATTGTAAGACATAACATATACTCATGGTAATCAATTCGTGCCGACACTGTAAAAGTAATGGAGAAAGAAGTACAACATCTTACATCTAAAAGACTGGCTTGCACACATAAAAACTCAAGATGACACAGCGGGGGATAGCATAAACTCCTTTATAAAAACGGATTGAACAATCCTCATACTACTGTCTACTAATAATTTCATGTACAGAACAAGGAAAAGAATACACAGACGGCTAAACAATTGAGCTCAAACCACAATTGGTATTTCATATGCATAAATTGAATGATACCGTCTTTCATGCTACACTTACCATAGAAGAGAATACAACTCAGTACATCCTCCTCTTGCAATCCAAGTTTCACTTACAGGCAAGACGGCTGAAAGAACGAATAGAACGTAAAATTTTAGTAAATTCTTTCCTAGCCTACTTCTTACCTTTTCAGAGTCGCTATAAATCTGGACAAAATAGATAGATATGTACTTGGATTAAGAGGAGTTACCTTCGAAACCTTTAGCTTAGAAAGCCATATACCAATAGAGAAAAAGGAAAAAGAAAATCAGAACACCTACTTCAGCTAGTTTAAATTTGTCAATTCGATCATAGGTGAAGGGTGCTTCATCTTTATATATATACCCTCACCCATGTTACTGGAAGATACTATCAGGCAATTTTTCAGGCGCTACCTCGAGCCTCACTTCACACTCTCAGTGCGACCCGGTATCTTCACTACATTTCCATCTCAAGAACTTGCTTAACTTACCAAATTAGCTTGGATCTTTCATGTCAAGCCCAACTTGGGGTTTTTAGTAGTTTTTCGGCCAATTCATCTGTGTTGCATGCTGAGGTTGTTGATATATACCTGCTGGGGCTGCTCCCGCCATATCAACAGCACCAGGCATTCCTTGGGACTGTTGAAGAATAGGGTGCAAGGCTCCAGCTGTCACAGCCTGTGCAGGATGGTAAATGCTAGCGAAAGGGCTATGGCTAGCCTGTGAGGGTGTGAAAGCCATGTGCTGACCTTGAGGAAGATTGTAGAAAGAGTTTGCCTGCAAACCAGAAATGCCACGGCCAGGTGCAGCAATCCATACAGCAGAGCCTTCAGACTGCAAGATAAAGAACTCCAGTGTCACAGGAAGGCATTAGGGTTTTTAGACATTAAAGTGTAAGATCGCAAGGTTCAATAAGCAAGCAAAACGTAATTGAAAACGGAAAAAAAAAATTCAAATTGGTCAAAAATATAATTTTTTTGGGGGGAAATAGCCAAATAGACAAACTGTTTTGGGAAATAGCCAAAATGAGGCTAAGTCGCTATTTGTACCAGCGACTCTCGCCCATAGCCCCATACTGAAAAAAAAATATAATAATAAAGTCAAGGTTTAAAAGAGCGACTTAGGGTGTTTTTCAAATAATTACGAATGTATTATTTATTTGGAAAGTGTAAAAAATAAATAAATAAATATAGTTCTCTCTCTCTCTACATACATACATATATATATATATATATATAGGGGGTGGCTCCTGTGGGAACAACCCTTAAGATGGGAACCTAGGAATAAAAGATTATTCGTGGGAAATGAAAACATTATTCGTCCGAATATGATAGTTTAGTTTTATTATGTATTAAGAGAAAGTGTGAAAATGAATACATTATTCGGAAATAATTAGTGTTTGTGCAAATGGTGTGAAATTCGAAATATGATTCATCGACCAAAGAAAGACTATTCGTAGGAAATCATAAATTATTCGTCCGAATTGATGTTAAAATTATATTATTCGGTTAAATTAAAAAGATTATTCCATTAAATATGATATATTATTCGGTTAAATTTGAGAGATTATTCGGGTTGATTATAAATATTATTCGTATAAGATGAAAATTATATTAGTAATATTATTCGGTTAAAATTATATTATTCGGTTAAACTTGATTTATTATTCGGTTATATTATAGATCGACATTATTCGTATGTAAGAGGTTGATTATTTACATATTTATTTATTTTGGAATGTTAAAATAGTACTCCCTCCGTTTCAATATAAAAGTCGTTTTAGCTCGGGACACAAATATTAAGGAATGTAATTAATGTTGCCAATATAAGAGAGTACCGAGTACGGTACATGGTTTAATCAAACTGATCCGTACTGTAATACTCTAGAAGTCCCTAATTAATCTTTTCACATTCCACTATTTTCAAATTTGGGAGCCAAAAATGCAATTTAAAAAACAAATTCTGATGGGGAAGGAAACTGGAAACAAGGAGGAGGAGGGGTGAGAGAATCATTGTAGAAAAGTGAGTGTACGGAACGTCATTCAATTTGAAACAAGATATCAAGGCTAAAGCGACTTTTAAAATGAAACAGAGGGAGTAATCAATAAACTTGTACATTATTTGGTAAAATCAAAAAGAGTATTTATAGGTACGAGGAAGTTTGAAACAATTATGTATAAAAATTATACATTATTTGGTAATTATTATTTGTAGATAATTTAATAATCATTAATTGGTTAATTTTGAGAGATTATTCGGTTATATTAAAGAGTTTATTCGATTAATTTTGAGAGAATATTCGATGGTCCAGAATTGTTCCTACGTTCTCACCCTAAGGGGTGTTCTCATCCGATCCACACTCTATATATATATATGTAGAGTCGTTGTTCCCTCTCTCTCTTTCTCTCTCCTTCCCTCTCCCTCTATGTCACGCCTCCCCCGCTCCCTTCTCTCTCTTTCTCTCCCCTTCCCTACATACATTTCTCCTTCCCTCTCTAGCCTTTAAAAAAAACTTTGCATATATATTTTTTTTTTCATTTTTTACACTTTCCAAATAAATCACACACCCGGAAATTGGTTTAAAAAAAAATACCCTAATTCATCGTTTTAAACCGCGACTTTATTATTATTTTTCTCAATCGGGGCTAGAGACGTTGTTACAAAGAGCGACTTAGCCTCGTTTTGGCTATTTTTCTAAATAGTTTGTCCGTTTGGTTCCCAAAAAAAAAATACCAATTTTTTTTTTTAAAAAAAAAGTGAAAAAGCAACAAAGTATTCCACGGAAATATAATCAATCTAAAAGCTACTGTCGAGTTCCAACACATTAACTCTCAATAAGGATAACAAGCATAATTAGTTTGGGCAAGAAGGTTATTTTTCAAGGGATTACCAACAAATGTATAAAAAAGCTTCTTGCAACTTGCAAGCCAAGTATGACTAAACATGCCAAATTATATAGTCACCACAACTAATTACCATGATTCCACTAACATATTGATAAATCAATAAGCAACATATGTTGCATGCACACTTAGATTTTATGCTGTTTTATGGGGAGGAGGGTATAGAATGCAAACCTGCTGTCCCGCAGTGAATATAATATTTTCCTTATACTGTGATCCTGAACGATCCTCACTATTAGGGGAGTTTCCAGCAGTTGCAGCTGAACCATTGTACCCAGCAGGTGAAGTCCCATATGGTCCATAACTGCCAGTGACACCCATATGTGCAGGATTCCCAGAGTTGCTACCAGGCTTGAATTGGGAAATTGGATACTTGATCCCAGCAGCGGATCCTGTAGGCGGACCAGGATAAACAGTACTAATCTGACCTTGTTGATGGAATGCATTATTACCCAAAAACTGGGGTATGGCTGGAGATGGAACATAGAAAGGGGAAAAATAGTGCCCATATGGAATGATGTTGGGGACGTAGTGAGGCATAGGCATCCCTGGTGGCTGACGAAACACAGGAACTGCTTGTTGACTCACAGCTATATTGCTAGCCATGACACCAGCCTGAGTTGCAAGAGAAGCTTGCCCTATGGTAGATAATGCTACAGGGTTTCCTCCCTATAATTGAAGCAAACAAGATGAGAAATTATGCATATTATGTAAACTAAATATCACCAAACATACACCTAATCAGAAGACTATTCATAACAATCAGCAGAATATGACAACTCTTGCCTCTCAGAAAAACTCAGGAAGTGGGAATAGAGAGAAACATCTATGCCACAAAATTTCAGAAAGGACTTGCAAGGGATATTTTGTTTTGCCTAAACTTATTTGGAAACATTTAGCCCAGGAAAACACCAGCAACACGATTATTCAAACATCTTCAATAAAACAAGCCATCCGTTTCCGAACCCTTCCCTGACTTCCTAAAAATTAACTGAAGATTCAACCCCTAACAGTAGAGAGCAAAATAAATGCTCCCCACCTCAGGACACCAAAAAATCCCCAAGTTCAAACCTTGTTATATGACTAGGGTAAATATTTTAAGCATGAAAAGAAATACACCATATATTAAGTGCAATGTCAGTCGCTCTAGCCACACAGCGAGACCAGAAGCACATAAATGATTGCGATGAACTTTCAATTTTACAAAAGCATGAGCATGACTATCAAGTAAATGATGCACACCTCTTGCGAAGATTCTGACATCTCTGCAGATAACATAGAAGCATTGCTTGTGTACACTGTGGAAATTCCAGGTGAGGAAAATGAAGAAATGCGGCCATCAGCTTCATTGGAACGATAGAATTGTGCATAAAAGCTGGCACTGGCAGGATGAACTGAATGCTGCACCTGAAAATGTGAAAATACATAGAAGACTTAGAGAAATTAAACAGTAACACTGAAGACAGGCTGAGATGTTTAACTGGATTATATTGTACAGTGTTGTTGGAGCCTTGGAAGTAAAGAAACCAATGATCACTTACAATGAAACTAGGAACTCTAGAAGCATCACGCGCTAGAGGGTCTGAGTTATCAAATGCGGCAACATTCCCTGGGACTGGAGTGGGCACAACAGCGAAATTGTAGGCAGGAGATGCATGCTCCACAGATTGCTGAGGGATGCCAGAAGTCTCTTTAGAGTTATTAATGTCTGACACTGAACTAGATGGAACATCAGCACTACTAGATGGGAAATTTTCTGGAACAAGAATAGATGACTCTGGATGATCAATAGACTCAGGAGCTGCCACTTCATCGTCATTGCTGGAGCAACAAATAATTTTATCAGAAGTTGAGATGCTATCAACACATAATTGGGCTCATAAGCAGGCCACTCTAGTAGTTAATCAACATCACAAATCATCATAGCAGGCACACATTAGTTTACAAGCTGAATGAAAATTTTATAAACTCTAGACCAGTGTCAAACCAAATTATGCAGTAAAGTATGAAATGTTATCATGCTCAATACTCAATCAGTTCTAATTTATAAACCATTCAAATTCAAATTTCATGATAAGCCACCAAATTAGTTAACATTTAACAGAAGAAAGGAGGACAAAAGCTAATCAGGTGAGCAAGCCCAAACAACTCAGGCAAGAGACAGGGCTAATGGTTGGTTCTGTGGTGAGGACAGATTCACTCAATAAGGAACTGAGAGTCCTTTCAGGCATCATACATATACTCTTAATAATAGCATTGGACAATTTTATACACCACAAGAGAAAAGCCATGTAAAATCCCATGATTAGCACCTGCTTTCAAAATCCTCCTACAGGATTGCCAAAAGGGGAAAAATAACCTGAACAATGACATCCTAAACTATATTTAAACCCAAGATTGACATCCTAAACTTTTTGAGGGGGTCAATTTTGGACCTAATTGAAGTAAGGAAATTGAAAGAACAATCCATAGAATGAACCTCTCCCTATGCTGCATTGCCACTGATCCTCAAATCCCCCAACCTTGGCAATTCAAAATTAAAGTTCAAAGAGGACTGCAGAATGCATTCAGACCAACCCTTTTTATGAAGGTCATAGGCAGGGCCTTTGACCTTTTCACCCATTTGATAACCCTTTCCACAAAGGAGATAAATAGAAAGATTCCTAGAGCCAGAAAGTATAACAAAAATGTGAATTTATAATGAATTAAAACTGGATTTAAACATGGGAGCAGTCCCTGACTTCACGTCATTAAATTACATCTAAGGATGACTCTGAAACAAATTAGCTAATTCTTGAAACAGGCAAAGGTGCAAACCTGACAGCCTGCTCAACTTCTGTATCTTCAACAGCTTGATATGACATAGATGTGGGTTCAGCACACTTTTCAATTATGCAATCATTAACACAGGATGAGTCAACAACAAGAGCAGCATCAAAGCTTCCAAAGCTTAGACCGGTCCTCACAGCTTCAGGGACATGAATATGATTTGGAATAATAACATGCTGTGTTTCTTTAATATGTAAACCTTCCAACTCCTTTTCAACTTTAGAGGCAGCTTCTTCATAACCATTGATGCTAGCATGCATAGCATGGTCCTGATCATCAGGTTTTGCAGCAGGAGAGGCCTGCTGAGATGCAGCAGAAGGCATCGAAACCAGAACAGTGCTTGAGCTAGTTGCCTTAGGTTTCCACTCTTTGCTAACACCTGAGATGCATGCAAGGATAAAAATAAGGGTTTGGACAATCCAACAAGAGTTGATCTTATATTTTTTTTTTTTGGTGGAAGACAGGAGCTGGTCTTAAGATACCATGTGCTGAAACTTGAAAGTTAAGGAATACTTTTTTCTTTCAGTTGATTTAAGTTCACCCAGTGATGTGTCATTAACCGTCTAGATTGAAGTAGCTTTTATGAGTTCTGCTGTCACACACCATCCTCCATTCTATACAAAAGTAAAAAGACAAACATGCATGCCAATTCCAACAACCCCATCTAACTTCCGCCTAGAAATACCACAACTGCCCAAAATCAGAAGATATAAAGAAACATCAAGAGACCTTCTCATCAAATAATCCCAGAAGGTACCTTTAGGAGGACCAATTGCTTGCTGTGACCTACTACCATAATTTGAGGAAGGGTGACTGGATGATGAACCACCATGACCTGAAGAGGTTGGTCTGGAGAATTCTGTATGTTGGTTTTTGCCTGTTCCTCGGGGCTTGCTACCCATTCTTGCCTGTCCAGATAAGCTTTTACTCTCATGAGCTGCCAAATTTCAAACAGAGATTAGATAAAATGAAACAGTGAGGAATAGGATAAAATATACATGAACCTAATGTCTTTATGTATTACCAGCATTCAATTTGCTTTCAGCAGAAGCAATCAAACTTGGTACGAAATGAGATTGTTCGCTTCCGGTTTCATGTTTAATAGCACCAATAGCAACTGGGGGCCTAGACTCATCAGATTGCACAGGTACAGGATCTGACGCTGAAGGTTTACCACTTGACATAACAGCTGCAGGTCTTGAGCTCTTGCTGGATCTTGGCTGAGGCCGTCTATATTCACTGTTCCTTCCACCTCCTGATATGACAGAAGAGTTTCCTGCCACACCACTCTGTGGCTGCACTGCTGATGACACCACAGCGTGCTTTGCACTGGCTATGCTAGAAATGTGAGGGGTACATTCACCAACATTACCCCCCAAAGGCATGTGTTTAAGACTGTTGTGAGTCAGTGAGGTGTGAAGAACAAGAAGTTCAGGTGCATAAATTACTGGAGAAACAATTGCAAAGGCAATAATAAGAACATGCACAAAAATACAGTGCAAGTGTGTAACAGATACCTAGCAGAAGCTGTTTCTTTAAGTTTTGACTCCTTGGCTCCAGAAATAGGCAAGGTTGAGCGAGCACTTTCTTTCACACCATTTTCTGTTGCTGAAACAGAATGCTTTCCTCCACCAGCATCTAGCATACATGGGAGAAAATATCCCAAAGAGGGGAAATGAAAAGGAATATAAGTACTTTCATGATTTTAAAAACAATGGGAATCTTGCCTATTCATAATGCAAGCCAATTATAATAACTTAATGATAGAGCAAGCAGTCGAGCAAAAAAGAACCAACCCGCAATGCACCAAGAATCCTTTCTGAAAGTCACTTCATGTTTGGGAATACCCGTAATCTTTCTTAAAACAAGGGTCTTATGTGAGTTAAATTAAAAATATACTAAATGTACATTCAATGAAATTAAGCATGGGAGATAAACAAGCAAGCCAATAAAAATCTAGAAGAAGTGTCTATCAACACACCAGCAGGATAACGAGATGAAAAACTTCCCTGACCTCCTCTCCCAACCCGCCCAGAAGGACCAGACCTCCACCTTGAATCTGCAGTCTCTCTACTGTTCACATTCTGAAATTACACAAGCAAGAGATTAGATTAGACTTGACATCTAAAAGTCCACCAAACTTCGACTGGAAGAACAACTAGAGAGATTCAGTACCCAGTAAAGAAATCAAACCCTAACCCAAGAATTCTAAAGACAACTGTATATCCTTACTGTCTCCCACCATAAATACGCCCCACCCCTCCAAACTCCACGCCCCCCCCCCCTTCTCCAAAATAAAAAAAAAACTCTGGTTCTTGGAATAATCGTGGTACTTTACAAATGGCAAGAGACAATGGACAGATACACTACGCAAGTGACTGGCTACAAGTTCAAATGACCATAAGCAATAGAGAACATGCAAGTTAGTCAAAGAAAATCTTATTTTGGACTAAACGAACACAGATAGACACACTTCGCAATCGACTGTGGTTACACATTGAAATGACTGTAGGCAATACAAAACATTCAAGTTTGTCAAAGAAATTGTTATTTCAGAATAAACACACACACACACAAAAGGTATGCATGCAAAATAGATAGGGCACATGACAAGAACAGAACAAAATTGATCAGCAAATAAGAGTCGGCATAGTATCATATATAAAACAACAACAACATCAACCCAGTATATCCCGCAATAAAGCAGGGTATGGGGGTCAGGATGTACGCACTCTTATATATAAATATAAACATATTGTTTTCTTATACAAATGCGGTGTAATATCATTGATCAATAGTAACTGCACACTTCACCGTTCTGCAATTTCTAGAGTATTGTTTCACAATAAAAGAACCTGTTAGCACTATCCTTTGCAACCTCACCAGTTTAAAACACCATACAACTTCACAAGGCTTGCTATTGATTCATCTCCAAGGATTACTCAAATCACACTCAATAAGCATACAAACTAGAAATGCTAATTTCCAAACAAAATCACTGATGTTCCAGCAGAAGCCTATGCTGAAATCTAACAACAAACAAGTTAGCTCCAATCTACTATTTAGCAACTAACATCATCCTTCAGAATCCAATATTCAACTCCACATTCATCCAACAATCCCAAGAAAATCAAGCTAATATTTTCTCCATATATTCCCATGACATTAACATGTTGCTTCAATTTTAAATAGTTGCTTAGGGGATCTTCACATAACATCATCAATCAAACTCCCCTCGGAAGATGATTTCTAGAAAGAACACTGAAAGGAGATAAATTGCATCATGATTTGACCATCAATATAAATTTCAAGCAAAGGAAAAGTTCTTAAGGATCAATAACTTCTTTTCCACTTCTCAGTGCTGTAACAGCTTGTGCCTTAGTATTTCTAGCAAATGTATTGGGCAAATGAACTCCAAACAAGGTAAATGGTCCTTTATTAAAATTCCATAATAGGACTATTAAAAAAAATCACAGTTCATTACTCATACCTCACTTTACAAGGTGTTTGGATTCAATTTCTTTGCATTAACCGAGAAACAAAGACATTATAGAAAATCATTTTCTAGAAGCTCAAATAGGCATTCCAAGAAGAAAAGAGTACCTCTTTCTTCCTCTCTCGCTTCCTCTTCACTTCATGGAAGGTATCTGTACATCACAATGAGACAGCTATATCACCATTTCACAGTGAATAATGAGGTTTAATAAACAACAGAATCACTGCTCTCTCATTCGAATACAGTGATAATGCCCCAAATGAAATGGCAGTACAATTAGGAGAAGATAACAACAAGAACAGAGCCCAATCACCACCCCCATCGCCTAAGTAAGTTATGCAATTAACAAAACAACATAAATGAACTCGCAAGCCCTAATTAAGTTATCTGGGAATAAAGTGGAGAAAAACTGCAAATCAGCATGCCCTAGAGATTATGTTTCAAGGAGGTGAAAGCAGCTAAAAAGAAGAGAAAGCAGAGAGAAACCTTGGAGGAGCAGCTTCTGAGCGGCATCGTTAGGATCCATGCCACATTCCTTGAGCATTGCATAAATCTCCTCTTCAGTGTGATTGCTACCGATCTCCTTAATGCTCTGGATCATCTTCCTCACATTGCCAGAGACTGCGGAAACCCTAAACCCATTGCCACCGCCGCTCATGTTTCCGTCCCCAGCACAGAAAGCCGCCGAACACGAACCTCTTGCGAGAGATTCAACCGACGGACAAGAAATCTATCTGCTTGTAGGACAGTAGGAGGACAATTGGTAAAGTAAAATCCCTATAGTGATTTGAATAGAACAGGCAATCTCTGGGAGGGGGAAAGTGGGGTTTTGAATTGCTCTGCAAATGGAGAGGGAGAGCTCAGACGACAAAGGGGGGGAGGGTTGAAGCGGGAAGAGAGAGAGAGGCAGAGCAAATGTGAACTGTGAAGGGAGGAGTATGATTTGAGATAAATATCCAAATGGTAGGGCTTTCGACACAGATTCACTTTTAGGATTCGAGTTAAACTTTGACATTAGTACAATTTCAACCTAATAAATTAATAGGGTGAATTACAGAAAACCACCCTTAAAAAAGGCGAGTTTTCACAAAACCACCCTTAAAATAAATTTTTACAGAAAACCACCCATAAACCTATTTTTCTTTCAAAGAACCACCCTTAACCCTTATTTTTGTGTAAAAAGTATTTTAAAAATGTTAAATTCTCATTTTTTGTATTCAAAGTAGCCCAATTATATAATAACATAACAAAAATATTTAAGAAAATATAAAAAATTTTAAAAATTTTATAGCTTTTTACACATGAAAATGGTCATGGTGGCTCTTTGAAAGAAAATAAATTTATGGGTGGTTTTCTGCAAACCTTTTTTTTAAGGGTGGTTTTGTGAAAACTCATCTAATTTAAGGGTGGTTTTCTGTAATTTACCCAAATTAATATTATAAATTTAAATAGAGTATTAAAAAAATCATTAATACTCCATCCGTCCAAAAATACATGTCCTTTTATTTTTTAGCACGTATTGATAGGAGCTCAAAAATATATAAAATATTAATTTTTTTAAGAAAAAATTTGCAAAATAGGCACTTTATTTGGACGTTTTTGCAAAATAGTCGCGTATGTGGACAATTTAGCAAAATGGTCACTATATAACCCTAATTAATTTTCTCTCTCTCCTTTCTCTCGCTCTCTCCATCTCTCCGGCTACCTCGATCTCTCCGGTCGCTTCCTCGAGCTCGCTCGCCCTCTCGCTCTCTCGTCCTCGCCCTCTCCCTCGTCGCCGGATATGGAGGCGAAGCTTCTTCGGCGTCGGATCTGAAGAACTGGAATGGATCGTCCGGCAGCCATGGCAGCATCTATTGCTTCGCCATCCGATGTCGGTCGCATCCGATGCCACCTTCGATTCTAGATCCGAGATCTCGAAATCGATTCATGTCTCCAGCTTCAGATCTCGAAATCAATCTATGAGCGGCGTCGAGGGAGCTGTTGCTCAGATTCGGCTGTCGAGCGAGGCGGAGCGAGCAGCGGCGAGGCGGAGGCAGAGCTGTATGCGGAGCGGAGCCGGAGGCGGCGGCGATTGAGCGCCGGATCCGATCTGGAATCGGGAAGGAAGGGAGGTGCCGGATCTGATTCCGATCTCTTCGACCTTTTCGACTGCGATTCATTCTGTTCCTCTTCGATTCCGATCGTCTTGTACCTCTTCGACTCCGATCCGGCGCCGATCTTGAACCAGGAAATCGAATTGCGATGGGCGCCGATCGACATGTTCCTGCGCCGATCTCAAAATCGCTGATAATCGTAGGAAGGAGAAGGAGTTTTGTGTTAAATTACAAAAATCACCCTATGAATATGAGAAATTAAAAAAAAATATCTATATTTAACTATGTGATCCATAATCTACTATATTTTTTATTTTTGCACAACAAAATGTTATATATTTGCACAACTTATGGTTAAATTTTCACAAGCACAATATACAGTTATATTTGCACGCCAAAATGTATCGATGCGGGAAAAAAAAGACTTAGGTAATATTTGCACAGCTTACGGTTAAATTTGCACAACATACTCTTATATTTGCACGACAAAATATTTAAAAAAAAAATTAAAACTAGACTTGGGTCATATTTGCACAACTTATGGTTAAATTTGCACAACGTACTCTTATATTTGCACGACAAAATGTTTAAAAAAAAACTTGACTTGGGTCATATTTGCACAACTTATGGTTATATTTGCACAACATGCTCTTATTTTTGCTCAACAATTCTTTATTTCTGCACAACAAACGAGACTTGTGAAATTGTGTCTCAACGTAATCTTATTTTTTGTAAATATAATCTTATACTTTTATAATAGATTATTGCACAACACGGTCTTTTTTTTTGCTCATCAATAGAGTAAAATTGCACAACATGGGGGATTGGTCAAATTTTGCTCAACATCATTGGTCAAATTTTGCTCAACATCATCTTATTTTTGCTCAACAATAGATTATTTTTGCACAACAATCGAGACTTGTGAATTTGTGCTCAACATGATTTTATTTTCTCTCAATATTATTTCAAGAGTTGCACGACTCTGTTGTAAGAATTGCACGACTCTGTTTTTAAGAGTTGCACGACTCTGTTTTAATAGTTGCACGACTCTGTTTTAATAGTTGCACGACTCTCTTGTAAGAGTTGCACGACTCTTGTTTTAAGAGTTGCACGACTCTGTTGTAAGAGTTGCACGACTCTGTTTTAAGAGTTGCACGACTCTTACTTTAGTTTAGATTTGCACAACTGTATTTTGGATTTGCATAACTGTATTTTTTTGCACAACTATATTGAAGCAAGTCTAATTTGTTTTTTTATTTTTTATTTTTTTTAACATTTTGTCGTGCAAATATAACCGTAAATTGTGCAAATATAATCGTATGTTATGTAAATATAACATTTTGTTTTGCAAAAATAAAAATAAAAATATAACATAATAAAATATAGATAGTTTTTTCAATTTATCATATTTGTTGGGTGATTTTTGTAATTTCACACAAAGTGCATCCTCTTCCTCCCGACTTCTGCGAAGAAGAACGCCGTCGGCCTGCGCCTCGCCGCCTCCGCGCCGATCTACAGCCGCTCGACCTCGCTCCAGGCCGGATATGAGCAATCGCTCACTCGCGCCGCCTCGCTCGGCCTCGCTCGATCTCGCTCGGCCTTGCTCGCTCGAACACCAGGTCGGATTTGAACTTCGTCGCTCGCTCCTCGCTCGCGCTCCCTTCCTCGGCTCTCTCTCTTGCTCACACATCGCTGGAGGCCGTCTAAACCTCGCTCCCTCACTCCGCCGCTCCCGATCTGATGCCATAAATCCGACCTAATTGATGAACGCAACCGGATCTGAAACCTCCAGGCCGCAGATCTCAAACCTCCAGGCCTCGCTCGACCTCGCTCCGGCGCCAAAGCCATAGATCTCGGCCTCCTCTTCAGATCTCGCTCTGCGCCATAGATCTGAAGCCATAGATCCGTCCAATTGCTTCTTGCTCCGCTCTATCGATCGCTCGCTCTCGGATCTCCGAGGAAGGCGCGGCGCGAATCTGAGGAACGGGAAGTGGAAGAAGGAGATCGGAGAAGGAGAAGCGTGGAGGAGAGCGCGTGCGGAGAGGAGAGGGCGGAGGAGAGAGAAAGGCGCGTGAAACAAAGGGAAGGGGGTTTATATTGCATCTATTTCACT
This sequence comes from Persicaria tinctoria, assembly GCA_037127255.1. NCBI lineage: Eukaryota > Viridiplantae > Streptophyta > Magnoliopsida > Caryophyllales > Polygonaceae > Persicaria > Persicaria tinctoria. The sequence continues at coordinate 7,197,389 of JBANSL010000011.1, read as the reverse complement.
AAATTGTCCCAAATCGTGACTATTTCACAAATTATGTCCAATTTCGTGGCCATTTTGCAAAATACCCCTTTTTTTAATAATTATAAAATTATTGATAATAAGTTTATAATTATTAAAAAAAATTACTAAAAAGTTAATATTTTATATAGTTTTTCACTCCTAAAAAAACGTGCATAAATAGTAAAGGGACATGTATTTTTGGACGGATGTAGTATTAATGTTGCGTACTAGTAAAAGTTTTGTTATATTATCGGTAAGATGAAAATAAATACAGTAAATAATAGCAAAACTAGTTGAAAGTTTGATTATTCGCACCGGGAGCAAAACCACCTATTTGATTGAGCATTTGGTGGGTCCCTACGCATTTGCTCAAGCAAAACCAATTTGGAGCTCGCACCGATCTTGAATTACTTGAGTAGTGAACCATTTGGATTTGCTCCATCTATCACTTGAGTAAAAATTTGTTCAACTGATTGCTTGAGCAATTAGTGGGGGATTTACGCCTTTTTGCATTTTCTTCACTTATATAAAATATTTTTAAAGTATATAAATTTGTTTTGGCCCATCATTTGTTTCAGCAATTGGTGTGTGCAAAAATTGTTTTACTTGGGCAAATTTTATCCGAATCAAAATTTGCTTTCAGACCCACCATTTACTTGAGCAAAATTCAATTTATGGTGCGGATGCTTTTTGATAGATAGCAAATAAATATAGTTTTGGTTGTGAGGTCCCAAATGTTGTCTTCCTCTCTCCCATTGTTAAAAAGTTACATTTTTTTTATACAAGTAAGGATTCAATATACCAGACAACCATATCCGGATATACTGACAGACCGGAAATACCGGTAGATGGACAAACCATCATGAGAAACAACCTAACAACATAGAACAACTGAACTAACACAGTAACACCACCGAGCACTAACGAAAAGCAGGAGAATGAATGTCGGGGAATCAAGAGGGGTCACCAACGAGAGAAACAGCACAGGAAAGCCTCCTGGGGAACAACTGCGGACGCCTCAGATTTAGACTCCCTCACGAGCCTTCAGGTGTCGATCGCACATCCACGATTTCTCAAACGCTGTCAAACATGAAAAGACATCCACACAAAGCTTCCGGAACACCCTTGGACCCAAGGGAGTCCGAACTTGGACTACAAGGACAAGTACACGGCCCAAGGGAAAAGAGATGGGAGTCCGAACTTGGAGGATTGAGCCCGAACATGGGATTGATTGACTTTCTTTCTCCAAATTTTGAAAGGTGGCAAAAAGCTTTATTTTTATTTTTACTCCGTATTTTGTAAAGAGGAAAGTAGGGTTTATTGGGAGCGATAAAATGCAAAATATACTGATTTTTTTTCTTCTTCCTGGAGACGTACAAGAAACGCCTCAGGGATTGGGATTTTTAAAAATCAATGCTCCTTTTTTTCCCCTAATTTTTATACAGTATTTTGTTTTTCCTTTATTTTTTTGATTTTAACGAAGGCAAAGCTTTATTATTATTTTTTATTTTTTTCTTTTTCCCCTTGATCTTGCCAGAAGATTCTGGAGAGTTGAAAATGGAGACCCCAAACACCGCAGTGATGAAGCTGAGAGGCACACCGCAACATGCCGATATGCAAGATTCCGGCGACCAAGGGACCATCAAAGAGGTGGGAGTCATCCAAAATTTGCAAGGTGGAGCAAAAGATGGAAAAAGGCTTTATTTTTATTTTTATTATGTAAAGAGGAGCGTAGATAATACACAAAGTATACTGATTTTTTTTAGGCGTGCAAGAAACGCCTCAGGTTTTTTTTTTTGATTAGGTAAAAATTCGATGGTCAGACAGACCTGACTCATCGATAGGCCGACAAAGTCGGCAGACGGCTAACCGTCAAACGTACAACCTAAAATACAGAAATACAGACAAAAAGCGAAATGAAACAAGTAGAAGAAAAACTCTACAACCAAACGACCCAAGAAGACCAACTCCCAAAAAGCTGAGGAAGCCGTCAAAGAACGAAGCCAAGCACCACTGAACAGTGGCACCGCGGGCCAGCGGTACAGCATGACTTTATCTCCTGTGGGCAGTGCAAACGAACTCCAAGGAAACTCTATCCCGGGTACGGAGTCACCCTAAGCGCACCACCTCGACCCCAGCCAGTCCCGACTCCAGACTCCATGCCCCCCAACCAAGCAGAAGACCTCCAAGAAACATCAGAAGTAGAGCCGCAAACTGCTCGAACAAAACGCCAACAAGATTTCACCTACAAGAATATAGTCAAGCCCTTGCGGGATTTAAACAAACCCTTTCGGGTATCCAACCCTTTCGGGAATTTTGTCAAACCCTTTCGGGAATTTTTGTGAATAAAAGTTAGTTTATTTTTTAATTGTACTTTTTGCCTTGGTGTGCAAGCCAATAAGGCAACCTTGCACGCCAAGGAGATTGCACAAACACGTCACCACCACCGAAAGATGCCGATGAAGACGGAGCCCCCACACCGGCGACGTAGCACCCACCCGGCGGCACCGTGGAAGGAGAGATCGACAAGCACCCGCAACCATATTGGAGGGGAGGGTACATCGGAGGTTCCCGAAGGGGCATCGGAGAACCAAGGCGGAGAGGACATCGGAGATTCTCGAAGATGATGAACGAGGTTGCAGGCCAACGAAACCAGCCGTGGAGCTCAGACCACAAAACCAGGAACAACCCGTGGAGGGAGGAGCGACGGTGAGGCCCGGAGAGCGCCGCAACGGCGGGAAAACCACCATAGATCAACGACGGAGACGATGGGGCAGAAAATGTCCCAAACGCCCAATTGGAAGGTCCACAACTCGGAACCGAAAGAGAGGGACCCCAAATTGGGAACGAGAAGGACCGATTGAAGCCAAGGGAGATCAATCAAGGGGAAATTTGACGCAAAGAGGTTGAAGAGGATGATTGTCAAGGGCTGTATTTGGGGGCGCGTGGGCGCAATGCCCAGCGCGTTCTTCTCTCCCCCAAAGGGGTTTTTACTGCTCCAGTGTTTTATTAGAAACGCCTCAGGTTTATCCTTGCTGGGCAAGGTTTGGATTTTTATTTATTTATTTATTTTTAATTAATTATTACTCCGGCGTTCTAAGAACGCAACAGTTTTTTTTTTTTTGGGTTGTAGAACTTCAACAAGACTTCCGAAGAGGTGGCCAGATCACCCAAGTCGACAACCTCCAACCACCGTCGGTGAATCAACAACGTAATTAAGGAGATCGACAACGACGCAAAACCGATGGGTCATTTAAAACTTTGGATCTGGTTGATAGATTCGAGATTTCTTTTTACTATAGAAATTTTGCGGGTTTTTGATTTCTTGACCAATCCTAAGAAATCAATTAGGGATACTCACGGATGGGTTGGATGGTCGAACGCCACATCTTAGGAAATGAAGAGGGGCGCAGGAGATAGATTTCAGTGGAAATTTGGTGGTTTTTCAATGGGGTACGGGAGATAGAGACGGTGGTGTCTCATGGGAGGCGGAGATCCAAGGATCTGGGTGGTGGAGGCGGGGTATTCCCATAGTGGTGCGGTGGCCAGCGAAGCAAACCTTGGTTCCAAAGAGATTTGTGGTTGAGTTTGGAGGTTGCAACCGACATTAGTCGGGGTCGTCGGTGGTTTACCTTTTGGTGTTGAGGCGTTTGTACGAGGGTGGCGGAGACTGCCGGGGGTTTTTCCCTTTCTCTCTCAATGTTGGTAGAGAGAGGTTAGCATATGGTAAGTTGAAAGAGCTTTGCCCAGATAAATTTCTTTTTTTTTTATTTGATTTTGGGGTCGAGAGTTGAAACCCTCCATTGTTCCCCGATATTGTTGTTGTGACTACATAGTGGATTTTCAGAGAAAGGAAGAAGAGATTGAATGTCGGTGTTAAACCGGTGGTGGACTGGTGGTGTTTTCCTACCAGGACTTTTGTGAAAGTCCTGGTGCATTGTGAGAGGGAGGGGAGTGAGGGTTTCTACCGTGTGGATCTAGTAAGAGTTTATTTTAGATGGGCCTAAAAGTATCTAACATCTCTTCATTGATTTTAATGAAATGTATTTTGGTATAAGTTTCAAATTTGAGATCTTTCGAAAACATCTTGCTTCCTCCCATTTTGTTTCCCTTTTCTCCCTATATTTTATTAAATTTTATTATTCACTAAAAACACTTAAAAACAAAATATAAAAAAAAAAGGTAGTTAGGTATGTGGAAAAAGAAATCTCCCAAGTTATTCTACTACTGTGTGGAAAAGATGAAGAGAGAAATTAAGAACGTGTTTTGTTTCCTACTCCTTATAATTTCATTCCCATGGGGAGCTGTGGATTGTGGGAGTATAAAGTAGAGTAAAACAGTACTCCCTCCGTTCCATATTAGATGGGCATTTAGGAATGGGCACAATAATTAAGAAAACTAGTACTAGCTTAGTTGTCCAATAAACTGTAAGGTGATCTGACATTAATAAATGGAGTACCCAAAATCATTAATTAGTGTAATGAGTTTAAAGGTTGTAATTAGTAGTAGAAGGTCTTCATAGTGGAGGGAGGAAGGAGAAAAAAAAGAATTGAATAATGTAAAAGGAGTTGAAAAGTCTTTTTTATTTTTCAACTTATAAGTAATTATTAGGGTTGTCAAATTATAGTCCGTACTTTAGTGATTTGATGTTCTCCATTAGGGCTATAAGTCCATGTATTATGGAATAAACAATTTTGCCTAAATGCCTATGTAATATGGAACGGAGGTAGTACAAGGTATTTAACTAGGTGAATAGACCACCTTCTAAATTTTTCTTCCCGGATTTCATCCTCACATGTAGAGCTATTATCCGAGCCGAACAGCTCAGGCTCGACTTGAAAAATCTCGAGCTCGACTCGTTCGAAGAGGTAAAACAAGCTGAGCTTGAACAATGTTTTAGGCTCGAACCGAGCTCGAAAGCTCGAGATATTAAATTACAATAATACCCCTAGGTTATGAGGTAGGAAGCTTTAAGCTTTAAAAGGGCTTGTTCGCCTCCTCGCCGCTTCACTTCTTTCTTGTGCATATGGAGCTCTGGTTCCTTTCACTCGCGGCTCGTTGTCCTCGACTCGTCCTTCCTTCACTCTCGCACGGCTCGTCCTCCTCGACTCGGACATGTCGTTGTTCAGCTGGTAATTAACTGATTCTAGTTTCAATTTGTATGAAATTTAATGGATAATCAAGGGCTCTTCGGCCTCTTCCACAAACAATCCCTCTCTCTCGAGTCTCGATTAGGTAAGGAATTTAATCTCTCTCCAGTCTTGACGGAAGATCTGACATCTCACTCGCAGATCTGAGAAGGGCGATCGAGCAGGAAGAACGAACCAGATCTGAGAAGATCTGGAATCTCTCTCGCAGATCTGAGAAGATCTGGCTGTTCCTGGGCACGAGAGATCTGGCATCTCTCTCGCGTTGCTGCTGTTAGGGTTGGGCGATGGTAGAAAAATTACCGTACCAACAGGACTTTGGTACCAAGTAGTCGGTAACCAACTGAGTCGGTAACCGAAATCTCGGTACCGATATTAGTCGGTACGGTACACGGTATGGAAAACCTAAATACCGTGGTACCGTCGGCACCGAATATATATGTATTTTTTTTTAAATAAAATAAAATATGCCCAACAAATAGAAAGTAGCACCGGTAAATTGATGAATATGTCATCGATACCATCCATATCGTCGGTACCGTTGTTCGTTATCCTGAAAATATGTCATCGGTACCATCAGTACCACAGAGCATAAACCGTAAATTGATGAATGAAAATTGTGTCGTTGGTTGCCACGGTACCGACCTTCGGTCACCGATAGTTTCGGTTACCGGTACTGACGGTTGGTACGTGGTACAAAAAATTCCATACCGAATGGTATCGGTACGGTACGTGGTAATCGAAAATTTACCATAGTACCGTATCGTACCAGGCTGCCAGCCCTGGCTGCTGTATTTTATTTTTTGATTAAATGTTGTTGTATTTCTTGAATCTGGAATTTATTTTGTATTATTTTTTGAATCTGTAATGTTGAATTTTACTAATATGAAGATAGCGCATGCCTTGTTCTTGTTGATGTTTAAATGTTGAATTTATATTTTACTGGATGTAAGAACAGAATAATGGTTATGTTCATATATTTTGTTGATGTAATTTTGGATTTTATTGGATGCCTTGTTCTTGTTGATGTTTAAATGTTGAATTTTGGATTTTTTATGAATTGGGTTGTTCATATTAGTATTGGAAGAGTGAAATAAGGCAACCTATCAATTGGGCTTTGAAAATGAAGCATAAACGAGCCAAACGAACGAGCTTAGACAACGAGCTCGAACGAGCTTAGGCTCGTTCGTTCGGCTTGATCGAGCTCAAACAAGTGGAGCTCAAGCATGTGGTTGGGCTCACGAGCCAAGCTTAAGCACTAAAAAAAACTCGTATAAAATTTAGGCTCGAGCTCGGCTCGTTCGGCTCGAATATCACCCCTACTCACATGCAACAAAGATGAATGTATGCATCCTCTCCTATAAATAAAGGGTTCATTTAGCTAAGTCACCGCCCTATCGTTGTCACCACCACCTCTATCACTGTCACCACCACCCATATTGTTGTCACCACCCTTATTGTTGTCATCACCTTTATCGCTGTCACCACTCGTATCGTTGTCACCACCATCCCTATCGCTGTCACCACCACTCCTATCGCTGTCACCACCACCCATATCGTTGTCACCACCCTTATTGTTGGCACCGCCTCTATCGATGTCACCGCCCTATCGTTGTCACCACTCCTATCGCTGTCACCACCACCTCTATCACTGTCACCACCACCCATATTGTTGCCACCACCCTTATTGATGTCACCACCTCTATTGTTGTCACCACTCCTATCGATGTCACCACCGCTCATATCGCTGTCACCACCCTTATTGTTGTCTCCACCTCTATCGCTGTCACCACCCTATCATTGTGGTGACACCTTTGTTTTTAGTTTTTTTTTATGAGATCACTTGGTGACATTGTCGGTGGTGACACATGTGGTTACAATATAGTGTAATCAAACACGATATCACCGAAAAATATAGTATAATCAAACATTCACGAGTATGTAAGAATGAATTAACTTTCGGTTCGGACAATTGACAAAATTACATATTAGATTCAACCTTGCGAATTCAAAGAAAACAACAACACACATGAATTAATAACGCACAATTTCTAAGTCAAAGCTGGAAAATCAAGCACTAGCCACCATTTTTCCAAAAGAAACTGCAAATAAACAATTTCACAAGCTAATTGACACCATCAATATGAGTAATAAACAAATCCCTCCCTCTTCATATCGACAGATCAAATCACCGCTATATGTTCATCGACTTATACAGGATTTCAGTTCCTGATGGAAATCGTCACCAGTCAACGCTATATACCTAAAAACCACAATCGAAGAGAAAGGCAGACAAATTGATGGAGGGAGAAAGTCACTGACCACACCAATCGATAGCCTTCTTCAATCCATTGTTGCATCCATGGCTAAAATCTTCTTCGTTCATAATTGAAGCATTGGGGCCTCCGGTCTTCGACTTCGCATCATAGGTCCCGGCGTCGTACCACCAACACGCACGAGCAACAGCGGGCGAACTCAGACGAATTTCATCCCGTGAAATAGTCATCAATAGAGAAATTGCGATTTGAGTTCGGATCTGCTCCTCCAGATCTAGCCGGGAGGTATCGATGTCGTGGTTTCCGAGGCAATGGATTGCATAATCATCGAGGTCTTCGACGTCTAGAGCAAGATCTGCGACGGGATCGCGAACATTATGATCTGGATCCCCGTCCGCGATCTCATTGTTCGCTTCATCTTCGCTCTCGCTCTCTTTCTCGTCTTGATTCTCGGATTCATGTTGCGATTGCGGTCCCAGTTCCAGTTCCGATTGCAATTCCTGTTCCAACTCATGGCTGCTCTCATCCTTAATTTCTTAATTCCAGGAAACGAGAATCAAAGCACGCAACGGCGATTCAAGGTCTTTTGGGGCGAAATCGGAGATGTAGGCAGCGGCGACGGAACTTTGCAGATCCGAGGAGGCAGCAGCGAAAAAAGAAGCGAGATGACACGGCGGGGATACGAGACTAACAGGAAGGAGGAAAGAGGGAAACCATGGATGAGGACCTTGAGAGTGGAGGACAATGGCAGAGATCTGATGGATCCCTTCGTTTATTTGTCTAATGGAAAAAGAAAAACTGAGTGTAATTTAATAGGTAAGGGTAGTATGGGGTTTTCAAAAACATTTAGGACATTTAACAAAAACTGAATTTAAGTGGACATTTTACAAAAAAAGAGTTAGCAAAATGGACCTTTAGCCAAATTTCTTCTAAATAAAGTTGTGCACTCAATGTAAAGATGATCCATGAAAAATAGATTCAAGCTATCTAAAGTTTATATTTTTCATCTAAAATTTCGCAAAATATACAACACGTTATCAGCACAAGATCTAAAAACCAATTGACTTTTTTAGATATCAAGGTAAACCCCTAAATCTCAACTCCTTAATTACGAAAACAAATGTTTTACTAAAATCGATTTTTAGAGTATGATATGTAGTTGCCCAAATTGAGATTTTCTACATCAGAAACTCATAAAACCCTCAGATCTTCCCATTTTACATCATCTTTGTTCAGATCCGTTTTTCAAAAGTCACAAAACATGGAACACAAAAAGAGTTTCAACGCAACTTCATGAGTTTTCATACAAAAATGAATTTTTTATAAATAAAATACGGGAATTTCATCATAGAGTTTTTGAAAATCCTTCACTCATAAACAAAATTAGTAGATCTAGAGTTATTACATGGTATTTGTGAAAATACTACATAATAAAATAATGTTTTGGGCTTCTTTTACTCGCCTTGTTGGAACCCTCATTGGAAAGCCTGACTACACTTGCCTAAGTCACCCACACAATGAAAGAAACCACCAAAACCGCAATCGTCACTTCACAAACAAACATAGCAAAACACAATCGGCCTCGGTCATTTTTTGCCCGAGTGGATGACGGTGAGAGGATGAAGGAGATGGAAGTGCATAATGAAAATAAAAGAGGGGGTGTGTAGTTGAAGTGGGACAGTAGTGCGAGGCTAAAAATAGGAGGGTGGTAGTGCTTAGATAGGGAAAAGGAAAAGAAAGGGTAAAAAAAAATGTATGCTTAAAACCCCTCAGCCCAGTAATATAGGCTCACTTTCATTTTGAATGCATGAAACCATTTTTTTCTTCTTAACTCAGTGAACGTAGAAAATGAGTTGCAATCAACTCACAAATAGATTTTCTTCTTAACTCGGTGTCATGTACTACCTGTAAACACTACCTAACCTACATGTAAACGTGATATTTTCTTGCAAACTTGAGGAAACCTACCTAATATATTGTCAAAGCTCATTTGCATTAAATGGATACAAATCTATCTATGTGGGACTAATTCCAAATCACATCTTTGATGGCTTCAACATCTTCAACGGAACAACTCTCCAAACCCTAACCCTCTCACTTCATATCGCATCTCCCTCGGTCAGCGGTCATCTCGCATCTCCGGTCAGCAGCTATGATTCAACTCTCTCGTGTTCTTCACTTTGCTTATGATTTTGACTCTGTTGATGATGATCCATTGCCCGTGAGTGAACATTACTCCCTTTTCGGCATTCGATTGTCTCCGAAGTTTTTAAGAGACAAAGGGTCTGTTTGGATTCCCTTTCATTATGTTTATAATTACTTTAGATGTATTAAGTAGAAAAGTTCATTATAAACATAATTTGATTTTACTTATTAATTATTTGTTTGAGCTAAAAAAAATTAATTATTTCTTTCCCCCACATTTCATCTGCCGCCATTGAAGAGGGTGCTCGGCTTCACTCCTCCTCTGACCTCCATAGGAGCTCTCATATTTGAGCTTCAAAGACCACACCCTGCAAATGGATCCGTCATAGCTTGCTTTGTAATGGCTCTATTTTACAAATCACCATCGATTACATCGCTATGCTATCCTCCTCCCGTTCCCACCCAATTTCGCCTCTTTGATCTCCCTCTCCAGCCTCACGATCTCGAATCCGAACCTAACTGACCCAATTCTTGACGAAATCGGTCGAATCGTCTCCCTCACATCCATTGATTTGAGCTCAAACTCCCTCTTCGACCCAATCCCGCCCTCAATTGGAAGCCTCGAAAGTCGAAAACCTTCAAATCCTAACCCTAAACTCCAACCGGCACATCGGGAAAATACCCACCGATCACACACATTGACAGTGGAAGTAGGAGAAGGTTGTTGGCGCCGATGAGCCTCCTCCAAGCCTAGCCGACGTTGACTACGTACTCTCTCTCTCGATTGGAACCGGTGGAATTTGGAAGTGTCCCTCTCTCTCTCATTCTGTCATTCAATTTTGAAGAATAGATTATAATTTAATTTGTTAAATTACCGTCCAAACGCTGTTTTCTTGATAAGTTGATTATAAACTAAAAGCATGTATTATAATTAAAATACATAGGGGATCCAAACAGACCCAAACTTTTATTTGAAAACATAACTTAATTATTTATTTAATTTATATAATACTTTATATAATATTTTCATTAAAAACATATTATAATAATTTACTATATAGAGTAATATATAAAGTAGTATATAATTGGGTTAATTAATTAATATAGTACGTACTTTCCAACGGAGTAATATTGGTTTTAGTTCATCTCGATTGAGTTCAACTACTCTTTATTTAAATTGGTGATTTTATGACTCATTTCAAAGATGCATGATTTATTAGGCTTGGTATGTAAATTACCTTTAGCTATATGTTATTTTCACATTTCATTTTATCATGTTGTACATACTTTTCAACGGAGTAATATTGACCTTAGTTCATCTCGATTGAGTTCAGTCGTTCTATATTTAGATCAGGCATCGTATGACTCATTTCAGCGATGCATGATTTAATAAGTTTGTGGTATTGTCTACCGTTCCACCCTTAGTAGGAGCTATTGTGTTGTTTAGTTTGGATTCTCATAGTATCCTATCGCATAGGATAGTGATTTTCCCTATGTTTCTACCAATTGGGATTAGCTTCACTATTAGCCATAAAACCATCATTCATATTAGCCCAAGTTTCCTTTGTGAAATCGGTTCTCTTGGGAGCATTAGTTCAACCTTCCAACCCGCATCCTATTGCAGGATTTGTTGAAACGTGTTGCTATATATTATGGGCCTTTTTTTATTGAGTTCGGGTCCGGAATGCCCACTCATATTGCCTCCATGGCAACTTGCGGGTCAATCGCGTCGACCTTTGTGTGGTCGCAGGTTACCAAGCATCCCAAACACAAAGAAAATGGATTATGGGCTACTCTGATCATCCCGGTGGGATTAACCATTGTTGGGTATTACATCATCGCAAGGTTTGCGAACGCTTGCTTCCCCCTGTTGCCCCTCTTCCCCTGGTTGACCCCCCTGCAGACCTGGATGAGGTCGTGAATGTTGAAGACAATTTGAACGGTGGGGGAAACAATTCTGACGGGAGTACGGATGAGAACGTGGATGAGGAGGAGATCGAGGTCGTCGGTGGAGGTGCAGGGGCCAACGTGGTGAAGGTCGACGGCGCCGGAGACACAGACGAGGACGGGTTCGAGAGCACAGACGAGTTCGTGAGCGTGGACGAGGTCGAGAACGTGATGGGGGTTGAGGCCGGCGGAGGTCCCGTTGTCGGAGTACTGAAGCTAGAGACTTATATTTAATGGGTGGAAATAGAAAATGATTTTAAGAAAATCAACTTTTTCCCTTTTTTTTAAACTTTTTCACTTAATGCATTTAATAAAAATTAGGGAGATGCACTTAAATGCCCCCCTTGAACTCCAACCTCCCTTTCCCCAGTCCGGATCTTCTACTCCACTCGGTGCTCCCTACGGTGCAACACAAAATTATTTCGGGTATAAATAACCATTAAAAAAATTTAAAAAATATTTATAGATTCTATACCTTTATATTGATATGTTTATAAAATTTTATTATAAAAACTCATGTTTTAAAAATATAGACAATTAAAATATCGATTCTTTTTGAAAATAATTTTTATTATTTTTGAAAACATGATTTTCATAATAAAATTTTATAAACATATTAATATATGGGTAGAGAATCAAAAAATATATATTTTTATTTTTTTTCAATGTTTATTTATACCCGATATAATTTTGTGTTGCGCCGAGGGGAGTACCGAAGGATTGCAGACGATCCTGCCTACCCTTTCCCCTCAAAAGATTTGATTCCCCATCCCGTCAACTCTGAGCCCTGCGCCACTGTGTTCTGCTTCTCCGAGCACTTAATGCATTGAGGGAAACAAGTGCTACAAAGTACAAATCCTGTCAACCTCTCTTTAAATTCAATCGGGATGTCGCTCCCTGCTCCAAATCCTACACCTCCTCCGTTCCTTTCTACTTCTAGGAAACGAGTGCTCCCGCTGCCGATGTCACCTCTGCCGCCGCCGCTGCCATGCACCATCAGCTGTATTGTCGGTGAATTTTCTTAATCTTGATGGAATGATAACACAATGTTGGTGGCCTCCCTTTCTTTTGCTTTTTTTGGAGATCCTTTGAACAATTGCAATCGTTTGAAAAAAAGAAGAAGAAAGTGGCCCTTCATCATCATTGATCATCTTTTATTACGTTTCTAGTAGTTATATGTTGTTTAAGCATTTTACTATATTTCATTCATAGAAGTAAAAAAAAAATTACAACTATATTTTGTGAGAAGGAGCTAGGCCCCATTGTTCACCACGCCTTTAGCCCCGAAACACCAAGGACCGGCCCTGCCTACTCAACTGTAATACTCTTTCCACTCTTTTTTCTCTGCACCGAAATAGCTTCCAAATTCATTTAATTTTGTTGGGGAAGATTTCATGGGGATCAGACGCCCCTTATTTGGAGAGCTGAAACCACCTTCTTTTGCTCCATTATTTACACGACAATATAGACGTGTTAGAATTCTGAATTCTCTGCTAGTTGATATTCATCCAAAAAGAGGCACGTTGATATGGACGTCTTACCTAGGGGTAAATCCCGTTTTTGCTTTCCAAATATTTGCACGTTAATATAAACGTGCAACATCAAGTAGCTGAATATTCTGTATACACGTTCATATTGACGTACTATAATTGAACATATGTATACAAGTAGCTAAATATTCTGTATACACGTTCATATTGACATACTATACTGGAACATCTGTATACACGTTCATATTTACTCTTTCCACTCTTTTTTCTTTACACCGAAATAGCTTCCAAATTTATCCAATTTACCCTTCAAGATGCTAAAAATATTCTGTATACATGTTCATATTGATGTACTATACTTGGAACATCTGTATACATGTTCATATTTACTCTTTCCACTCTTTTTTCTCTGCACCAAAATAGCTTTCAAATTTATCCAATTTGCCCTTCAAGATGCTAAAAAGTGACATGCTTACGTGTAGTTGCACGACAATATAGACATGCAACTTCAAGTTGCTGATGTAGACACATTTATATTGACGTACTAGAATTGAATTACATGTTACTATGACATGCTTACGTGTATTTGCAAGTCAAATTCCAAGTATTAACACGTCAATATAGACGTGTCAAAATCCTCCTAGGGGTCAAAGCCCCTTTTTTGCTTTCTAAATATTTGTACATTCTTATAAACGTGTACCTACTCAACTGTTATATTCTTTCCACTCTAATTTTGCTCCATTTTATGTTTTAAATTCCAAATATTTACACATTGGTATTGACGTATTAATATATTGGGGTGAAATCCCTTTTTTTGTTTTCCAAATATTTGCACGTCAATATAGACATTGTATTTCTTCGAAAATTGACGTTCGAAAATTGAACCCAGAAATTACATGTAAATATGACGTGCTTACATGTATTTACAAGTCTCATTCGAAGTATTCATCCAACAAGAGGAATGTTGATATTGACGGTCTAAAACTCAAACCCAAAAATCCATGTATTTGTAACGTTCTTATGAACGTGTTATTTCAATTGTAATATTGACGTTCTTCTGTGTGATCTCTTCTAAAACTTGCTACACAACAGGTCCAAAACTTGATGCACAATCATTAGACGGTGAGTTATGTTTTATCAAGGAAGTGATATTGTAATATGTCCATACATATATAATGATCAAATCCATATGCCACCTAAATATGTCCATACATATAAAACGTCGAACAAAATACAACAATATAATACAACTGCAACTACTATGTCCATATATATCAAAACACAGGTCGGTCTGGCTAGGAAGATGATATTATGTCCATAACTGATTGTAATATCTCATCGAATCGAGGGTTAGCCACCAAAGACCGTAGGTGCTCGACGACTACCTGAATATGCCCCTCTCTCATCGGATCGATAACTATCTGCTGGGGGGTTCCATCTCGGTCGGGTGCACGGGTAGGGGATCTATCAACGGTGTGGTGGGAAAGACGTACGGTTGGGTCTGAGATGTGTACCACTCATAGTAGTCAGCAGTGATCCCGCCTTCGCATGTGGGACTTGTCATCTGGTGTTGGGCGAGATCATAAAATCGATCGTCCTCCTGACCCTCCCACTTGTCGTGCTCATTAGAAAATCCCACCCTGTACTTCTTGAACAGGCGCGAGGGGCGATGGGAACTCTCGGGCGGGATGACATCCAGTGGGCGCCCCTAGACACGACCAAACTGGTGTTGCACCCGATCTGGCATATACGACTCCACCATGTTACAAAATTTGATAGTGCCACGGTAGGTGGAGGCCTTGTATTGGTCGGCGAAGTCTATATTGTGTCCAAATGGCATCCAAGAAACCTAAAAACACAATAATTAGTATGAATATTATTAATGTTAGGATATGCAATGTGGACGGACAAATATGATTACCTCATCGATGGTCATTCGGTCTACAATTTCCCTCTTTTTATGGATCTCGGTATATTTTTCTTCGATCGTCTCACACTTTCTAAGTACCTTCAGAGGATCCAATTTGGTATACCACCGTTGATCTTGCTTCCTCGCCGGATCCCATGAAAATGTCTCGGGAAACCGGGGAAAGCACGCCCAGATTCAAGCCTAAAATGGTTGTATTCGTGTTTTTTAGTATATTATAAAAGCAAAAGAGCATCAAAAGCTGATTATGATTATTTAACTTATTACCTGCAACAAAGCTGGACATCCGTGAAGGCCCATAGTTGTACCTCGAGAGGCCTCCCCTAACGCCCTGTACAAGCAGCAAGGGTACCAGTTCCCCATGCTATGTTGGCAGCATGTTCTAAGTCCCAAATTAGGCAAAATATACGCAAAGCCACCCTGCTCTGCGAATTGTCAAGAAACAACGTCGCGGCTATAACAATAGCGAGGAACCCACGCCCCAAATATTTACGTCTGGCAGCGTCATCTTCATCTATGGGACCTTCGAGCGGCCCGTGTCTTTTAGTCCAACCATTCTTGAGAAATCTCAGGGGTAATCCTTCATATTTGCAGTATTGCTTTATTGTATCCCCATTTAAATTGTAGAACTCCACAACCCACATCTTCAAAGTTGTGAGATCCGTTGTGAAGGCACAAGCATGACCAGAAATAGGCAACCCGAATAAGTGTGTGACGCCATGAAGTGTAATCGTCATTTCACCCAATGGGAAGTGAAATGAGTTCATTTCGGGTGTTAGTGCTCGATGAACGTTGTCACCAACTCATCGTCCACACAATCCCAGTGCATGCCCGACATCAGTGCTGGGATGCTAGTGGGAATCAACTCCTCCAGCCACGTACCGATCGGATCCTCTCTCATGTATTACACAAAACTCTTTAAATGGCTGGCCCTGTGATGCACCTTCAGCAGCGGAAGAACGACATTGTTGTTCCACCAAATCCGATTAACCCTATAGGTCTTGTAGGAAACCAGCAAAGTGTCTGTGGGCATATTGACATCCTCCTCCGCTTCCTCATCCTCCCCATCCTTCTCCTCCTCCTCCTCAGTCACGTCCTCATGCACTTCCTCATCCCCCCCCCGCATCCTCCTCCAGAGTCCGCCACGCCTCCTCGTGTACGATATACATGTTGTCCTCCCACTCCACCTCATGTAACCTATCCTCCTCCAGAATTTTCTCCATCTCCTCGTGTACCGTAGTCATGTTGTCCTCCAACTCCCCCTCCTCATGTACCCTAACCCCCCCCCCCCCCCCCGAATCTGCCCTGCCTCCTTATGTACCGTAGATATGTTGTCCTCCAACACCTCCTCATTCACCCTAACCTTCTCCTGAATTTGCCCCGCCTCCTTGTGTACATGAATCTGCCCCGCCTCCTCATTTACCCTAACCTCCTCCTGAATCTGCCCCGCCTCCTCCTCGTGTACCCTCTTCCCCTTTCCTTTACCCCTCTTTTCCTGTCCTTTAACATTCACAACTTTTTCTCGTTCCTTCATCAGTACAACTCAAGTTTTTCCATCAGGCTTTATGAATATATTCGCCTGAATATTATTATTTACCATATTATAATAAACTATAACTTCAATATATATCATTAGAATAAAATCTATACATAAGCATGAAAAAGTTTCACATAATACAAACAGCTGATATGTTAAACTGATAGTTTATACATTTCCATCACATATATATTCAGCCAGAAGTTGCATATAGAAGTGAAAAGAACCAATTGCCAGCCAAAAATTATCTTTCCTTCGGAGGTATCCAGTTGCTCTCATTTGTATGTATTACTAAATGAAGATTATACTGCTACCAACTTTGAAGGTAAAGCCTAGTGTTTATGAATTTTTATCGGGAATTCATATTCTTAAACAACAAATTCAGAAACTTGTTTAGCTTCTTGTAGTACCCCTCCATAAAAATGTACAAATAGAGAAATTCTGAGAGATATCCAAGGTTAAGAAGAAATTTGTTGTGTATTTGTTTTGCTCAATTAGCTCCTCGTTGACCTCTTGAGCTGTGTGGTTCCATCATCAATGCTATCTAGTCTGTCTTAACAGAATTTTAGTAGCTAATTTGTCTATTTGTCTCCCCTTAGTGGGAAACTTAATTTGAAATATCTTGTTCTGTTGTGTTTGTATTTGTATTTTCTGTGGTGTTTGTGAATCGACAACATGTGAAATGTGGTTGGTTACACCACTGATTTTGAAAAAAAAAAACATGGGCATCATTACAACAGCACACTACTGATCTGGACAATATTTTGTTCTATTATATATGTGCCAAGGGAAATGGTGCAGCTAATTTGTTTTTTCAGATACATGGGCACCAATACAACAACACACTACTGTCTTCTCACTGGAGATCTGTCAAGGTAAGTGTAAATGGTGTAGCTAATTTGTTTTTTTTGAGATACATGGGCACCATTACAACAACATACTACTGTCTTCTCACTAGAGATTTGTCAAGGTAAATGTATTTGGATTTCAATGGCACTTTCAATTTTAGGCAAGCACGCAAATCAAGCACTCACATAGAATGATTAGAACAAAGCAAAGCACTCACAGAGAATAAAGCACTCAGTTTTCTATTTGTCTATCATTTGGATGAATTTGCAAGCAATTTCAATTATCACCTAATGCAGACAATTTCAATTACAACCTAATGCAGACAATTTGCAAGAAAATCACTTACAAAGAGCAAATTGGATGAATTTGCAAACAATTTCAATTACATACAATTTCAGAGGAGGAGATTGGTGGCACATACCGATGGAGTCGGAACCGGCGTGACCTCCCTCCTTCGCTTTTTTTTTTCATGGACCGTCGGTGGTTGTTGGACGATGATACGGGCCAACACGTTCTTGTGGGGGTGGCCTTTGCCGCGGTGGGAGACGAAAAGAGTGGGTGTAATCATCCTTTGTCTTCTTCAAGGTTCTCTCGCTCTCGCTCGTCGGTGCTCTCGCTCTCGCTTTCGCTCTGGTCTAAGTGGGTCCTGTTGGACGGAATAGAATTTAAACGTCTATATTGACGTGTAAGTACCCCTTTTTTTCTTGCTCCATTTTTAAGTACTTATAAGTCAAATTCCAAGTATTTACACATCACGATAGACGTGATAAAATTCGCTCCACAAAGGCACGTTTATATTGACGTTTTTCTTCCTCCATTTTGCCGCAGTAAGAATGACTAGTCTTCACTCTTCAACTCTACCGCTTTTTTTTAATCAATGTTTCCAACTCTCGATCTAATTTTCCATTCTCGCAGCTCTGGTTACGTCCGAATGCACCTATCATGTCGCCAGTGCATGAATGGGTTGCATATCATCACCCGAGTCAATAGATGGGATGCTGTTTTTCAAGCTCAGTTTGATAATGATGAGACCCGAGGACTGGGATCGACCAAGGCTCAAGCTTTCAAACACTCTTTTTGTGGGCCTTTTCCTCATCCGATCACTATCCTATATCAATAACTCTCGAAAGCGGCTCAATCTTTAAAGCTCATCATTTCAAGTTTGAAAATGTCTGGCTTCAACGGAAGGATTTTCATAATATAGTTAAACAATCTTGGCGAGCTACTTGTCATGGCTCGACTATGTTTCAATTGATGTTTAAACAAAAAATTCTCAAGAAAAAAGCAAAGGATTGAAATAAGTTCACTTTTGGAAATATTTTTCGTCAATTAAATGAAGTGGAGAATGAACTCATTAATATTCAATCATCTCAAGCGGGAGACAACAATCGAGAAAAGTGTCTTATTACAAAAAAAAAAAAAACTACTCTTCCAAAAAACATTTTGGAATCAAATAGCCAAAACAAAGGATCTCAAGTTTTCAGATTCTAACACATCGTATTTCCATCGTGTTGCCTCTGGGCGAAGACATAGGAAACAAATCCGCAATATAACTATCACGGAAGGTACATTGATAATGGGATATTGTAGGTACTTACGTCATTAGATCGGTTAAGGGATTCTTCCACTCAGGCAAACTACTTAAAACAAATAAACCACACATTTATTTCTCTTCTTCTTAAGTGTGATAACCCGACTACAACTAGTCACTACCGCGCCCAATTAGTTTATGCTCTACATTGTACAAGATAATATCAAAAATCTTGACAGAAAGAATTAAAACAGTTATTGGCAGACTAATGCACCCCTTACAAGGTGCCTTTGTGTCAGATAGGGATATTCAAGATAATGTCTTGGTTGCGCATGAAATCTTCCACTCTTTCAGATCTCGTAGGGGTCGTGAGGGTTGGTTGACGATAAAGTTAGATATGGAAAAAGCATACGATAGAGTCGACTGAAACTTTACAAAAAAGATATTAGAAAGGTTTGGGTTTCATAATACTTTTATCTCTTGGATTATGGAATGTGTAACGATTGTGTCATTTTCAGTACTTGTGAACAATGGCCCTACAGACATGTTTTTCCCTCTCGTGGTCTTAGGCAAGGGGACCCCCTTTCCCCTTTTCTGTTTATCTTAGGTGCTGAAACTTTAGCTCGAAAACTCTCTACTGAAACAAATGTGGTTGATAGCCCTATTGGCTTTTCTTTCGGCAGGAATGGCCCTCGTGTCCCGTTTTTATCCTTTGCGGATGACATTATCATCTTCACTAAAGGTAGTGTGGATGCCGGTCACAAAGTTAGAACAATAATTGATACATATTTTAAGGTTTCTGGACAAAAGGTTAATTATCATAAGTCGAGCTTCCATGCTACTAAAGGTATTCCAAACTCTAGGATTGCTGAGCTCCGCAATTGCTTGAATATCACAAATGAAATATCGTTGGAAAAATATCTCGGTTGCCCTATTATTAATGGTAACAAACATACATTTGAAGACATTATCTGTAAATCGAAAGAACAGCTAACCAAATGGCGTGCAAATGCCTTATCGCAACAAGGTCGTGCAATCCTAATCAATTCGAACCTTTCAGCTAAATCAAAATACACAATGCAAAACTTTATGCTACATAATTCAATTCACAAAGAGCTAGATCAAATTAATAGAATGGTTTTATGGAATAAAGATCTTCAACATCGACCATTGATTAGTTGGGATAGGATTTGTAGATCGAAAAAATGTGGTGGACTGGGACTTAGAAAAGCAAAAGAAATGAATGAGGGTCTACAAATGAAACTATTGTGGAAAATCTTGGTTGAATTAGATAATGTCTGGGTCACGCTGATTAATTATAAGTACCTTTGATCCTTCAACATTTTTGAATACTAAAAATGTGGTGACTCATCTTGGCAATGGGCGAAACTGATCAATCTCATTGATAAATTCAAGTCAGGTCTTATTTGGTCAGCTGTGAATGAGAAATCTGTTATTTTAGACAGATAATTGGATTACAACTTCTGCCACACAGACTAGGGAAGACTGCCCCCAAATTGGCAACTTAGAGGAAACAATGAGTGATTGCATTTTGGGTGGTAGATGGTGGTTGTAGAAACTTCAAAATGTGTTACCTTCTAACGTAGTCTCAGAAATAATGGACATCTCTTTGCCCATATCCTCTTTTGAGGATCGACTATATTGGTGGCCTGATAGAACAGACTGGTTTACGACTTCAAGTGCATACAAGTTAATCATATCGCAATCATCCTCTAACGTGGATATTAACACTTGGATTTGGCGTATTGACGCCCCGCCTGAGATAAAAAAAAATTATATGGAAAGTCTGTCAGGACGGGCTCCCTACTGCCTCAAGGCTTGCCTCCCGAGGTGTTGTTGTTTCTTCCATCGGCAGTCTATGTGATGGGATGGCCGAAGACGAAGTTCACCTGCTCGTTGAATGCTCTTATGTGTGCTCTCTTCACCAATTCACTCCATGGATAGACTCAACCTTATCTAGCATGATAACTCAATCCCGGGATATAAAACATATCATCTCTTTCTTAGGGAATAATCTTAACTCTACGGCTAAAGTGAGATTTGCCTTTGTTTGGTGGACTACCTGGCACACTCGGAACCAACACGTTTTCAGGTAGGTTCCCATCCCTCTGAGGGACATTTCATTACGGATAATTAAAACTCACATGTACGATTGGAATAAAACATATCAGATGGACTGATTTAGATGAGGACCCTCGCTTACCGACACAAAAAAACCACGAATCTAATCAAGAGAAACAAAGGGTGTTAGAGAGAGAAGTTAGAGAGAGAATCTCTCAATGGAGGTGGGAGTATCCCTCCCTCTCCATGCTTCCACCTCTCGTTTTGGCCTTTCCCCTAGCTCAAATTAGTCTTCCGACATAGATTTGCAACTACTCCTCTTCATTAAACTCAATTATTCCACAAAATCCATATCATTTGTGAGTTCATTAAATGAAGGGGTTAATATTTTTTAGCCGATGTACTGTTCTTCTTCATTGTTGGGAGGCTGTTCACCTAGCCAAAGAAACGTCTATCCATGGCTCCCCCGATGATTTTTTATGAAGATTCAAGCTATTACCCATTAGATCTGGGTCTCCTTGAACCGCACCTTTCAAGGTTCGTTGCTGAAATTCGATCCTTTGGGTGTTGGTGTGTTGTTTTGAGCCTTGTAGATCTGGGCTTTGGAAGCTTTCTCCATTCAGATCCGGGTTCTCTTGCTTTCCTCGACCTAGTATCAACGTTTTTTGAAGGTGTTTCGCTCGAATCTGGGAGCTTTTTGGTCTTCCATGGCAGATCTAGCGTCCAAGCGCTCTTGTTCCTCATATTTGAGCGCTCTTATGGGTTCTCACTGGTTTGGGGCTCCTCCATGGCTAGATCTAAGCTCCTCTCCGCCAAACCTTAAAGCCTTGAGGAGTCTCTTCGTCTTGGGTAGCTCTCACTCTGGTGGTAAGGTCTATGTTCCTCATTCTCATGCCCCATGGTCTTTCTTACTCGGTTTTCGCTGTTTCGAGAGTTCGATTCGGCATGGGTCTTGGCTTGTTTACTAACCATGAGTTTAGATTCTTCAGGCCTTGCCCAGTCTTGGGGAACTGCTTCTTTTCTTTTCCCATTCTAATTAGCTTTGTTTTTTTTTTTCGTTTCCTTTTTTTTATATAATTTATCGTGCTTGGGTCTTCTTTTGTTATCCATGGCCTTGATCTCTCAAGAGTAAAGGCAACCTCCGGTCTTTCCCTTTCCCCCATTCCTCACCCGGGGTCCTGTTGTCTTAGGTTGGGGGAGTTTTGTAACGGCCGAAACCCCTCGTTACGTAACCCGGGAATCATAATCACGGGCCGTTACAAAGATGGTATCAGAGCTCAGGTTATGCAAACCGGGTATGATAGGTTGAAGTGGTTTTGAAAATGGCCCATGGTTTTCAAATGGGTTTTCAAAATGTTTTAGAAAGGGCAAAATGAATTAAATTTGGCTATCTCAAATGGACTAAATATGAATTTGACTCAATAAATCTGGTAATCAAACAAAGGGAAACGAATGGGTAGTAAAGGCGCTAGACCATCCCTATTGGATGTAGTTGGGAACGGGTAGGCAAAATATAGCTCGTTATTTTACATGCGGACTTAAAGACTCCAAGGAACCCGAAGTTTAGAGTGACATGGGTTAGGAGGCCGTGAGGTATTTGCCCCTCCGGTCAGCCGTCCCTCGAAGGACGACATAGATTGTCTCTGTGATTATATCCATTATATCCAACTGGGCCCGAGGGCGATCCTCCTCGAAGAGGATCATATTAATCCCGTTGATTGCTTCCATGTTGAGTGATATTGTGCTTAGGATAGAGAACTAATGAGTATGCCTTGACTTGAATCATGTATTGAATAACTGTGCAAACGGGATAGCGGGAGAATACCTCGTTCTTATGTCATTAGAATTCCTATCTTGTCGGAATAACTCTTCCATAATTCAAATCCCTGATGATTTTGACTCTGTCAACCGTCCCACCAAAACATTTAGGAATGATTAGCAAGGGTCGAAGAGCATTCACTCTCCTCGTTTCGGGTCCTGTTTGGTACCCCACCATCTATGCTTCTACCGAGTCTTGTACCGGAGGTTGGTGTCTTCCACGGGGAATTTGGGTTGATTAACTAATTACCTTCGGAAATCGTGTTGGATGTGAGGGTTACTTGAGTATGTTAGTGGGAGTGATGACTGAAATAGTTTCGAGTTTGGAGTGAGTTTGTCTCATGGAGTCACCCCTTTGATCCTCGTAAATGTCAACCCTGCCTTCTTTCCACAAGAGTCTAAACACGAGTTTACCCTCACCTCTCGGGAACAGCGTGAATGTCAATGTGTCCTACCGAGCGAGTCATACTAGTGTCCCACGAGAAATGGGGTGATGAGTCAGTGATTGCCCTTAGAGAATTCTGTCTGATTATAATGATAGTCTCCTTTATGACTTCATGACATGATATGTTGGGGTATTTTAGCGTGACTTGCCTGATAACTTGCATGGTTGCTTCTATGAGGAGATATTTGTGCCATATGTATGAAACTTCCAGGATTATTATCTTTCCATGAATTAGGTTCATGATAGTGTGATCAACCCTTGTTGTATGTTTAATATGAAAAATGAATGTCTTAGCATGCTAAATTGACTTAGTTGGACCTCGTTGACTATGTATATGTTTAATGAGTATTGCTAGTATCATGTAGGACATATACCTCCCAAATTTGGACCCTCGTATGATTATTTGTCGTACTCGTCTTACTATGTGAATATGAATGTATGTGATATGATAGTTGTTGTACTGTCCCTCTAGGACTTGACTATACTTGTAGTAGGATTATTAGAATGCATTTTAACATGCTTGCATTGGTCCCATATTATCTTGATATGCTTATGTGTGTACCTATGGTGAGTGATTAATCATACATGTTATATTATGTGATGTTCGCTAGATCTTGCATAACTTGTGTTGCACATGTCCATTGTCGTTCCATGTATAAATGATCTTAATATGTCAGGCATGACTGGTAAATGAAATGATAGGGTACTTGCTTGTTCCGTGTGCATTAAGAAATTGATTAGATGAACGTGTTTTGAACTCATAGATCGTTATTCCTTGAGATAGGTACATGCTAGTGTGGAATAATGTTGTGGAGATACTTCGTGATTGCTATGTGTTGCTTGCGGCAAATATAACCTCATAGAATGACCTAAGGGCATCGTTGTAACTCTCGGGTTGAGATCTTATCTCTAGTCTCACCGTCTAGTCTTGGTCCATGTCTGAATCATTAAGGGAGTCGTGTTGTCCGCCCTTGTCTCTCCCATATCTCCGTAACTCCTAATCCTTGCGATCCTTCGATGAGCACTGACATGAAAGGAAGAAGCGACGACCAAGTGGCACCGGAACGGCGCAACGGAAGCGTGGTGGGTCCATGACCCATAGAATCCAAGGACGACGTCACCAATGGCAAAATGAATGGATATGCTTCAAGGATGGCAGATGTGAGCAGGATCCTCCCAACTGACTAACTTGTGTATGTGATGATGTGCCTTTATGTTTAAGTGTACTGGCCTGCTAGTAGATCGGTTATGGGTTATGTAGGTGGTGGTGTTTTCCTCTTGAGCTTAAGTCATGAGATTCTTCGGTGAGATAGGTCGGAAAGTAGCAGGTAGATTGAGGTCTTCAGCTTGGGTCAGTGGTTGTGTGAGATGGGGTACGGGAAAGGTGCGTCAGCAAAAGTAGAGCCGAGTGAGTTGGGAATCATCGGAAATAATAGTCAGCGAGTATAGTTGAGCTTCTAGGTAGGTCTTAGGTGAGGAGTGGAGTCAGTATGGGAGATTCCTAGGGAGAGGCCTTCGTTAGAGGTAGTGTCGAGCGATAGCGTGTGGGTAGTGTAGTCCTAGAGGTGGATGAGTGAGCTAGGAGCAGATCAGAGGATTCTTGGAGGGGAGTGTTGTTAGACGGATTGGTGCGCGAAGGAAGGTGTCTAGATAGTTTAGGAAGAATATCGTGGGTGGTTTTGAGGATGATCGGTTAAGGAATGTTTAAGAAGTCGTAGGATTTGGAACTAGGTTGTATGTGCGGTGATCGGGAACGGCTTTAGTAAATGATGAGATTGAGGAGTTGCTAAGGAAGAGTTGTATGAGGTTGCTTGGGAAATTATCAATATCGGGTATTAGGTTGTTCATTTCAGGGTTGTACGTGTGATGAGTATTTGGGGATCGTTACATGGGGTTGGTCGTGCTTGGAGAATCCGCGAGTGAAGGAATATCTAGATGCGTTGTTGGAGGATTTTAGCATAGGGAATGAATCGAGATTTATGGGTGGAGATTATTGTGGCTATTGAGGTAATTGAGGATGTGAGATGAGTCTTCGAGGAAAGGTCGGTAGTTAGGCAAAGATGTCGTTTAGAGTTCTAGTAATACTATGGGCTTGAGGTTGAGATAAGGAGATTCTGAGCTTGGAATTTGGGAACTAGGCAAGGCAGAAGTCGTTAAGAGCGCTAGAGGATGAAGGATTTTAGAAGGTTGGAAGGGTGATACTTGGGAAACTCAAATGAGAACGATTTAGGTATTATGCGGAAATGATGATCGATAAAAGAGGCTTTGGACGGTAAGGTGTCATGGTTAAGAAGTAGGAGCTTGAGACATTTTAGGAATATGAAGAGATAAGAAACTGGAGTAGGATGACTTGAGGATTTTGAACGGTTAAGGTTTAGTAAGATTTGGAATAAGGAAATTTGGGGATACACTGATACAAGGATCTAGAATAGGTCGGCTGAAGAGTCATGAATGGTTCAGGCGTTGTGAGATTCAGAATGGGATAAGTAGGTAGAATCTGTGGTTGGTCTTTGAGGATAGATGCGAGTGAAGAGGAGCTTGTGATTCGTGGTTGGGAGTAGTACTAGATTGGTTTTTCCGCGTTAGAGTTGTCGAGAGTGGCTTAGGAGGTGAACCCTTGTTGGGAATATCGAGGGTAAGGATGGGAGTGTTAGGTATGAGTTAGGTTCTTAGAGGTGAATGGTTAGTGAGAGTGGTTAGTGGTGCGGTGAGTATGATCAGGTAAGCAAGGTGAGTTGAGGTGTCCCTTTGGGAGATGATGGTCAAGCAGAGTCTTGAGAGCCTAGGAAAAGTTAGCGAGATTGTTGAGAAGTGTCTAGATCGATCGTGAGAGCAGTTCAGTAGAGGACCCCTAGGACGAGGGTGTGCCTTATAGAGGGTCTTGGTAGAATGTCGAGTGGGAGGTAGGACTTGAGGTCGGGATGTCGAAGTAGATTGATCCTTAGATGGCTTGATGACATATGAGTTGGGATACCCAGTAATTTGGTTTGGGATGTAGGCCTTGAATTGCAAATAATATGAGATTTGAGAGTTCGTATATGAGTGGGATGCTATGATGTTCGGAACTAGCATCGGATTCGAGTTGGTAGACCTAGGTGAGGTTAATCTTTGTGCGGGAGATGATGAGTAGTGGTCGTGTCCTGTTATGGTTGGTACTTATAGGCAGGTTTTCTCGAGGATGTGGGTTATGGTTATGCAATACTTGGGACCGAGTGTTGTGCGAATTCTATGCTATTGACGATGTTGATTATTTGACGTCTTGCCGTTGACAATAGTGAGGTGTTAGTACTAACATAATAATCACTTAAACTTGATGAAATGCTAGTGTACGGAAGTACTTGTTTGCTTCTAATGCGATGACGCTTGGTGATTAGCATGAGTATGACGTGCTTATCTGAATGATATGACGTGATTATCTTAATGATATGATGTGTAGCCTCTATGATGTGATGTGATGGACCCTACTATGAATGATACTATGCTAGATATGTGTATTATGTGACTATCCTTGACATGAGTATGATATGTTCACAAACGTGTGATAGGATTTCTATATTGAACAATTGCTATGATATATGATGCATTGAATTGGGATTGCTAGTATGATATAACCGAGTTGATGAATTTGATTCTGACATGGAACTTAGGAAGGAAATATGGGATTAGCCCTTAGAGGTGGATGATTCCACCTCCTGAGATTTGAAACTTGCTTGGCTAACGGCGGGTTCAAGGAATTTTGAATATTGTTTAAAAAGGGGACTAACTTGGATTTCGAGAAATTGAACGCGATCGAGAATTTCAATGAGTTTGAGACTAAACCTTTTCGAACTGAGATCCCTCTTGAAATTTTCTAACTGAGCTTGCATTATGACGCCCCACGAAGTGGATGCATGCATTTTATAGGGGCCCTTATAGACTGCTTGCTAAGACCTAGTGGTGATGTCGTAATGTTTTTTTTTTGAGTTATGATATAACCGAGAAGTCGGGGTAAGGATGTGGTATGGGCCCGTATCACACTCTTGCTACGACCTATCAGGGATATTATGATCATGAGACGATACTGTGAGAATCTCATAGGGGCCTTTATGAGGCACTTACGGGATCGATGGCATGATCTTTGGACTCACCTATTTCGAACTTCATCCTCTACTTTAGAATGATTTTAGTCTCGGGGACGAGACTTATTTTTAGAGGTGGATGATGTAAAGGCTCGGATTTTTAAATCCAAATTTATCGGAAAAAAAAAAGAAAAGAAAATCAAAATGTATTTAAAAGTAGAATTTAACGAAAAACTACCTAATTCGGATTTTAAAACTCAGAGAACGAATTTCCGACCTAAAATAAAAATTTTGAAAACTAAATTGACAGGATGCTAACTTCCTCTTATTTTTGAAAACTTATTTGAAACGGGTTGGGATACGGTCGAAAGAGCGGATTTGAGGGTTTATCTTCCGAGTATTTTGAATTGGGTTTTGGGCATTTCATTTGGGGTATTCCCTTTAACCAAAAGTATTGTTTCCCCCTATTCTTGTCCTCTTTAGGCTGCGATTCAGAGCCATCACCTCCTCTTTTCTTGATGCCTGCAGCAAGGCATGTTTCCCCTAGCCCATTTCTTGTCTTCTTTCCCAGATTGGACCAAACACACTCTTTCCCTTCATCCTTTGCTTTCCCCTCCTGGGCACTCTCCCTAGACCGGCACCATGCCACAACCTTATCTCCTCAATCCTTATCCTTGTGTTTGAACCCAAGCCACACCAATCCTCCCAAATCCACACACCCTTCTCTCCCATTGAGCTTTGCCGAGAGCCCCCCCTTTAACTCCCTCCTCCATTGTCACCACTAGAAACCACCGTCATAACCTCCCATCTCCTTGCGCCGCCGACACCACCATTGCACCGCTTCCCAGCAACCGCCACCCAGACTCAGCCTCGGGGTTGCCGGCGTTGTCCTCGCTATTCCATCTTCCGTTTTCTCTGTTTCGAAGCCCGGGTAAGTTTCCTCGCCCCCTTCGATTTGAAAATCCGAAAAAGCTCCGCCTTTAAACCTATTACCGCTGTTATAGGCCAATCCAGTTCTGATTCATCTCCGGTGAGCCCAACCGGACCTCAGGCGACTCCGACGACTTCCGCCTTGTCCGAGAGCTCCCCGACGAGCCCGACGTGTACGAATTCCCTCGGTGAGCACCATAACTTCCCTTTAATTCCCATTTTCCGTTTTTTGTGTTGATTTCCGCCCCTTTACTGCTTGATTTAACCGGAGAGTGAGCGAGAGTGGGTCGGAGAGAGAATCGGCGACGAGCGAGGGGCTCCGGTGAGGTTGTGCGAGGAGAGCTGAGCGAGCAAGGGAGCGAACGGAGAGCGAGCCCGACCGAGATCCAGCGGGTGGCGAGTGTAGCGCGAGTGAGCAAGGTGAAGCGGAAGGAGAAAGCCAGGGAACCGCCGGCGGTGTTCTTTCGAACAGAGGAAGCCAAAGGAGGGAGAAGGAGTCGTGGGTCCCGCTCCACCGTGGCGACCACCTCAGCACGTGGGGCCCCACTTGTGTGTTGATTCGGATTTACAATTTGAGGGGAGACAATGGGCCTGTTGGTTGGGCTCATTCTTTTAAAAAGCAAATCAAATGAAATTTGGCAATTTCTATTAACATATGTCCGGTTTGAAGTATAGAAAACAAGTGAGGCTCGGTTTCGGTATTTAACAAAATAAAGGGGCTGATATTATTAAATAAAAATGGTTGTGATTTTTTAAAGGATTTGGAAATTATTTTATGAAAGTGTTTAATAAATGGTATTTAAAATGTTATATAATATTATGTGAGATTTGAAATATAAAGCATTATTTTAAGACTTAAATATGATATTATGGTGATTTGAAATATAATATTATGAGAATTGGAGATTTAAAAGGATATTGTTGGATTTAAATCGAAAAAGGAATTTGACGAATATTTTCAATGGTCGGAATTTCTAACTGTTTGACTAAGATTTTAAACGGTTTTGAGACTAACATGGGAATTATGTGTTCAATGACTAATTAGCATGTTGATGTGATTGATTGCCTAATACCATGAATTGTGTGGACTAATAGCATGATTGAGTGACTAATAGCATGATGAGACGTTAAAGTTATGTATCGTTGACTTATGCCTTATGAGATATGATGAATACGATGAACCTTGAGATAAATGACTATGCAGATTATTATTATTGCGAATATATGAATATGACTGAATGGAACGATGAGAATGATGTGGTCTTACGGGATTTGGCAATGTGGTAAATGGTTGAGCTTGATAGAACGACGATTGCAATATGTTTGTTATTCTCGTTGAATGATGTATGTTTGCGTGCTTGAACAATTAGACGTAGACTTATATGTGTTTTGATATGTATCTAGGTGATCTTTAATCTATCATAATGCTCGCCTTGCTGTTCTGCACTGCTAGGTAAGTCTCTTCGGAGCTTACTCAGATTGAAATAGAGCTATTCCCTGCTTTAGGTGCATGATATACTAGGTGCTTGCATTCATGATCAGCATGCCATGTAGTACCATGCTAGGTTGCATCGACCGTTGAGCATTCTATTTCTTTATGTGTATGTAAACAGAACGGCCGTTATCTGTGAAGTAACTAGAGTCATTGCTAGGGTTATAGGACGACCTAGTCTCATCGGGTCCCGTCCTAAGTCAATCGAGTCATGAACTTCCTTATATTATGAGATGCCTGCGGGCTTTATTGTGGAGCGGGTTAGGCATGCGTGCCGCCCGATTATGATGGAATGCATTCACGAGCTGGCCAGTCTCCACCCTATCGGAAGGGGGTAGAGGTAGGAGAGGGATATACCACTTGGTATTCTGTGCTAAGGCCTTATTATTATTATGCACTTGATCTTAGGAGCATGTTAGTGTGTTAATATCCCGCAATGCATCTAGAAGCATCTTTATTAGGTATAGCGTATATGTGTGCTTAGGGTTGGGATGCAGAGCTAAAGTGGGCATCGATCTGATCCCGCCCCCTATCAATTTTTTTAGGTATCCGTTATGCTTACTACTATTGATGCTGATTTGAGTCCGTGACCGCTGGGTCTAACATGGCGGAAAGAGAGAGTTGAGATTCCAACTTCACCAATTTAATTACGGCTCGAATTTGAATGGTTGATCATATTTTGACCCGGCTCTGCCGTGGCACCCCTTTGTATTATGCTTTACTTCCGCTATTTGTGTGACCTTTGGTTTTCCACGCTTAGACTTACGACAGGTACAGGGGACTTCCCCGGGGATTCCAACGATCCCTTCAAACTTGGGTATGAAATCCCTCTTGAAAACGTCAGTTTAGAATTTCAAACCTTCAACCTGTACTCGGGGCGCAAGATCCTAACGAGGGGTTTCATCCCTCGAAACGTAACCCGGGAATCATAATCACGGGCCGTTACAAGTTTGTCTTGGTTTGTGTCCTTTTTCTCAGCCTTTCACCTCCCTTTTGTAGTCACTTGATCCACGACAGTTTGAGGGGGCTGTCTCGGCCTAATTCTTCCAAAAGTCTACACTAGGGTCCTTGTCGGTGGAGCTGACCGGGTTCCAGAGTTGCTTTCCGGGCATCCTCCTCCCATGAAATGACGGGCTCTCTTGGTGTTCTTTGTGGGTAATCGATGGTTTGGGAGCTGCTGTTCGCTTGTCCTTTGTTATGGCCTTAAATGGATTTCGATCGAGTTTCGCTGGCTTGCAGCTGCTCTATGTACTGAAATGATGCTTTTCCTAGAGCTGTTGGGGCACCGAGCTTGTAGCTTGCGCTCTTGAAAGATAAAATTGATGAGCTGTTGTTGGTTTCTTTGATGTGGGATGATTTCGATCGAGATTCGATGGCTCGCAGCTACCCTTTGTGATGAAACGATGCATTCTCTGGAGCTGGTGGGGCTGCTGGTGCCTTGGATGGATAAATTTGTTGAGCTGCGCTTGGCCTGCAAATGAGGTTCGATCGATCGATGGCTCCAACAACATTTCGCTCCTTAGGTGGTTGCAATCGTTGCTGCTGTCCCCATGTTGCTCCTTTAGTTTGGGGCTGGCCTGCACTCCAGGTGGTTTGCTCCTTCCCTCCTTCACTGTCCGGTGCAAGTCGAAAGGGACCCCTCGGCTCGAGACGAGCAACCCCCAACTCGCATACCTTGCGAGCTCTTTACAACGCAGTTTGGGGCACCCAACTGGCTTTGCATTCCACGCTAATGCGAGCAAGTATGAAGCCTGAGTTAGGGGGTGGGCTTCATGAGAATCTCCCTTTTGTTCTTCCTCCGGTTCGGTGACGGTGTGGCTCGATCAAATCACCTGGTTTGTGGGCTTGTCCTAGCCCATGGGCGCCTTGGATCATCACCGTTTGCCACTTACTTGAGGTGTTGTGTGTTGCTGTGTGGTGCTTTGGTGCTCCCTTGGGCGTTCGGTCTGTCAATCATTTTGGTTCAAGGAGATGACGTGGGTCAACATTCCTTCACATGTTGACATTGTGCCCATGTGGCATCCTACGTGGATGGGGTCAACCCGGTTGTTATTTTGACAATGGCTTACATGGCGGGTCCCCCATGCCCTCTTTTAATTGTCAGCGTTCCATGCTTTGGCAATTTCAAATTGGAAGTTTAGCATTATTTTAATGCCCTTTGCTTGTCTGCTCATTTGGTCAAATATGAGCTGTACTCTTGGGAGTTTGCATGAAGCTTTTTGTGATTTTGTCATTTAGCATGTCCCTAGGCCTGATTGAAAAGCTTTATATGTAATTGGGACAACCCTTTTGTGTAGGACAGAACGTTGGACCCCACTAGCTAGAAATTAGGCGCCAAAGTATCCATGTAAAGCTAGGGGGTCCCTCATTCCTTTTATTTATTCGCTTGTATATCTTATTATTATTAATACAATTTTTACATTAAAAAAAAAAGAAACAAGTAGAGGAAAATCACATGGTGTAAACCAATAATGGGAACGTTTAAGCTAAATTTTGATGGTTCTACGTTATCGAATAAGGAAAGCTCGGCGGGCACCATAATTCGGGCCTGGGATGGCCGATCAATCCGCATTTGTTACCAAAAACTTGACAATCAAAGTCCTCTCAAAGCAGAAGCTGACATTAAAATTAGGAATCCAACACGCTATTCAACTCCGTATCGAGAAAATACAAATCGAAGGTGATTCTAGCATAATCATCTATATCTATATCTATCTATCTATATATTACTTAAAACCAAAGCCTTTTTTCCACGTGTCGCATCCTCGCACGAAGTTATTTAAGGCAATTCCTTTTTATTTAGCAATTGGGATTAATTTAAAACTTTTTTTAAAAAAATAATGTTAATATTACTATACAATATTATTTTATTTCATATTAATTACACATTATTATTTCCATTTATTTTATACACAACTATATATTACTTAAAACCAAAGCCTTTTTGCCACGTGTCGCATCCTCGCGCGAAGTCATTTAAGGCAATTCCTTTTTATTTAGCAATTGGGATTAATTTAAAACTTTTTTTAAAAAATAATGTTAATATTACTATACAATATTATTTTATTTCATATTAATTACACATTATTATTTCCATTTATTTTATAAACAATATGATGAATTCAAAAGCATTTTTTTATAATAAAAAAATTATAGTTCCAAATATATGATTTTTCTATTTTAGACAATTCCTTTTTATCTAACCAATCTATCTATATCTATATCTATATCTATATATTACTTAAAACCAAAGCCTTTTTGACACGTGTCGCATCCTCGCGCGAAGTTATTTAAGGCAATTCCTTTTTATTTAGCAATCTATATATTACTTAAAACCAAAGTCTTTTTGACACGTGTCGCATCCTCGCGCGAAGTTATTTAAGGCAATTCCTTTTTATTTAGCAATTGGGAATAATTTAAATCTATATATCTATCTATATATTACTTAAATCTATATCTATATATTACTTAAAACCAAAGCCTTTTTAACACGTGTCGCATCCTCGCGCGAAGTTATTTAAGGCAATTCCTTTTTATTTAGCAATTGAGATTAATTTAAATTTATATATCTATCTATATATTACTTAAAACCAAAGCCTTTTTGACACGTGTCGCATCCTCGCGCGAAGTTATTTAAGGCAATTCCTTTTTATTTAGCAATTGGGATTAATTTAAACTTTTTTTTAAAAAATAATGTTAATATTACTATACAATATTATTTTATTTCATATTAATTACACATTATTATTTCCATTTATTTTATAAACAATCTATATATCTATATATCTATATATATTACTTAAAACCAAAGCCTTTTTGACACGTGTCGCATCCTCGCGCGAAGTTATTTAAGGCAATTCCTTTTTATTTAGCAATTGGGATTAATTTAAATCTATATATTACTTAAAACCAAAGCCTTTTTGACACGTGTCGCATCCTCGCGCGAAATTATTTAAGGCAATTCCTTTTTATTTAGCAATCAATATATCTATATATCTATATCTATATATATTACTTAAAACCAAAGCCTTTTTGACACGTGTCGCATCCTCGCGCGAAGTTATTTAAGGCAATTTCTTTTTATTTAGCAATTGGGATTAATTTAAATCTATATATATTACTTAAAACCAAAGCCTTTTTGACACGTGTCGCATCATCGCGCGAAATTATTTAAAGCAATTACTTTTTATTTAGCAATTGGGATTAATTTAAATCTATATAGTACTTAAAACCAAAGCCTTTTTGACACGTGTCGCATTCTCGCGCGAAGTTATTTAAGGCAATTCCTTTTTATTTAGCAATTAGGATTAATTTAAAACTTTTTTTAAAAAAATAATGTTAATATTACTATACAATATTATTTTATTTCATATTAATTACACATTATTATTTCCATTTATTTTATAAACAATCTATCTATATATTACTTAAAACCAAAGCCTTTTTGACACGTGTCGCATCCTCGCGCGAAGTTATTTAAGGCAATTCCTTTTTATTTAGCAATTGGAATTAATTTAAATCTATATATTACTTAAAACCAAAGCCTTTTTGACATGTGTCGCATCCTCGTGCGATGTTATTTAAGGCAATTCCTTTTTATTTAGCAATCTTCTATATATTACTTAAAACCAAAGCCTTTTTGACACGTGTCGCATCCTCGCACGAAGTTATTTAAGGCAATTCCTTTTTATTTAGCAATCTATATATATTACTTAAAACCAAAGCCTTTTTGACACGTGTCGCATCCTCGCGCGAAGTTATTTAAGGCAATTCCTTTTTATTTAGCAATTGGGATTAATTTAAATCTATATATTACTTAAAACCAAAGCCTTTTTGACACGTGTCGCATTCTCGCACGAAGTTATTTAAGGCAATTCCTTTTTATTTAGCAATTGGGATTAATTTAAAACTTTTTTTTAAAAAATAATGTTAATATTACTATACAATATTATTTTATTTCATATTAATTACACATTATTATTTCCATTTATTTTATAAACAATCTTCTATATATTACTTAAAACCAAAGCCTTTTTAACACGTGTCGCATCCTCGCGCGAAGTTATTTAAGGCAATTCCTTTTTATTTAGCAATCTATATATATATATATATATATATATATATATATATATATTACTTAAAACCAAAGCCTTTTTGACACGTGTCGCATCCTCGCGCGAAGTTATTTAAGGCAATTCCTTTTTATTTAGCAATTGGGATTAATTTAAAACTTTTTTTAAAAAAATAATGTTAATATTACTATACAATATTATTTTATTTTATATTAATTACACATTATTATTTTCATTTATTTTATAAACAATCTATCTATCTATCTATATATTACTTAAAACCAAAGCCTTTTTGACACGTGTCGCATCCTCACGCGAAGTTATTTAAGGCAATTCCTTTTTATTTAGCAATTGGGATTAATTTAAATCTATATATTACTTAAAACCAAAGCCTTTTTGACACGTGTCGCATCCTCGCGCGAAGTTATTTAAGATAATTCCTTTTTATTTAGCAATTGGGATTAATTTAAAACTTTAAAAAAAAAATTAATGTTAATATTACTATACAATATTATTTTATTTCATATTAATTACACATTATTATTTCCATTTATTTTATAAACAATATGATGAATTCAAAAGCATTTTTTTATAATAAAAAAATTATAGTTCCAAATATATGATTTTTCTATTTTAGACAATTCCTTTTTATCTAACCAATGGGATTAAATCAAAACTTTTTAAAAAAAAAATAAAGATAATATGAACTATATACTGTTTTCATCTATCTATATCTATATAAACTCTTAATTTAGAAGAGTTTATGCTGAGGTGTAAACATTAGAGAGATTTTAGGGGTTTTGACCAATTGCAATTTTCTTTTTTCTCTTTAATCCTTTTTTTTAGTTCTCCTTTTTTCTTCTTTTTCTTTTAATTCTTTTTTTTAATCTTACTAACTATTGGGCTTAATTCAAAACATTGAATTCAATCTAATATAACTATTGGACTTAACTCAAATTCATTTACTAACTATCTACATCTATATACTATATTAATTTATATCACATGTTCTCTCCATGCTCAAAGTTATTTGTAGAAATATTATTTACATAATATCATTTTATTATGGTAACTATATTTGCTAATATTTTTTTTTGAAAAATATTCTAATATTAATTACCCAATATTATTTGATGTTACATTTTTTAACCAATGGGATTAATTCAAAACTTTTATCTTTCACTATTTATTATTTATTTTTCTCTTTATCTCTTTAACCCGTGTATTTTTTTTCGATTATTTTAAACACATTTACTAACAATGGGTTTAATTAAAAATATTGAATTAAATCTAATGTCTATGATTTATCTATATCTAAATATTATTTATAAAAAAAATCGCGCCATGGTGCGGGGATCATACTAGTATTACTTAAAACCAAAGCTTTTTGGCCACGTGTCGCATCCTCGCGCGAAGTTATTTAAGACAATTTCTTTTTATTTTGCAATCTATATATCTATCTATCCTAAACAATACTAAAGTAGAAGCTGTTTCTGCCACGTGTCAAATTTTGGTGAAGTTTTTTCCCGCCAAAAATTTAACTACTTATTTTCTACCATGTGTCAATTATCATGCCACATCTTTTTTCTAAATTTTTATTGTTATTACAAAAAAAACTATATATATATTGTATCGACTTATTGTTAATTTAGGACAAAAGAAGATTTGGACGGATATTTCTTAAGCTACAAAATGTCTTTTCTACACTTTCCTATTTTATAAATATTTCATATCATCACTTTCATTTGATATTTGTTTTTTTAGAATTTTATCATTATATTCCAACAATTCAAATTAAAGCACATATTTTATATTATCCGTGAATACAATATATAGTCGTTAGAAAGTACAAATATATTTTCTAAACTTTATTTACAGTAAGTTTTTATTTTATTTTATGTCTTTGATTCTTTCTTACATAGTTGATACTAATTTACCAAATCAAATAACGTCAAGGGAGTGTTGTTTCAAGGTTAATCATTTTTACCAAATCGTGGCACATTGTACTCGAGGACGTCATTTTTACCAAATCGTGTACAAATCAAATCACACTATCACCTTAATCCCTTTTCTTTCTTTCTTTCAATAATGTATATTTTTCCTCTATATAAACCATATCATTCAATGAGACATTTCATCTCCGACTTCGATTGATTTTCAAGTAATTCACACCGATTATGTTTGTATAAAGATTCATCTTTCAATGTTTATTTACTCTTTTTGTTAGTTAACATGTTTATATGTTGCAACTCATCACTTTTTTTAAATATGTTAAATGATATATATATTTGTAGCATTCTATAGTAATTAGTTATAATTGATCCCATCTAGACCTGTCAAAACACAACCCGACTCGGTCGACCCGATCCAAACGCCAGGAATTTTACCGACCCGAACCTGAATTTTTTTTCCGACACGAACCTGAAAACCCGAAATTTTTTCGGGTAATCTTGGTTTCGACCCGGTGATCCAATTGACCCGATAATTTTGACCCGATTGACCCAGTTGATTTATAATAATTATATATGATTATGTTTTTTTATGGAGATTTCCATTTATTATATTTTATAATTACAATCACTTGATCTTTCATTTTCAAATCAACTTTTATATTTATTTGTATTGTGTAATACTCCGTCCGGTTGATAGTATTTGATATTTTATTTTTCAACACATTTTTCTAAGAAGATAAAAATTCTAAAAAATATTAAAATATTAAAAAAATTATATGCTTATTACTAATTGCATAAAATTATTTTTAAAAAATCATTTAAAATTTTGATATTTTATATATTATTACATTTTATTAAAAATTACGATAAATAATAAAAATCAAATATTTTTTAATAAAATGTAATAATATATAAAATATCAAATTTTTAATAAAATTATTTCTAAAAAATTATTTAAAATTTGATATTTATAAATCATTAAATTTTATTAAAAAACACTAGAAATAAAGAGAATAAAATATTTTAGGTCAGATATAATATATAATTACAAGCACTAGAACTTATGAACAACGTATTTAATTTTAGAAATTTAAAATTATTGCATAAGTATCTAATCATGATTTTTTTAATTTAAAAAGGAAAAAATTGACAAACCCGAAATCGACCCGAAACTCGGTCAAATCCGGGTTCAAGTCAACCCGAATATACACGAAACCCGTTTTACCCGGGACCGAAAGTAACTCGACCCGAACCCAACCCGGATGACCCATTTGACAGGTCTAATCCCATCACATGTGTCATATATAACCACTTATTTATTATTTTTATAATATTTTTAATAACAATTTTGAAAATAGAATGATCTATTTTTTTGTTATAAATAAATTAATTCTGTATTTATATAATTATTAATAATAATTTATTTATTTATTTTTGACAAGGTTCATTGTATCCCACACTTTAAAATAAATAAATTATATCATAATATGATTAATATTTGTTATTTCGTTTGTTTTTTTTGTCTTGCAAATCACGTACATCTTTGCAAGCTTAATTGAATTAAATTTTATGTTTTGAACAAATTTTAAATATAAAAGTAAGTTTCAAATCAGGACTATTTTTTTACAATATTTCAATCATTTTTAATTAATTATATATTATTTTCTAAATTTTTGACGCGCTTTATTTGATCCAATTTACTGTCAATAAAGATGTAATCAATATTAAAAGTTTAGTTTTTATAATATTTTATATATAGGTTCAAAAAAAACATTATATATATTGATATATATAATTAATTTTAATCTTTGAATGAATATTGTGGTAGTTTTTTTTTTTTGTATAAGAACCACTTACAGATTTTAATCTTTAAATTGCCAAATTAAAAAATAAGTTACAAGGTTTTTCTAGCCAAGATGATTTTCGATGGGGTAAACCATTGGGTGTAGTCGGGAATGGGTATGCAAAATACTAGCTTGCTCTTTACAGGTGGGTTTGGAAGTTTCCAAGGAGATGATTATGAGTGTTATTAACCGATTCTGTGATGAATGCTTCCTATGCTAGAGATCTGATTTGGATGCCTAACAATGAGATGTGTATTGATTGATCTATTCGAATGGGATAGTGGGAGTACCCTTGTTTCTGTGTGGTCAAACCCAGCTTGTGTGGAACAACCCCTTCCATTATGTTAACCCCTTGACGGTTCTATCGAACTTTTCTCCCGGATGTCAGAGTCTTCCACGGGGATTGGGTTGTAAACACATTGTCTTCGGGAGATATGTGTGGATATGAGGGTTGTCTGAGTGATTATTGGAATAGAGTCCTTGACGTAATTCCGGGTTAAAGAGTAAGATTTTTATAGGGTTGCCCTTCTCTATTCTTATGACGATCAACCAGTGTCTTCTTGCCACAAAGAGTCATACTAGAGTCCCACGGGAAAGAGGGGTGATAAGTCAGTCGGGAAAAGTCAATGGTTGCCCTTAGGGATCTCTGTCCGGTTGTAATGGTGACTCTCTCTGAATTGCATGACATGATTTTATAATCCCCCACATGTATCTTACCAATGATCATTAGTAAGAAGCTTCTCATGTTATGCCTTGCCTTCTGTCATAGTTTTATTGTTTAAGCTCATGTTATGGTTAGTTATCTTGCTCAAGTCTCGTGTTGTGTCTTGCCTTATATCATGACTGTTTGTTGTCATAGCATGTTCACCTGGCTTGTTGACCGTATGACCGATTGGAAGCATGAACCACATGATATGAACCTACATGATAGTTATCTCCTCTCGAATTAGGGTCATGATAGTGTGATCAATTCCTCTTTGTATGAATGTTGATAGATGATCATCTTAGCATGTTGGATGAT
The DNA here is from genome assembly GCA_037127255.1 of Persicaria tinctoria. Lineage (NCBI taxonomy): Eukaryota > Viridiplantae > Streptophyta > Magnoliopsida > Caryophyllales > Polygonaceae > Persicaria > Persicaria tinctoria. The sequence continues at coordinate 7,157,826 of JBANSL010000011.1, read as the reverse complement.
GATGTGTCAATGCCTATTATCCCTTTTGTGACAAGAATCAATAGCATGCCCGTTTGTTATATATACATCAGGATCCGGCCCATTATGTCTACCCGGATCCGGCCCATTACTTTAGCCCAACACAAAGGAAAGAAAGGAACCGTCTTCTCCTTGAAGCAGAGGCGGAGCAGAGCGACGATGAAAAGTGAAGGGAAGGGGAGGAGAGAACCCAGGCCACCGGCGGAGCCTTTTCCGACTCAAAATCGCCCCCATCCCGACTGACTGGAAGTTCCGACCACACCCATACAAACAACACGGCAAGGGAGGAGAAGAAAAAGAGAGGGATTACCGTTCGACGCGATTCCGACTCCGAGAGGTTTTCCGGCGTCAAGGCGGCGCTTCCGTCGGCGAGAGCTTGCGGGGGAGATACTGGGGAGCCTAGGAGGGTGAGAGAGATGAGCACGAGTGCGGTTGGAGAGGATTGACATCGAAATCGAATGAAAACGAAAATAGACCTGGAGGAGGGAGAGTAGAGGAAGTCGACGGCGTTCTAGCCTCCGGCGGACGTCAGGGAGGCGAAGGGAGCCACTGCTGCTGCTGGCCGGACGAAGGGAATGGCAGATGAGGCGGGTGCTGCTGGAGCATTGGACTCGGCAAAATAGAGCTCGGGCTCTCGGTTTCGGCGGAGTTGCTGGGTTCCTTGAAACGAAGAGGGGAAGGAAGAAATTGTGGGTTTTGTTTGACTGAAATTGAAGAAATGGAAGAGGGAGGCCTGCTATGAAAGAAGCGTGGGTTCTGTTCCATTTCAGAGAGCATTGCTGCTTGTTGCTACTGGACAAAGGATAAGGGGGGAAAGAGTTGGCTAGCAGACAGAGGAAGAGACCTACAAGTCGGGTTCCAAGACCCTAAATTCAAAATACCCAAAAACAATCCCGAAACCATCTCTCGATCTTATCCCGACTCGATTAAGATAACGCTTACAACCTCAAATTTAAATCGAATTCTCGACTGAATCAAATAATAAAATTATATTATACTTTCAAACTTTAGCAAGCGAAAGCGAAAATACATCTGAATGAAAGTCCATTTAAAATAATCATATGCCGGAATTCATTTTAAGAGATTTTAAATACCCCGATTTAGATTCATTTTAATAATAATAATTATTATTATATAATTTTTTTTATTAGGATTTAAAAATCCGAGCCTTTACATCATCCACCTCTAAAAACAAGTCTCGTCCCCGAAACTAAAACCAAAAGCAGGGGATGAAGTTTGAAATTGATGAGTCCGAGGACCATGTCCTAGAATCTTGTAATCATCTCGGTTGCGTCTTCCGGGATTCTCACAACATCCTAGTCACGGTCGTGACATCTCCAATTGGCCTTGACAAGTATGCAATAAGCGCCCCTATCACATCCTCGCTTCGACTTTTCGGAAGTACCACAACTCTAAAAGTTCTACAATATCATCACTGGGTCTTAGCAAGCACCCTACAAGCGCCCTCATAAAATGCTTGTATCCACTTCGTGAAGTATCATAGAGTTGCCCGAGTTTGAAAAGTTTCAAAAGGGATTCCATAATTGAAAATAAAGATTAACCTCAAAATCGTTGAAATTCTCGGTATCGTTCATTCTTTTACAACCCAAGTTGGTCCTTTTTCACAATCGTTCAAAATCTTCAAATCCAATCGTCTAATCAAGCAACCTTATACCAAAACAAGTCAAATCCTTTCAAATCAAGATTTCGTCAAAATCTTCCAACCACCAGATCAATTTCTCGCATACTAAACAATCAAATTCAGAAGCTGGGAGGTGGAATCATCCACCTCTAAGGGCTAATCCCATATTCTCTGCCTAGTTTCCAGAATCAAAACAAGCTATCAGTCTCAATTCAAACAAGCTTCACAAGCTATAAGAAATGCATAACCAAATATCTATATATTACTTAAAATCAAAACCTTTTGGCCACGTGTCGCATCCTCGCGCGAAGTTATTTAAGGCAATTCCTTTTTATTTTGCAATCTATATATCTATCTATCTATCTATATATTACTTAAAACCAAAGCCTTTTGACCACGTGTCGCATCATCGCGCGAAGTTATTTAAGGCAATTCCTTTTTATTTTGCAATCTATATCTATATCTATATATTAATTAAAATCAAAGTCTTTTGGCCACGTGTCGCATCCTCGCGCGAAGTTATTTAAGGAAATTCCTTTTTATTTTGCAATCTATATATCTATCTATCTATATCTATATATTACTTAAAACCAAAGCCTTTTGGCCACGTGTTGCATCATCGCGCGAATTTATTTAAGGCAATTCTTTTTTATTTTGCAATCTATATATTAATTAAAATCAAAGTCTTTTGGCCACGTGTCGCATCCTCGCGCGAAGTTATTTAAGGAAATTCCTTTTTATTTTGCAATCTATATATCTATCTATCTATATATTACTTAAAACCAAAGCCTTTTGGCCACGTGTTGCATCATCGCGCGAATTTATTTAAGGCAATTCTTTTTTATTTTGCAATTGGGATTAATTCAAAACTTTTAAAAAAAAACAATGTTAATATTAACTATACAATATTATTTTATTTCATATTAATTACACATTATTATTTCCATTTATTTTTTAAACATCTATATATTAATTAAAATCAAAGTCTTTTGGCCACGTGTCGCATCCTCGCGCGAAGTTATTTAAGGAAATTCCTTTTTATTTTGCAATCTATATATCTATCTATCTATATATTACTTAAAACCAAAGCCTTTTGGCCACGTGTTGCATCATCGCGCGAATTTATTTAAGGCAATTCTTTTTTATTTTGCAATTGGGATTAATTCAAAACTTTTAAAAAAAAACAATGTTAATATTAACTATACAATATTATTTTATTTCATATTAATTACACATTATTATTTCCATTTATTTTTTAAACAATATGATGAATTCAAAAGCATTTTTTTATAATAAAAAAATTATAGTTCCAAATATACGATTTTTCTATTTTAGACAATTCCTTTTTATCTAACCAATAGGATTAAATCAAAACTTTTTTTAAAAAAATAAAGATAATATTAACTATACACTATTTTCATCTATCTATCTATATATTACTTAAAACCAAAGCCTTTTGGCCACGTGTCGCATCCTCGCGCGAAGTTATTTAAGACAATTTCTTTTTATTTTGCAATCTATATATCTATCTATCTATATATTACTTAAAACCAAAGCCTTTTGGCCACGTGTCGCATCCTCGCGCGAAGTTATTTAAGGAAATTTCTTTTTATTTTGCAATCTATATATCTATCTATATCTATATCTATCTATATATTACTTAAAGCCAAAGCCTTTTGGCCACGTGTCGCATCCTCGCGCGAAGTTATTTAAGGAAATTTCTTTTTATTTTGCAATCTATATATCTATTTATATTTATATTTATATATTACTTAAAATCAAAGCCTTTTGGCCACGTGTCGCATCCTCGCGCGAAGTTATTTAAGGCAATTCCTTTTTATTTTGCAATCTATATATCTATCTATCTATATATTACTTAAAACCAAAGCCTTTTGGCCACGTGTCGCATCATCGCGCGAAATTCTTTAAGGCAATTCCTTTTTATTTTGCAATCTATATATCTATCTATCTATATATTACTTAAAACCAAAGCCTTTTGGCCACGTGTCGCATCATCGTGCAAAGTTCTTTAAGGCAATTCCTTTTTATTTTGCAATCTATCTATCTATATATTACTTAAAACCAAAGCCTTTTGGCCACGTGTCGCATCATCGCGCGAAGTTATTTAAGGCAATTCCTTTTTATTTTGCAATTGAGATTACTTCAAAACTTTTTTTAAAATAATAATGTTAATATTAACTATACAATATTATTATTTCCATTTGTTTTTTATACAATATGATGAATTCAAAAGCATTTTTTTATAAAAAAAAAATTATAGTTCCAAATATATGATTTTTCTATTTTAGGCAATTCCTTTTTATCTAACCAATGAGATTAATTCAAAACTTTTTAAAAAAAAAATAAAGATAATATTAACTATACACTGTTTTCATTCTACATTAATCACACAATATCATTTCTATTTAGTTTTTAAAACAATTGGATGAATTCAAAAACATTTTTTTTATAAAAATAATAATATATAGTTCCAAATATATGATTTTTTGGAGCAGCCAATCTAAATATAATGAAAATTATTGTCGTTCTTATAATAAACTTAAATTTTGGATTTTCACCCAACCAACCTAATATAAACTACATAAAACCTTAAATGATAAAAAATTTAAACATTTTTTTAATGATTTCCTCCCAGTCTATATATATAATGAGAAATATTTTTGCTTAGATGTGATAATCACTTTAATTTTATGATTTCCTCCCAATCAACTTAACCTAGGAAAAAATCCAACTAATGACATTTGTACAAGTTCTTCAATTAATCTAGTTATATCTAACTAATAAATCATAAGAATTTTTTATTATGTGTTATAACAACTTTTATTTTGAGATCGATTTTCACCCAATTAATCTATTCTACTCAAATCTTAAACTCATGTAATTTTTACACATTTTTCTGAAATATTATTATTATTTTTACTTACTTTATCAAATATTTTTTTTCTATTATATATTAACGTTTGGTAATAGTTTGTCTAATTTTGTAATATTGTAGTAATTTTCTATACTTACAAAATTTTATACTCCGTATTTATTTAAAAAAAAAAACGCGCCATGGCGCGGGGACTTTACTAGTTAATCATTTAAACAACAACATTAAATATCATTGGGAAATTGAGCTCACGATGTCAGATGTTAAACTTTTACTATCGACTATGAAAAAAATGTCGCACACCTTTGCCACTCTGTCTGGTTGCCCACAACCTCATCCGTGCCGGATAGAGTGTGCTCGTCCGAATTCTTTCCTAATTTTTTTTTTTTATTTCCAAGCGGTAAGCTGGAGGCCAAAGCGACGATTAAGGTGAAAAGCAATCGGGAGAAGAGTTTTCGCGTTCCCAAGACATCGGCGATCACTCCGGTGAGATTATCCCCTAAAATCTCCAACCTTGTTCTTTGTTTTTTATGCTCATCATCAATTTGCGCTTCTAGATGTGTTATACGGTTGTGTTTCTTTCTCGTTTGATCTCAGTTTCTACTATTATTGTTGAAATCAGGAACGAATATCGGTTGTTTGATGTTGTGATTGATTTTCCTGCTCCAATTTTCCTCTCGTCATTGTTTGTTAATTTGTGTGGAAATATTTCTTCGATCCTTCGTCTGCTATTCCGATTGGATCAAGTCTCCGCTCTTTTAAGCTATAGAATGAATTCACCGTTGTTGTTTGGTCATGTCCTGTTCATCTTTGATTTGGCATACATCATATATCTTTTGCAGTTGCATAGTATGGTTGATTGATAGTCCATATCACAGCTATTATTCAAACATGGCCGGGGATATAGATAGGGGTATCAGATGTCTCTATCCATACCGGGCATCTGGTACAATATATGATATCACTTTCATATATGTACTGATTCAAAGGGTTTTTTTTTTAGCATTTTGTTATTGGTAACAATTGGGGCATACCTGTTTGCTTCTTCTTCTTCTCCTTTGTCATACGCCATCTTTCTCCTCCATTAAGCAAGGTACTTCTTCTTCCCTCTTTCTCTTCATCTACTGGCTCTTCTCCTCCTCCATTCCGATAGGTTTTTTGGTCTTTGAAGGTCTAGCCTTAGCGTTTTGGTTAGATTTCCTCCTTGTCGGGGATCTTCATCATCGAAGCATATCAACTCTAGAATATTTGACCACTCGGAACTTCAATCCATCGCACCACCATTGCTGTGAGCTTTCATTTTCATAGATCTTGTTTTGGAAATAGTTTTATTTGTGGCATCTATTGAGTTGATCTGGAAATTGAAGTTCAATTGTTTAGTTGATCAGATTGTATTTGCTTGGCTATTTGCAATTTGCCTTTGAAGTTTGAAGTATGCAAAGTTCTGAACTGTGTTTCTTATTTAGGTTTAGTTTAGAGTTGAATTTTCTTTTTCTATTCTGGTCTGATATGTGATATCTATTCCAAACAGAAGGTATTAGACTTCACATATCAATTTGATACATATATGGCTATATCTAATACTCATATCGTGATAACCATTTCTGATATCCATATAGCCTTACCAAACAGAGCCTTATTCCCAAGGAATGATTGTCTTGTTCTATGATTATTTTCATGCCTTATCTCCACTTCATATCTCCTCTTATTGGTTATTCTCATTCTAATTTCCAGGTTTCTTGTAGTTGGATATTGGGAGAGGAATGACCTTTTCTGCTTAGGAGCGTAACTCAATGGAAGCAATAAAAGAAAGTTTCCCATTCTTGGAACAGCTTGAAAAGTGGGCTAATGATTATTTATCGCCCATTTTTGGAAGTCATGGTCCTTTGGGGGCCGTGCTTACAGTTGTTGTTGCATTATTCGTACCCCTTCTCCTATCCTTGTTGATTGGTAAGAAGAAAGTTAAGCAAAGAGCAATCCCAGTGGAAGTTGGGGGAGAACCCGGATTCGCAATGCGGAATAGTAAATTTACTAGGTTGGTGGAGACTCCTTGGGAAGGAGCTACAACTTTGCCAGCAGTGTTTGAGCAATCCTGTAAAAAACATCCGCATGACCGATGTCTTGGTACACGAAAGGTAATCGACAAAGAAACTATCACAGCTAGTGATGGGAGGAAGTTTGAGAAGTTGCACCTGGGGGAATTTCAATGGCAAACCTATGGAGAAGTGTATGATCGTGTATGTAAATTTGCATCGGGACTCGTTAAGATGGGGCATGATTTGGATACCCGAGCTGCCATATTCTCTGAAACACGTGCAGACTGGTTTATAGCCTTTCAGGTTATCCCTTTGATCTTGATGTCTGAATAAATGGCTCCTTTTAACATTTATTTATGATAAAATTTTGTTCCTTCCACGATTTTAGGGATTTGTACGACAAAATGTTACTGTTGTGACCATTTATGCTTCATTGGGAGAGGATGCACTAATCCACTCGCTTACTGAGGTCAGCTATCATTATACTTGAGAAGTTTCTCTTCTCCTTTCCTATTGGAGTTCTGTCTATAGATTTTAATGACGTTTTACTCCTGGAATAGTATATTAGAGCTTGCACACAGATATGATGACTTGTTTGGTGCCTATTCTTTTTGGTTTTCTGGATAACAGACTGGTGTAACTACCTTAGTATGTGACACCAAGCAGTTCAAGAAGGTAGCTGCTATAAGTTCAAAATTGGAAACTCTAAAACATGTCATCTACTTTGAAGAAGACAAGAAGCTTATTGATTCAAGTATTTCTTCTGGCATAAACGGGTTGAAAGTCTCATCTTTTACTGATGTTGAGAAACTCGGAGAGGATCATCCAATTGATCCTAGATTGCCTTCAGAGGATGATATTGCTGTTATAATGTATACGAGTGGCAGTACCGGAATGCCTAAGGTTAGTAGCAGATATTTCTGGATTAACAGTACGGTCATTCATCGTATCCCTCATCTTAATCGGTGGTCAGTGGGCTAGTCATGAGCACAGGCTAGTCAATTTAGGGAGTCTGCTTCTATTCTTATTATTTGGCTTGCACTGTTACACTCTTGTGGTTGATATATTTTCCTGTGAAATCACATGATTTTTTTCCCAGGGAGTCATGATGTCTCAGAAAAATGTTGTAGCAACTGCTGCATCAGTCATGACAGTGATACCAGGACTGGGAAGGAAAGATACATATTTGTCATTTTTACCTTTAGCTCATATTTTTGAACTGGAAGCTGAGGTATTTATGTGTTCTGATTTCCATTTGTAAAATATTACCAAAATATTTGCACTCTTGATGAACGATATTGTTCTTCAACGATATTGTTCTTCAGATTGTGATGTCGGCTGCAGGCGTTGCAATTGGTTATGGTTCAGCGTTGACATTAACTGATACTTCCAACAAGATTAAGAAAGGAACGAAGGGTGATGCCTCGGTGCTGGAACCCACACTTATGGCAGCAGTACCTGCCATATTTGATCGTGTGCGAGATGGAGTTCTTACAAAGGTTTGTATTTAGTCTAGTTTTGGCTTAATGAACTATTATCTTATGAATCTGTCAGCATTAGCATCAGTTTCGAGATATTCATTCTTTTATCCCCTTTTATGTGCATTCAGGTCAATGAGAAGGGGGGATTTGGCAAAAAACTCTTCAACATTGCATACAAGCGTCGTCTGGCTGCAATAGAAGGAAGCTGGTTTGGGGCTTGGGGGCTGGAAAAAGTCTTGTGGGACATGATTATATTTGGACGGGTACGATCTCTTCTAGGAGGAAAGATTCGCTATATGCTGTGTGGTGGAGCTCCTTTATCTGGAGACTCACAGCGATTTGTCAACATCTGCATGGGGTATGATTATCTTCAATTTTATGTTAAATATAATTCTCAGATGTTACTCTAATACCTTGGAGAAGTAAATGATTGTGAGTTGTAAATAAATAAATCTCCCATATAAAATAAGTGTTTGCATCACCACTTTTGCCCTTTTGTTACTTGACTGCTAGTCTGCTACTGCATCGTGATTACTTGTTGTCTTTGTGTTTCCTACTACTTGTGGATCTATAAATGGAAAGCGGTCAAGCTAAGGAAATCAATATCTAATTTGTTCAATGTCATATCTGTTTTCCTAGTGTCTGAATGCTGGGAACTATTCCCAGAGTCTCTCAACCCTCCAACAAACACCCGAGGAACTAGTAAAGCTCAAATATAAACTAGAAGAAATGAAGCCCAGTGCTCCTCTGCCAGTCCGTGCCATCGAGTATCATGGTGTTTTACTGAAAATTTGCATTGTTTTTGGTCACTTTCTGTTGTTGTTGTGGTGGTGGCGGTGGTCAGTTTCTGAAGCTATATGAGCTCCTCATTGGTCTTCTTACATATGCACTCATGCCTTCCATCTGGCAACAGGGAAAGAGTACTTTCTTTAGGAGAGTTGATTAGAGTTTTCAGAAGTAATAAATAAAGTAGGCAGTAGTTTCAGCTAGGCCTTAGTTTGATTCAGTTTTGTGCCTTGTCTTATGAATGAGAATCTTATTCTTGTGCATGAAGAAACGAAAAGAAAGAAAATGAAGGGAAGAAGAATCTGCTTTGAATAAAATCATTGCAGCTTAAAGCCTAAATCTATAAGCATAGTTCACTGGGTGGCTTCCTGTTTACCATCGGATATGATTTGTAATTTCTAACCCTAGTTAACATGCAGATGTACATGTGGGGACTTGGGACTTGAGAAGGATGAGTATAGAATTTGAGTGCATTGATTGAGACTTGAGAGTAGCTTATATCTTAAATGAATCCTTTTTCTTAGGGCTCCCATTGGTCAAGCATATGGCCTGACAGAAACTTGTGCTGGTGGAACTTTTTCTGAAACGGATGACCCATCTGTGGGTCGTGTTGGCCCCCCTCTTCCTTGCTGCTATATTAAGGTATGTGATGCTGCTTATTGATATTGCTCTATAGCTCAAAAACTAGTTCTTTTTCTTTTGAAAAATTGAGGCCTTGACTATAATTCTTTACAACTAAATATAACTCTGACAACGGTTCATTTTAAACTCGTCTTCTAGTTAATCGATGTCAGTGGTCTTTCTTTACTGGTAAAATTGTATGCAATGGTATTTTGTCTTCATTCCTATTACATTTATTCCATTTTAATCTCATCTTCCGGTGATTGAGCATCTTCTAGTTACATTTTTTTTCTTTTTTTTTTTGCAACCAGTAAATATAAGTTTTAATATATAAAGGATGCAAATTTGTGCCAGAGCGCAGTGGTCGGGTCTTTACAACATCAAGGCACCCAAAAGCTTAATATCACCCAAACTATCCCCCCCAAAGCCAAAAAACTATACCCCGAACCAACCTACTTACAAATAGGGTAAACCATCCCTCAAACACCTAACCCATCTAACCATCTACTATCTCTAAGGTTAGTTGATTTACATTTTGTACGAATATGATCTTTACAAGCAAAAATAATCATATGAGCACACACAAGGTAGCCATTTAACTCCTTTAAAAACCTCAATGTTTTGGGCTTTCCCAGTGAAGTACACCAATTCACACAAAGCCATCAGTTTGCATTGAAACACCACCGACTTGGGTAACGGATCATGAGCAAACCAGTTAATCCACGCATCAAGAGAAGTTTCTTTATGGTTGATGTGTATCCAAGCAAGAACCCTTTCAAGGACCTCCTGCACATAAGGGCACGCTGACTATAAATGCTCTTTGGTCTCAAGTCCATTCCCACATAGCACACAACTTGGGCCAAGGTCCATGCCCCTATGAATAAGCCTTTGTTTAGTTGTAAGCATCTCCTTCAATGCCATCCACACAACAAAGCCCCATCTCTTACTTTGCACTCCACTCCATAAGAATCTTCCCCATTGTCTGGGTTGTCCCCGATGCCTAAGAAGGTCATAGACCTTTCCACATGCAATCTTCCCATCTCCCTTTAGAAGGGGAGACAAATAAAAAAATGCATTCGTTGGGTCAGGTGCACGTATATGGCTAGTCATGTCATCCCTTACTCTCAATACACTCTTCCATATTTGAGAATCATCTCACTTACACTGTACTTCCCAAATACTGGATCCCCTAGTAAGATTGCTCGCAGCTCATCTGTACCAGATGCTTGGTTTTCCAAAGGCAATCTCCCCTGCAAGCTAAGATCTCTTTGATTCTTTTCAATATTTGGCTTTCCTAGGGTGGTACCAAATAAACGATATTGATATTCATTTAACCATTCCGGAATGACTCACTGGAAAGGACTTGCGGGTAGTATCCAAAGGTCCCCGGTTCGAACCCCGGATATGGCCGCTCTTTATTTACAAATTCAAGATATTGATATTCATTTTTGCATCTGGTCTTTTCCCCTTAAGACTCTTTATTGTACCTGCCCCCCTTTTTTTTTACCAGTATCATTCCCAATATCCTTTGTTTAATGTTTATTCATTTCTTTCCTAAGAAAGTACTTACCTGTGCTGTGGTCTGGTTATCAATTTCCGTGGATTATTTTGTTTCTTTTTATTCTAGTAATTGCACTCAAGATTGTTTTGACTTTCTTCTGCAGCTTGTTTCTTGGGAAGAAGGTGGATATAAAACATCAGATAAACCAATGCCCCGAGGAGAGATAGTAATTGGTGGACCAAGCATAACATCTGGTTACTTCAATAATATTGAGAAAACTAAAGAGGTTTACAAGGTATTACCTTGTAATGTGAGGATTGATTGATTTATATTGTATATGGCTGCTTCCTGTTGACAGTTTCCCTGTTGCGCTGTTTGACCAGGTTGATGAAAAGGGGTTCCGCTGGTTCTACTCAGGTGATATCGGACAATTCCACCCTGATGGATGCGTCGAAATAATTGATAGAAAGAAGGATATTGTTAAGCTTCAACATGGAGAATATGTTTCATTGGGAAAGGTGCCTTTAGAACCCCCTTCAAATTTGCTCTTTGTTTACGATATTTGCCTACTGGAAGGAGTAGATATAGAATAATATAGGCTGCATGATTTTGTCTAGTTCTCTAAGCAACTGTTACTGCTATTGTTTGGAGTTGGGAACGTCCAAAATACTTTACATTTCTAAAGAGGATGCGTCATTTATAACTCCATGTCTTGGTTGCAGGTTGAGGCAGCATTGTCATTAAGCAACTATGTTGAGAGCCTCATGGTGTATGCAGACCCATTCCACAGTTATTGTGTTGCTTTGGTTGTCCCGTCACATCGTGCACTGGAGAATTGGGCGCAAGAAGCTGGCATAAACTACAAGAATCTTGCTGAGCTGTGCAGCAATCCAGCAGCTAACAAAGAAGTCCTGAAGTCTCTGAATGAGGTGAGTCGGCTTCCTTAGTTGAGTTAGCCAGTTAGTAGTCTCCCCATCTCGTGTTTGCTCCAATGAAGCCACTTGGATTCTCTTACAACTGACACATTTACACAATCTTTGAAAGGGTGGGGCTGTGAAACTTTATGAAAATGTTGCATGTGGTTGTTCTGCCTTTCTACTTTACCAAGTATTCAATATGTTTGTTTTTCCACGTGTTGTGCGCTTAAAAAACTCTATTTACCTTCGTTTACATGTACATGCTACTTGGCTAAGCCAAAAGGCTCACTGTTTTGATCTTCTGCAGGCAGCAAAAGCAGCAAGATTAGAAAAGTTTGAAATTCCAGCAAAAATTCAGCTATTACCCGACCCTTGGACTCCTCAGTCAGGACTGGTGACAGAAGCTTTCAAGATCAAGAGGGAGCCGATCAAGGCAACGTTCAAAGATGCACTCCTGAACTTGTACAAGTGAAGAAGAAGATGGTTTCTTTTATGTGCTATATTTACTTGGAACTCTTTTTGTCACAAGTAATAATGTATCTATGAACAAGGACCGGGTTTGCAAGTGGGTTTTGTGTTCTGACCACAGGAAACTCTTGTATGACAAGGGATAGGAATCGACCTCGTGGTTTGCCTTGTCCTTACACTAAACCTTGAATTCACATTGAGATCGCAGCGTTAAATTATGTTTGCTTTGTTTTTGGAACTTCATTTGCAAGTGATATCAGATATCACTCTTTTTTTGTCCAACATGGGGCATGTTGTAGTTCGTTACCAGTGAAATTGACGCATAAGATGGATGTGAAATGTTCGACATGACGAATTATGAGTCGAGAACAAAAGGTTGAACACCCACCAAATGAATATAAACAAAGTAAATATTCTAAGTTATCCTCACAGATTACAGACTCTAGTGTTTAGATTACATCTAAAACCAAAAATGTGGAAGAAAGATGGTGTCCTCTGGTGGGTTATAAACTGAAAGGGTAAGTAACTCTTGACTTTGGACTGAACTTGTTAACTCTCGATTCGTTCTTAAGAATGTGATTGGTTCAACATTTCTGTGCAAACGCGCCTCTTTATGGCAACAAGCTTTCACCCTATTGTGGCCTTTTGTGTTCGTCTTTCCCTCAAGACAGGATCCGTGAAGACATAGCAGATCATCATGGCTTAGGTGAAGCTTCAATGGAAACCGTTTGCAGTGGTGGCCTTAGAAGGAGGTAGAGACTGGGACCGATGAATGGGATCACCAACAAGGGGAGGAGCCAAGAGTATTCCTCAAAGCTGCAGAAGTCGGAAAAGAAATGTACAGTAACCACTTCAGTGCACGAAAAAGATTTTTCAGGTATTCAGCACTGGATGATTGATCCTAGGAGAGATTTCCTCACTCACCATTTGCGTGCGGTCATATCATTGTAAATCCAAAATGGCGCAAATGCTGATAGAAGCATGAAGTCAATGGTAGTTACATGCACCTGAGACCCGAAAAAAACAAAACAAAACAAAACAAAAATGCAAAATGATGAAACCTTTCTGAATGAATTTATGGTTGTGAAGCCGAGAAGCTAAGTAACAATTACCAGCTTGCTTTCCCTGAAGTACTGTAAGAACTCCTTCCAGTCACCAGTAGCCAAACCTGCATAGACGATCAGACCTAATCCCGCAGCACCCAAGAACTGAATGCCAAAGCAAAATTAATTAGGATTTCTAAATCAACAGTTATTGATACTTGGGACAGCAAAGGAGGCAGGAACAAGATATCTTCTTTTTGTTTGGATTAAGATAAGAGGTCAAAATCACCGGGTGCTGTGATCACTGATTAGTTGCAACTGCCAGCTGATCACAGCACAAGACAGAAACACAGAACACACAAAACACGTGAATACCAAAGGAACGGCTAAACCCTTTATCATATATACACGGTGTGATTTTGGCATTACAGCATTCACAGCCTAACAGAATGGTACTTAAATCTGCGAGCCCATTCCTGTTCTCTCTAAATCCTTGAACCTTCTAGTGATGTCCATCCCATGTCCATACGAAATGAAGCCCTTTTGACAAGCTTTTGAATTGCTATTGTGCATCTTTAAACATTACAGCCATTTAATCTTGTTCTCTAACTGTCTACTTTCTCGTTTAATCACATTTTGTGTCAATGAAGTCACTGCAATAACTGTATACCCTTAAGATTAGACATAAAGGAGCAGAAAGTCTTTATAGATGTTTTTGCTGCTATATGTTCCAGAAGTTCTTCACTGTTCCTACACACATAAATACTTACCCCAGCAGTTATCTTTGACTCGAGGAAGTTCAGTGGCCATCTTTGAAGTTCATCTTCTTCAACCGGTGGAGGTGGTGGCTTCCAAAGAATGAAATACGGAAGAAGAACATAAGCACCGCCAAAGAATGACAGTACAGAGAATGGCCATACAGGAATACTGCTTTTTGAACTGAAAAATAAGTAAAAATGCATTACACTTCTGCAAAAAAATTACAATCCTAAGTTTCTTTTTTGTTGACGCATACTAGCTAAAAATAGAATGCTAGCAACGATTGAAATATACCTTCTACCAGTAGGAAGCAGCAACATGCTATAAACCAAGGGCCATAAACCCATTATGTTCCAAAGTGCCACGAGCACGGTGTTCATCCTGAATCCATCTTCTCCCTTCAAGTTGAGTAGTTTTTTCACGAAATACTCATCCCTTGACTGAAATTGAAACCAAACAGTATCAGAAAGTATAACAGCAAAAGAAACTCTGACAAAACTTTATGAGTTTGCCTAATCTGTCTGAGGATTTTGTTTCAATCAGACTTATCATACATGCATGAAAAATTGAAAACATCATCAAGTTTGTTGTTCAAACAGAAAACATCAATCTCATTGTAGTTGTTTGCTACGAAAAGGGAAACACTGCCCCTTTGGAGTTTCCAGGTAACATAGTCCATAAAAGACCAAATGAACATCTGTACAGAAAACACCATAGTTTCATTCTCTAACATAAAGGGCAATTCATCTTCCTTAAGCTTGGAGCAAACATAGTGATACAATTTGATTCCATAATCATAAATCACAATCCAGCCTATATTAATAAGAGAACAAACTTGTAATCAAATCTAAAATGGAATACCGGGGTCTGGTCAGGGGTGAGATTGAAGACATAGTACATGAGAGCAGCCCACAGCAGGAAGAGCAAAATTGAGGTGGTCCAATCACTCTCCTCCCCACCACCGCCTCCACTGCTTCCTGCAATCTCATTCTCAGCAACTGGGTCTTCAAGATCAGGGGTTCCCTTTGAGGAGCTGCAGATTTGCAGTGCACACTTTTGGGGAAATGGCGAATATGGGCTGAAATGGGCACTTCTTTTGCGGAAATTCAATGGTATTGGGGTGCTCCTGGGAAGAGAGATGAAACTATGGCGGGTGGATTGGACGTTGCGTGAAGAAGATGAGAGGATGGGAGAGAAATTGCAGGAGATGAGGTTTGCAGTGGGTGCTACCATCTTTTTGGGGGTGTTTTCTTGGGTTAGTACTGCTGATTGGTTTATATATATCTCGTTTTTTCCCCCCACAAAACCACCCTTAAATAGGATTTTATATAAAATCACCCTTTAAAGCTAAACATTTTAGTAATCCCCCTCCCGCTTCACAACTTCATTTTGTTATCAACTTAGTACTTCTGGCCATGGTGTTGGATAAAATAGATGCTGGGGAAATGATAAATGTGGAGAGTGCAAGGTTTATTACAAATGCTTAATCTTTTTTTTTCTATAATTTAATTTTAATTGCATAACTCAGATGGTTCGGTGGATGAGCTTGGGTGTGCTGCAACCGAAGGATTCATTCGGGATGCCCATGACAAGTGGGCTGGGGTTTTTATGCACAAGATTGGAGCTTGCTCGGTGATCATGAGTGAACTTTGGGGTGTTTTGGACAGGTTAAAGATGGCGTGGGAGCTTGGATTTCGAAAAGCAATTAGTGATTCTTTGCTCGTCATTACAATCATTAAAGGAAGAATTGATGATCAACACCCTCTCTCTAGCCTAGTTCGTCAAATCCATGACTTTTTCGTCAGAAATTGGGAGACCAATTTCGAAGCGAATTTTGTCGCAAACTCTCTTGCTATGTGTGCTCATTCTATTCCGCTTCTTTCGGAGCTGCCTAGGAACTCTATATCTTTATTAAAGGAAGATTTTAGGGGAAGAGCTACTCCTCGTCTTGTTTTTGTGTAGCTTGGGTCGCTTTTTGTTTTCTTAATTGAGAGCTTCGCTCTTGGTTTGTCGACCAAAAAAAAAAAACTACCCAATTTTACAAGAAGGATGAACCAGGTGAGGTTTATCATTGATTCATTGTTAGATTTTCAAGTTTATAGAGTAGTTTTGTGCAAATTCTTATTTTATGGAGATTTTGTGAAAATAGACATATTTAAGGGGGTGGTTTGTGTAAAATAATCTATGAATCGTGAAAAAACTTGACCGTTAAAAACCAGACGGTGACCACCACTCAGCAGAGCGGATAAGGTTTCTTCGCTCTGCTTGCTTCATCTCAGATTCTCTCTGCTCAGCGGCCATGGCGGAAGTTGCCTCAAGAATCTTCCACAGTGCACTCGCTCCTTCCTTCTCCTCCCGCCTCCACCATCAAAGGCCGCCCGGCGCCGCTCAATTTCACCCCCCGACGACGTCGTATCGGAGGATCCGCTGCTCGTCGACGCCGACCGCTAGCGACCAGGCGACGACTGCGAATCCCACTCGCTCCCCGCAGCCGATCCTGTGGGGCTGCGAAAGCGACTCGCTGGAGAACGCCGAAGCGCTCCAGAGATGGCTGTCGGAGTCGGGGCTTCCCGAGCAGAAGATGGCGATTGACCGGGTGGAGGTTGGAGAGAGGGGGCTCGTCGCTCTCAAGAACGTCAGGAAGGGCGAGAAGCTTCTTTTTGTGCCTCCATCCCTTGTAATCACTCCCGATTCTGTGAGTTTTCTTTACCGATTGCGTGGATTCAATCTGAGGGAATTTCTCAAATAAGTGACATTGATTTGAAGAAAACTAGAGTTATCTTGTTAGATTTTCCTCAAAGGATTCCTTGATTGACAGATTATCTGTTCTTAAATCTGCAAAGGTCAGGAAATTCAACCTAATGTGATCAAAATTGCAGATGATGATTTCATTACCAAAACTTTTAGTAATTAGTGAAGTTTATGTGCCAGAATCTGATGATCTTATACCCTGTAAATGTCTAATTGTTAAGAGTGCTCATCTTCGATGTATATCTCCACACATGCATTTACAAAGTGATATCCATGCCACACAGAACTAATAGGTTCATATGATGTTAATAAGGAATGGAGCTGTCCCGAGGCAGGCAAAGTTTTGAAAAGATTCTCTGTTCCAGATTGGCCACTGCTTGCTACTTACCTTATTAGTGAAGCAAGTCTAATGAAATCATCAAGATGGAGCAATTATATCTCAGCCTTGCCGCGACAACCATATTCGCTTCTGTATTGGTAAGCCTTCTTTGATATGTATTGAAGTGACTGTGCTTTTCTCAAGCTTGGCTGTTGTGGTCTTACATGAAGGGTGTGCTCTCATGTATTGGTAAGTCATATTCACTTCCCCTACAGCCTTCTTACATGATTGCAGGACACGTTCTGAACTGGATGGATTTTTGGAAGCTTCACAAATTAGAGAGCGGGCAATTGAGAGGAGTAATGATGTTCTTGGAACGTAAGCTTTCCTTTAAGGGTAAAGCATTTGTGTGTGTGTTGAAATGTGAACATCTATAAGGCCTTGCTGATGTTGTATACTTTTTCCATTGCTTTGCTTTGCAGATACAATGATTTAAAGCTAAGGATATTCTCCAAGTACCCTGAATTGTTCCCTGAAGAAGTATGTATGGAGCATTTCTGAAAGTACCTTTAGCTAGCCTTGGAAAGAAACAGTATCTAGAGCTAGACAGTGTCTTCGTTTTATTGTAGGGGAGAAAACTATTAGCACTGTAAAGTCAATAATGGGTCACAGCATAAGTACCGGAGGCTTGAGGACAACTTTGTTTGATAGAATGAAATTGGTTGCATTTTAAAAAAAATAAAAATAATGTTGTGCAGCTTAGTAAATTGCTGTGCTTCATTAAGATTTTATGACGAAAGCATCAATGATCACCTGCCTTTCATATGAGTGTGAGCAAGGAAAGGCCCATTATCTAGTGCAATTCTTAATTCCAAAACAGTGGGCACTTATCAGGAGGCCTTCAAAATTTTGTATTATTAGCCTAAATCTAACTTTTGAAAATATATAGTAGTCTTGAAGCAAAGCAGTAATGTATAATGGCTCTTGTTCTTGACTTGTCGAGTGTTTCTTGATTTATATTGAATTCTGTGAAGTTCTATTGTAGGATGTTGGGTTCTGTTCTATACGCATGTTTATTGTGTTCTCATACTAATTGTTTCTCTAGATTTACTCACTGTTTTAGATTCAAATAATTATGCTAAAGCTCCATATTTTCCTCTTGCGATATTGCAGGTATTTAATGTTGACACTTTTAGATGGTCATTTGGCATTCTATTTTCACGCCTAGTAAGTAAATTTTGCTATGATCTGATTTCCCTTGTGTGCTTTTTTTTTACGTTTAAATTATGAAACTACTGTACTTCATATCTGATATCCATGCATTATGAAAAAACTCTGCACCTAAAAGCTAGATATCGTGCAAGGATACTTCTATTACTTTATGTTGGATTTGTTTTGAATCACAGGTTAGGTTACCCTCTCTGGATGGTAAGGTTGCTTTGGTGCCTTGGGCAGATATGTTGAACCACAATTCTGAGGTGCATACATAATCTTTTCACCGAAGTTGTTGAATGATGCTGGCCTTGCATTTTTTCATTTTATCTTAAGAACTTGGTGGTCTGTTGATGTTCTAGGTGGACACGTTTCTGGATTATGATAAGTCGTCCAAAGGTGTTGTCTTTACAACAGATCGTGCATATGAGCCAGGTGAGCAGGTAAAAATAATCAACCCTCTATTACATTTTGGAGCATTGTGTTTACTCAATGTGATCGGAGGTACAAATGTTGGGTACTTTGCATGATTCAGAAGGAAAATATCTCCTCTTCTGCCTTTTGATAGCTGCAAACATATGAATCACTTGCGTTTGAAAATCTTGTGTCTTGCAGGTCTTCATATCATACGGCAAGAAATCCAATGGGGAACTTTTGCTATCATATGGATTTGTTCCTAAGGAGGGAACTAATCCTTCTGATTCTGCTGAGCTTCCGTTGTCGCTCAAAAGATCAGACAAGTCTTATTCAGAGAAATTAAAAGCTCTGCAGAAATATGGTTTATCAGGGTTAGTTTCCTGAAGACGTCAGAGTTCATATTTGCTTTCTTCACTCTTTGAATGGTCTCAAAGTTTGATTTTCTGAATTTCTGTTGATCAAAATAAGTTTCTAAAGTAACACAGTGTGGGATGCAAATGTTGATTATAGTAAAGCTTTATCTGAAGTATTTATGTTCTATATTATTCTGGCAGGTCACAGTGCTTTCCTATAAGAGTCACTGGTTGGCCAGTCGAGTTGATAGCATATGCTTATCTTGTTGTTAGCCCTCCTAGCATGGAGAAAGAATTTGATATGGTACATAACTAATGTTATTAACATCATAGTCATAGATACATATGCGCACAGACACCTGACACCTGATGGAATCTTTCTACAGATCGCAGCTGTGGCTTCAAATAACACACAGGCCAAGAAGGATATCAAATACCCTGAGTTGGAGGAAAAATTACTGCAGTTCTTGTTAGATAGTTGTGAATCTAGTATATCAAAGTACTCCAAGTTCTTGCAGGTGAAAGAATTAAATCTATTGAAGAATTTCTTCTTGCATCCGTGTTACCTCACTGACAGGAACAAAATTTCTTCCAATAAATGACATGCCCATCCTGAAAACATCTCTCCGTTTTTTTTACTAAACTTTACTTTTAATATTTGTAGGCGAGTGGTTCCATGGATTTGGATGTGACATCTCCAAAACAGCTCAACCGAAGGTTGTTCCTGAAGCAGCTGTCTGTAGACTTGTGCACCAGCGAGAGAAGGATATTGTACCGGATGCAAAATGTATGTGACTTGCACTTTCTTTTCCTCATCCTTTCAACATTAATAGAAACACGAGGTTGCAAAACTTGCATAGCCATCTGTCCTGGTCTGAATTTTGTCGGAATAAGGGCCTCAACATTTCCTGTACCTTAGTAACTAGTATCAGATCAGTATGAATGCTTGGAAGTATGAGGAACTGATAGTGAAAACTAGGCCCGTCCATGACATAGTCCAGAATGAATACTTGTTTAACCCAACTGAACTGACCCAACCTAGTATTTAGGTTTTAGTCCTAAAACAAACCTGACCCGATAGAGGGGTCTAGTTTTAGGATGTATTATGGGTATGCTGAGATTGTCCAAAGCTGCTTAGGTTGATTTTTAATCAAAGATGTAAAATTAGAAATGATCATTTGCCATGGAAACTGCATTCACATATCTCCTTGTGATTGCTGGTTACTCTACTCACTTGCCAAGCTGCATCTTCTTTAAATACAGACTGATTTTCGGCGTTTGTACTTGTTGGATTCATTTAGGTCCTGAGAAGAAAACTAAGAGACATCCGAAGCGGAGAACTGAGAGCTCTGAGCATATTTGATGGATTCAGAAACATATTCCGTGATTGATCATTTCATCAACTCTCAGCTCTCCTGGTTGTGAAAATGCCATTTCCTCGTTGAGTTTTTGTAGTTGCAGCTGATTGCCTTGTTCCCCATCCGCGCTTGCTCTTGCTCTTGTTTAATGTTGAAATCCTGCGTTTGAAGTTACCATGAATTCTTTTATCGGGGTTTCACTCCCTCCTCGTTTCAACGTTTGGAAAATTACAATATTCCACTTTTCACAAAACCATCCGCAAAATACCAAAACTATAACAAACCACATGCTATAGATGTTGATGTTACCAAAATGTTACTCATCTCAAATATTTGTATGATTCATTCAACATTTAGGGGCCGTTTGTTTAGAAGAAGGAAAAGGAAAGTAATCGAATCCTTTAATGGAAAGGGAAAGTAAACAAAAACCGTTAAACTCAAATTTCGTTTGGTAGGTGAAGCAAAAAGAAAGGAAATAATTTATACCCTCTCTAAAATCATTCCTCCAAGGCAAAATCCCTCTACTACTTCCTCCCTGATATACAACATTGACACATCTGTTACTGTAGTCATCATCCTTATAATTCATCCTCCCTGTTCACAAATAACATCCAATGCAGCTTTGGCTCCGGTACCAAATCCTTACAATTGATCTAAATTGAGGGAGATATGAAGGAGGAAATTGATCTAATCGGTGCACCCAATGTGATCCGAAATTTTCTAAGAAGAGGGGGGAAATTGATTAAAGAGAACTCAGCGGAGAGAAAGAGAGAGAGTCGTTGGGGCCTCAAGACAGGAGATCGTTTCAACCATGGCGGTTTTGTTGATCCCAACCTCATAAGAGCGGATGATGAAGCTTCCTGGTAGGACAAGCCGTGGTCGGCGAGGCTGCCGAGCCGGAGCCATTAGCCTGAGACTGGGAGGAGAGAGAAACGGCAAAATCGGAGGAGGCGGTCGGCGAGGCTGCCGAGCCAGAGCCATTAGCCTGAGACTGGGAGGAGAGAGAAACGGCAAAATCGGAGGAGGCGGTCGGCGAGGTGCAGAGGAGCACGAAACGACGGCGTTTCGCCGCCGGTGAAGATCCGGTGATGGCCGCATCCAGCACTACGTTAGGGTTTGGACCTTGTCGGCCACATTACATAATCCCTTCAACATCTCTCGTCAGTCGCCACTGTTCTCCACCGACTGTTGGTTCCCGTCAAAATGTAGGAGATCCATTTGGGATTGGGCAAGAGGAGTAAAAGGGCTAAATTTGCAGGGTAATAAATGGGGTTAATCATTATAAGTCTGAAAAGTAATCAATCCTTTGGATATCAAAAACAAACAAAGTTAGGATGGAGTTGGGGTAAGATTCCTTTCTTCTTTCGTATTTTTAGGCAAACAAACAAGCCCTGAGTCGAATTGTTCAAAATGACTCAACTACATTCACTGCTTTTAGTTGGAAACTCCATTGGTTGAGTTCGCCAAATTACAATCGTTGATTGCAAATTGCAATGGTTGAGTTCGCCGAATAAGAAGATGAAGTTACAATGAAATACAAATACATTGAATGAAATGCAATATACAATGTACTATAATCAATAGATGTACTCAAGTAATTGACAAATGACAATGTACCTTATTTAGCAAAATGAATTTGTCATCTTTCATTACTTACATTGAATTTCCCTTATTATTTTTTAAATTCAAATTCTGAAATTAATTCAGTATGAAAAATATTTAGCACGTGGGGGAAAGAAATCCCTTATAAAACTCTCCTTTCCCCTCTTCTGATTTTGGCGTTTTGCAGATTCAGTAGTTCACATTTGGAACTGAAAACAGACGAGAGATATGGAATCTGTAATCTCACTCCGACCGATTCCGCCACTCCCAAGGGTTTCCTCCTCCTGCCTCCGCCCCCAATTTCCCTTCGGGCGATCCAATCTCTCCTCTTTCATGGATTCTCGCGGTCTCAGCGCCCCATCTTTCCCCTGCATTCGAGTTCATCAGGTTACAATTTCCTTCTCTTTTTCCGCCGATGGCATAGTGGTTCGCCATTGACGATGATGCTGTTCGTTTTATCGGTCTCCTCTTTAGTTTTCTTTTCCATTGGTTGCCGCCTTGGCAGTGGACATCGGCCAATTAGGCATTTTGAGCTTCGGGTTTATATGTGCGATTCTATATTCAAAGCTGTTGGGGCTGATAGGGTTAAAACTTGATTCGTGTTGTTTTATGGATGGTTAGTACTTGTTCAAGCCGTGTCGTGATTTCCATGCGTTGATTTTAGGTGGAAACATGTTTGGACTGTGCCGTAGAAGGAAATCCTTGACTTGTTCGTTTAGGGAGATTGCAATTGTTTGTTTTCCGCTCAAAAACTGAAGTTTCATTTCGAATCCCACCAGTCCACGGAATTATAAGGATGAATTGGAATTAGAAAATTGATATCTATTTGCTCAGTTACGGTATCTATAGTCATTTAATTTTTTCTTCTTCTTCTTCTGGAATATTTTGTAGTCGTAGTGTGGTGTTGAGGTTTAGGTTAGCAAGATGTGATCCTGGTCTTGTTGAAGGAGATGAAGGAAATGACTGATTAAGATTGCATATATAACAGTTTTTTGGTTTACTTTTCTTGTGTCGTGCAGTAGCTGAACTATCCTTCTGGTTTTATCTTACAGATCTAAGAAGGATTGCTTTGTAGTTGAATTTCAATCAGTTTTTTGGTTTACTTTTGTAGTTAGAATCGACCACACTTTCACCCATTAACAAATCTGAAGCAAGTGTTCTAAAATGTAAAGAATGGGAAATGGGAATGCTGCAAGAGGAACTAGCTACTATCCAAGGCATAACAATTAGAAGAAGGCCACCAACTGGCCCCCCTTTGCATTATGAAGGCCCCTTTGAATTTCGGATAGAAAGTGAAGATAACACTCCTCGTAACATTTTGGAAGAGATAATATGGCACAAGGACACAGAAGTCTCACAGGTATTTTACGGTTATTTCATATGTATATAAGAAGCATGTTATTGGATGAGAGATAAGATCCATCAGTCATAATTGTTTGATCTAATATCAGCCTTGTATCTTTGGATGTCAAAATCTTGAGAAGAGAAGATCAGGAAGGAGAATGAGAAAATTATCCAAGTTTTAGGGGTTGAATTTAGATTTAGAGTTGTGATTTATCTTATTTTTCCCTTTATCAGGCACTCCTTATTGGATTTTTTGCATACGCATGTATAATCTTATTTGGCTCTTATGTTTGGGACTTGATTTATTAGTTGAAAGAGAGAAGGTCTCTTGCTGATTTGAAGAAAGCTGTAGACAGTGCTCCCCCAACTAGAGACTTTGTTGGAGCTTTAAGGGCATCATACGAACGGACAGGATTACCTGGTCTAATTGCAGAAGTGAAAAAGGCTTCTCCTAGCAGAGGCATTCTGAGAGAAAACTTCAATCCTGTATGTGGAGCTATTCTCATATTGATTTCTTCACTCTGTGCATGAGGTCATCTGTTATCTCTATGTTAGAAATGTTACTAATAATCAGAGATTTGAATCTAAGTCTCACATTTTAGTGCTGTTACATATTCATTGAACTTCATATTCCCGTTTCAATTTCAGGTATAGTTTATTTTCAATTATAAATTAGTCCTCCTGTCAATTGCATTGGTTGTTTAACTGTCAGCCTGTCTCATTTCTTCAGAGTTTGGATCTCTAAACAATAAGAAGTTACGCAAAATTCACTGAGCTGCTTCATTGACAGGTTGAAATAGCTCAAGCTTATGAAAAAGGAGGGGCTGCATGCCTTAGTGTTCTAACAGATGAAAAGTTTTTCAAAGTGAGTTTTTGAGTTTGAATATAATCTCCAGCGTATCCCTTCTGTTGGGGTTATACTAACTTCTTTTTTTTCCCTGATATGACAAGGGGGGTTTTGAGAATCTTGAGGCCATCAGAAATGCTGGAGTAAAGGTGCGTTATGATTTTTTCCCTCATTTTTTTTTTCCAATTACAAGTCAATTTCTTCTGTAGAAGCTTCATTGACTTTAGCTGGATTCTTGCAGTGTCCATTGCTATGCAAAGAATTTATAGTAGATGCTTGGCAAATCTATTATGCCCGAACTAAAGGTGCTGATGCAGTTCTACTAATTGCTAGCGTTCTGCCCGACTTAGAAATTAGATACATGCTCGAGGTCTGCAGGTTACTGGGGATGGTGGCATTGGTAGAGGTTTGTGAAACGAAATCTTTCTTTGAGTTTCTTTTGCAACGTGATCTAGTTTTCATCATGGAGAAATTATATTCCGGTCACTATATGTTGTGGTTGGTATCCTTATATTGCTTGACATCTGTTTTTTCATCAATTTAAAGGCATGTTTAGTTGTATGAGCTAATGAAGTTAGGGAGTAGAAATGAGCAAGCAAGAAACCGAGTTCATCATATTTCTCATAAAGAAGTCAATGCAGAGAATATTTAAACTTACTATTGAACAAACACATGAATGATCCCTATCCCTTCATGTAGGAATTCATTATGCAGCATCTACCTGATATTATACAAGTTGGAACATAATGCCCGCCCAAAGCATTAGATTTCTTTGTCCTTTATAACAGCCATCCATAAGAAGTTAGGAACAATTTTCTATGAACTCTGGAGTCTGGATCCCTACACCAATTCTCTTTCAGGTTTAAGAAATCCCGAATCTTCACTGCCAAATCTTGTGCAATATCATTAAATGGGGGTAGGATGAATGCATTGTATGAACTATGAAACTATGAAGCTATGGCAATTTCCCTTAAAATAATCATACAGTTTTGCTAGTTAGGAGTTGCAGGCCATCTAGTATTCACACTGATTAAAGAGATGGAAGAACTTTGTTGCTAGGAGATTAGTTTCTTACAAAGTATCTTCCGTTGGTTGAAACTCGATGAAAATTACATTCAGTGGCCACGTGTCATGACTTTTCTGTGTAAACATAACTTGACCCGTCTAGTTTTTTAACTTTAGCTAATTGGTCTATTTACATGTTACTGCTGATTTTCGTTGTGGAAGGTGCATGATGAACGAGAAATGGATCGTGTTCTTGGACTAGAGGGGATTCAGCTAATTGGAATCAACAATCGTGACCTTGGTTAGGATCCTCTCTGCCTCCATTGACCCACCCATTGAAAAACTTCAATCCAATTGATCATGAACTGGTATTGGAGTCAAAGAAAGGTCAGCTGAATCATAAATGCTTTTTTGTGTTTTTGTTTTGTTT
Organism: Persicaria tinctoria; assembly: GCA_037127255.1. Classification (NCBI taxonomy): domain Eukaryota; kingdom Viridiplantae; phylum Streptophyta; class Magnoliopsida; order Caryophyllales; family Polygonaceae; genus Persicaria; species Persicaria tinctoria. The sequence continues at coordinate 7,132,023 of JBANSL010000011.1, read as the reverse complement.
GTGCAGGGACCTTTCATGTTGATATTAGTAATACGAAGAAGCTTCTTGAAGGAAGACGAGGACAAATTGTTCGTGAAAGGAACATAATTGTAAGTGTATTCAACTGTTTTACTCACCTGTGAAGTTTTTCACCTATTAGCTGTGTTCAATGTTTTGCTGATGAATGATGTTTATTGGCTGACTTCCATTTTTACCTGCTAACTTTCTGAATTACCAGATGGTTGGGGAGTCTGGACTATTCATACCTGATGATATTGCGTATGTACAAGATGCTGGTGTGAAAGCCGTAAGTTCTGCATATCCTTGAACCAATTCATTGTCTAGAGTTGACATATTTGGCTGGTGCATATTGGGAATATATCTAGGATCCTAATGTTTCACTTGGCACATATGTGATATGTCCCCAACTCATCTTTTACACAAGTGATAACGTCAGTAAAATGATCTTAGAAGTTCACACTTGAACCCCCTGTTTAGATCACCTGTTCAAGCTAACACATATCCGATAAACATCATGCAGGTTTTGGTAGGGGAATCGCTGGTGAAGCAAAGTGACCCTGGAAAAGGAATTGCTAATCTCTTCGGTAAAGATATTTCTTTATGACTCATTACAATGGTGAACTGTTAAGTGCCCAGTGTGAGTGTTGTAGTTGAATAAAACTTATAGAGCCAGGAATATCTGTGGATTGTTTTCTCGCCCCTTAGTCACATACAGTTTGTTAGACGCGTGCACAAATTGTTCTAGAGGGCGTGCCATGGACATGTAGCCTGTCGAAATTGACAACCAGAAAGGTTAGAAGTGTGTACCCGTGTTCTTCAGCTTGTTTGAGAGAGAATAAGGCTATTTTGTGCCCTAATTGGAGTCTGGTTCCCTTTTTCTTGGACTGCTATAGCTTCATTGATTGTTCATATAAGAAGATCATAATGCAGGGGAACTGTTTCGGTTTCGGTTGGTTTGGGTCGGGTCATTTTCGGGTTGAATTAGATTTATACTCATAAAACATTGTTTCAAGATAATATAAATTTATATACAAGATAGGATATGTGAACTAAACTAGTAATTGAACAAAGATTATATTATACTGTACAAACTTACACGATACAATAATATATAGCCTAAAACATCAAATATGATTTGTCATTGGAGCAACTCCAAAGTCTCCAAAGGCATATAGCCTAAACATACATCATGCGTTACGTGCGTACGCTCATTCATTTTTATAAATTTTCACAATCTTTCCCTCATTCGTTACAGATTTCATATATCGTCACGATAATAATGAAACTTCCATCCACTTTAATGGCGGAGCCAGAACCGAAGCGGGTGGGGCACACCGGTGATATACGACAATGAATAACACCGGTGATATAAGAGTCTTTAACACTACAAAATAGCGATAAAAATAAGAGTTCACTAGTACAAAAAATATCTTCATTGCTAATTAGAGTTTTATAATGAAATAGTTCAACTCGGCGTAGGGTAAATCCATTTTATAGGTTTTTATACCTAAAAATGTTAAATGATAACCTCATTATCAATGCGCTTAAAAATATCTTTTTCAACCTAGCTGACAAAACTCTCAGAGAGACAATTTTTTTCACTATAGTTTTTGCAACCGGTAACAATAAAACCAACTCGATGAGATTATATACCAAATCAAAAGCTTTGCGAATTCCTACATCAATCATCTTTTTAGAAACATCACTAATATCTTGCAAAGTAGAAAATCTGACATTTTTCTTCATTTAAACTTTCGTAATTTCTTACCTAATTGTCGAAATGAGTAATATAACCTCTCATTTCAAGGATCTCAAGATAAATTATACTATATGAATGTTAATCTAAATAAATATAAAAGCATTATGAGTTATTTACATAAGATTTAAAGTGATCAATATACCTTCAATTTTCAAACATTCATGACTTTTTATTAAGATATCAGATCAATGTGTACTATATATCAAAACGAAGCTATCGACGAGGAGAATACATATATGGGGTTTGTCGGATGAGGGTGGGGGCACGTGTCCCCACATGCCCCCGTTTGGATCCGCCTCTGTCTATATATACTCTTAATTTAGAACTAGTGTAATTCCCGCGTCATGGCGGGTTTACATAAAATAATCAAATTTTCATCATAGCAGATACATTATATTATAATTATAAAAATTAACAAATGAAAATAACTATGAAAAAAACTATTGTTCATAAAATATTTATTAAAGTTAACTACAATCGCTTAGATTGGAAATATATTTGACATGATTTAAAGAGTTATGACATGATTTTTCTTAAAGATATACGATAATCACTTTACAATATATTCACGATAAAGCAAAAACTAAGAAGCGTCCATTGTGTTGGGCAAAAAGGAAGCTCCTCATGAACGCCATTACAACATTCAAACTCCCATAGATGTAGTTTCTTCATACACCAAACACACACGGAAAAAAAGTTATGGTCAGTCAATATAATCGTCACATTATGTTTATAATAAATTAAGACTACATTTCAATTATTGAAATACTTTTCATGCAAATGGAAATAAAGAAAGAAATTACATCAATAATCCACTAAACATCGTCTCTGCAAATGATATATAAAAGAAAACTTAACCAAGCTTCTTGCCACAACGCATCTAACCCAAAATCCTTCGCAATTCAAACAATATATAATCATCTTGTATGTGTAAAGAAAATAATGAGACAAAAAATGGTATACAATGGAATAATGGATATAGATACTTCAGTTGGAAAATAACAAATAAGTAGTGTCACCTATTATGCCAATGTTTGGAAGACTTTCCTTGTATATCAGTATGTTGTAGTGTTGAATGGGATTGAATTAATATGGGGTTAGTATTTATAATAGTGGAGGAAAAATGGATAAAACCAAATCAACATTTAAGATTTTCACTGAAAATAGGAAGAAATTAAAAAAATAACAAGCCGTAACATGATAAAAACAAATTATTGCTAGATTAGATTTCATAACAATTCGTATATATCTAGTATAATTAACGGCGGGGTTTCCTTCCTTTTTCATAACTACTGAGGCATATACATATTTTCCAAATGAGCATATTAAATAGACAGTGAATGTCATGAAAATTTATATTGATGTATTAAATTAGAGTGTATCAAGGATGAACTGGAATTTTCTATTTAAAGTTGTATAATAAACCTTAACATAATAATTTTTGACACCAGATACAAAAAAAAAAAAATTTCAATTAGAATTTAAGATTTTGGCAAAAAAAAAATTGAAGAATAAAAAACATAACAAATCTAGGAGGGTAAAACGATTCAAACAAATCAGTTCGAGATAAGATTTGATAGCAAATAGAAATCCATATCTAATATAATTAATATATAAAAAAATTAACATAATTTATTTTGTGAGAAAAGGGGTTAGAAATTCAAAAAAATACCATGACGGAATAGCATTAAAAAAAATAGTACTGGATTGAAGAATCCAATATGTAGAAGATCAGTGCTAATTTCATTTTAATAATATTTAATTAAAAAAATTAAGGGAAGAAGTAAAACAAAACAAAACAAAAGGCCTAAAACACAACAACATCGCAAAAAACTCCTCTAATTAAAACTCAAGAAAAAAAGGGAAAAAAGGAGATTTAAAGAAAAAAAATAAATTAAAAAAATGACGGAAATTAAATAACGTGATTGGCCGAGGTTCCTAAAACTCCTCTAAGATTGATACCTCAGCAAAGTATTCTAATTTAAAGTATTATATAGATTAGAATTTGCAATTTAAATGTATAATAAACTTTAACATAATAATTTTAGACACCAGATTTAAAAAAAATCCAATTCGAATTTAAGATTTTGGCAAAAAATAATAATGGAAGAATAAAAAAAAATAACAAATATAGGAGGGTAAAACGATTCAAACAAATCAGTTCGAGATAAGATTTGATAGCAAATAGCAATCCATATCTAATATAATTAATATAAAAAAAATTAACATAATTTATTTTGTGAGGAAAGGGGTTAGAAATTCAAAAAAATACCCTAATGGAATAGCATTAAAAAATAACAAAATAATAGTATTGGATCAGTGCTAATTTCATTTTAATAATATTGAATTAAAAAATTAAGGGAAGAAGTAAATGACTGAGCACCTTGTAAGGAGAAAGTGGGTGCTCGGTCTTTCTATTCTCATTCAAGTGGCATATTCTGTCACTTTTTTCTACTTGAAACTTTTTACACAATACTTCAAATATGACTATGCTCATAACCCAAAGCTCAAAGGAACCACAATCGAGTTTATAGTGATTTTGAGGATTTGCTCGGCTTTGGTTTCCATTCTTTTCTTGATTTTTATTAAGCGGATTTGAGAGTCGAGGGTGGAGAGGAGGTCTCTTGTAATAAGTCAATCTACGTTTTTGTTGGGAGAGGTTTAACCTACTTGGCGGGGTTGGTGGTGTCATGTGTAAACATTACCCCTCGTCCAATTAGGGACGGGGTTGCATGGAGCTGGTTTGGTGGAGACCATTGGAGCTATGTCATTTTATTTTGTGTCGGTTCTTCCCGAGAGAAGTCCACGGTGGGAGTATTTGGGTGGGCCGACGATGTTAGTATTGGTTTTGTAGATCTTGACAAACTATTTGAAGAGGAAGATGCTTCAACAGAGGCACCCTTCGTTAATTTTGCCAACGAAGTGTGGACGCTTGCATCCGACCTTGATCGGCTCGCCGAACGCACCCTCTCGCGCACCATGGAATTTGAAACTATTCTCCGATCAACGGAAGCGTTGGATGCCTTCCGAGTGCTCGAGAAAGCGGTCGACAATCCTCTTAAAGTCGCGACACGACTCAACCACACTGCATTTTGGTCGGTTTGTTTTTCTGTTGGATGGGGCGTTAACCTTCTTCACCACAATTTCAGCTCCATTTTCCATGATAGGGTTAGTGGTATCTTGTAATGATACACAGAAGGATCTTTTTCAGCAAAAGAACTCAAATTTTGTAAATTACTCTGGGAGGATTGAGATGAAGTTAAAGAACACGGTCATACTCTTCCTGTGGGCCGTCCAAGCCTCTTTGAAAAACCTCGCACGATCGGAAACCAACTGGTAGTGGTACTCGTAGTCATCCAACTGAGCCAATGAAGTGAGCCGACTCGGTCCGCGACAACAATAGTTTTCCCGACCGCTTCCTCAAACAACCGGAGGGCATTCAACGATTCCAGTGATTTGCCAACCGTGTCAAATTCGGTGCGCGTAATGGTGCCGTCGGCGAGTTGCGCAAGGTCCGTTGCAACACTACCCACTTCGGCGGCAACATTGACAGTCGATGCGGGTTGCTCCGGTGGAAACATCAATCTCTTCAGATAGACGCCCGAAACCTCAAAATCCAACACATTCACCGTCGATAGACCAAGATAACCCCACCGTGGACTATGCTCAGAAAGAACAGACACGAAATAGAACGACCACTACAAAAAAAATTGCATTAGCCACCCGACTTTAGAAACGGCATGATTCTGCCGTAGCAAATGCAGCTTTTTTGCCACGGGTGAGTGACGGCATCGACACCATCCGTAGCATTTGCGACTGCAAGACATCTCCGTTGCAAAATTACAAATTTTTTAAAAAGGGAAAAAGAGTGGAAAAAAAGGGCATAACCATACCTTACCCCTTTCTCTCTCATTAGCCGCCTCCAACCCCTCAAATCTCTCAGAATTGTGCGTGCATACAGACCCTCATCTCCTCCCCCCATGGAACCTAGATCTCCATCCCCTTTCTCTCTCACTCATTCGTCCTCTCAAATCTCCCTTCTTCTTCTTCCTCACGCCTCTCATCTTCATCTCGACATCTCTTGGAAGGTAATTGTTCTTCTCCTCGATTGTAGTATTAGATCCCGCGCCCTTCACAGCTTCACTCCCCCCGAACCCGAGCCCGACCCCAACGTCCTTCACAGTTCACTCGCCCCGTCTATGCAAGCCAGGTTCCCTAACCTCTCCATTGGCCAGATCCATCTCTAGCTTCATTCTCTGGAAAACAACACTCTTCGCTCGCCCTGCAATAGGTGCGATATATATCCTTCTTCTCTCATCTTTCTTTCCTTCGTTTGTTTCTCTTCTCTTTCTTTGCTTCTCTTGCTCGAATCTTTGGCTAATTTCGATTTGGAAATAGAGGATTCTTGGGTTGTGCGATTTGTTTTGCAGATCTAGGGTTTGTTGTTGTTTTCTGCCATTTTGTGAACTTGTGATTCCAGATTTGAACTTGTGATTTCAGATTTGTGAATCCAAAAGTCGTCTCCAACATAGCCTTTAAAGGTAATTGTTCTTCTCCTCTATCGTAGTATTAGATCCGAGTTAGGGTTTACATTATGTGAGATTCTAGTTTCAGTTTAGGATTTATTTACTGTTGGTGGGAGTGAATCGGTTCTCGAACCCGATTCATCTAGTGAGAAGTAGAGTTTACATGTTAGATGGTGCAACTGATTCTTTCCAATTGGTGTGATTTTTGGTACCACCGATTCCTGTTTTTGTTTCCTTTGTTTTGGAATTTGATCACTTAATTGAAAATAATAATGAAAATATTTGAAACTCATAGATTACAGAGAACTGAAGTCTTCAATTTCATGATGCACTTAAGGTGTTTGATGAAATGATTACGAGAGATCCAAAAGAAAAATAAAAAATATATGAACATCCAGATATGTGTCTTTGTTGTATCTGATTCCGACTGTTAAGGTATATCTTCATCTGATTCTGACTGTGAAGTTGTTGTATCCGATTGGAGTGATTGTCAAAAGCAACTCATAGCTAAAAGTTGTATGAAAAGTTGACATTTTTACTTTGAGACATGAATTATAGTCTTTATGCAGTTCTGATTTATCAACTTCTACTTATTTTATTCTTATTATGTTGATCATTTGTGGTTGTTAGTTATGACACAAGAGAAATGCTTAGGGCTTTGATAGCTAAAACCATCAGATTCGACGATCTCTTTGGAAAGGTTTGCATTTTTTTTTATAAATTTGATTAGATTAATCTTGTGCTATCAGTTGTAAAGCCAAAATTTTGCAAAACAATAGCCTTCTTCTTGCTGCCAATTGCGCTCTCTCAGTCCAGATAATTGGAAGATAGCAGCAGTCCTCATGGAAAGACATATTGCGCTCTCTGAGGAAGAAGAAGGCAGAGGAGGGTATTTATATATAGTGAAGGGAAAAAACAGGTGATCAATTGTGAATTTTATTGCAAGGGCTAGCAAAATTGGGAAATATTTTTAAATTTAGGTTTGAGAAAAAAATTAAAATAAATGAAAGGGATGTTAAGGAAAATACAGATCGCCCTAAAGATGTGTGCATATTGATTGATTTTGCAGAGAAGTCAACAAGGCCTTCTGTGGCTTTTTGGATCAGCTCAAATATCAACATCTAATTTTGGAAAACGATATGGATACATAAGGACAGTAAAGGTGTTGATGACCTCTATCAAGATCAAGAAATGGTGAGAATGCTTTTCTACTATCTTTCTTTGCTTCTGTAAAGGTGTTGATGACCTATATTTCATTTATTGGTTGAAGATTGGTAGGCTTTTTGGAATCATTCACAACTAGTTTAATGCAGTAGGTTTGATCAAAGATTGTTTTTTACCACGCAGAAGATCCAGGGCACCTGCTTGGGACCGTGGAAATTCAGGCTCTTATGGCGGGCGGTTTGAGGCAGAGGAAGATCATCTGGAGGAGGACAATTTTCAAAATGGAATATCGAAGGTCAAGATGAGCCATCCTCTGACAGAGGCACACTAGTTATAAGTGCAGGTAGGGTCATTTTTACTTTGCTCAAATGAATGTTATGCATATAATGATATAAATATCTAATGTAAAATTTAGTTTAAAAGTATCCCAAATCTATCAAGTTGATATTCTATCATTCTGATGGATGAATGCCTCAATCTTATCTTATCTACAACTTACTGATGTTAGCACGTATCATTATGAATATTTTCCCTTTTTCGTTTCCCCTCCAAATGTCTCTTTGGTTCAAGTAACAATACCATATTAGTTGTCATTAGTTAATATTAATAATATAAGATCATTGTGGATTGTTATGCCAACTTTATATTATATTTATTACATCTTTGACATTAGTTTAATCTTTTATTTATTTATTTATCGAACGATAGAATTTTTAGGGTGATTTAGACGAATGAGAGGATAGAGTTGGTTCTTGTTAATTATAAGCTAGCCTATTAGCTCAATTGGTAGAGCTTTGTGTTTAATTATACACAAAGATGTGGGTTCAAATCCCTCATAGGCCACAATAAAAAAAATTCTTTCTCATTTGGATTTTTTTTTAAAAAAAAATGATAAATCCATTGGCAACGGCATGTTTTCTGTCGCAAATAAGGCCATGATGCCCTGAAAGGGAGAAAGGCGGGAAAAAAGGGGAGTAAAATTTGGGGTAAATGGTAGTGACCTCCCCCGTCGCGAATTACCGTCGTTAATACCTTGCAACGACAACTACTTATTTGCGACGAAACCCCTACCTTTTACCACCCTAGGGCTAGCGACCGATGATTTGTCGTCGCATTGTCGTCACAAATACTTATTAGCGACGGCAAACCTACTTTTTGTGACGATAATGTGCCGTTTCTAAAGCAATTTTTTTTTTGTAGTGGACATCGCTCACATAGCCTTAACTAAAATAGATCCCTCCAATCCCGTACCTAATTGAAAGAACGCTGCCCAACCAATGTTGACACAAGAGACGACCAACCCTGTCATGGCATATGGGGCTGAAATCGTGGTGAAATGAATTAAGCCCCCACCCAAAACGAAGGTTGATTGACTAAATAAGAGCAACTTCTTCTCGATTCCCGACTCTCTAATCCTTTTGATAAAAATCAATGAGAGAACGAACACTAAGCTCCAGCAATTCTAGGGAGGATATCTATCTAGGTATCAAATGGATTTGATCGTCGGGAGTTGAGATGAGATCCCTATTATTGAGTCAATCTGTATTTATGTTGGGTGAGGGTTTAATTAACGTACTTGACCACATTTTTTATCAAATGGATTTCGGTCAACCACTTGAATAAGTTATTGTTTCCACCATAAGAAGCTACCGCATCCGCCGTTAATTTTGTCGTCGAACTGTATAGGCTTGCATTCGACCTTGCGGAGCTCATCAAACTACATACATGATAAAGAGGGAGTCTTTTCGGGAAAATAACTCAACTTTTGTAAATCACTCTAGAAGGATTGAGATGAAGTAAAAGAACATGGCTTCGATGATCTCCACCAAACCGAGTATGTGCAAGCCGATGTTGAATTGAATCAGCGTTGTTAAATAACCAGTCACGTCGACAAAGCAAGATACGCCAACAAATGACTTTTGGTTGGAAGGATCGAAGTAACAAGATATCGCTCCAATCGCCTCCACCAAATGAAATGTGCAATCTCGTCTCTAATTGAGTCTTTAGCGCTGCCTTCTTCTCCCTTTCAGCGGTTTTCTTGTCTTGTATAGTTTGATCGTTCGCCTCTATAGCTTGATTTTTCTCATTTTCAGCGGTTTCCTTGTCCTTTATAACTTGATTCTTCGCCTTTGTAGCTTGATTTTTCTCCCTTTCAGCGATTTCCTTATCCTGTATAGCTTGATTCTTCTTCTCTGTAGCTTGATTCTTTTCCCTTTCAGCGGTTTCCCTGTCCTGTATAGCTTGATTCTTCTCCCTTCCAGCGGTTTACATAAAATAATACTAAAAATAATCAAATTTTCATCATAGTAGATACATTATATTATAATTATAAAAATTAACAAATAACAATAACTATGAAAAAAAACTATTGTTCATAAAATATTTATTAAAGTTAACTACAATCGCTTAGATTGGAAATATATTTGATATGATTTAAAAAGTTATAACATGGTTTTTCTTGAAGATATACGATAATCACTTTACAATATATTCACGATAAAGCAAAAACTAAGAAGCATCCATTGTGTTGGGCAAGAAGAAAGCTCCTCATGGACGCCATTACAACATTCAAATTCCTATAGTTATAGTTTGTTTATACACCAAACACACACGGAAAAAAAAGTTATGGTCAGTCAATATACTCGTCATATTATGTTTATAATAAATTAAGACTACATTTCAATTATTGAAATACTCTTCATGTAAATGTAAATAAAGAAAGAAATTACATCAAGAATCCAATAAACATCTTCTCTGCAAATGATATATAAAAGAAAACTTAACCAAGCTTCTTGTCACAACACATGCATCTAACCCAAAATCCTACGCAATTCAAACAATATATAATCATCTTGTATGTGTAAAGAAAATAATGAGACAAGAAATGGTATACAATGGAATAATGGATATAGATACTTCAGTTGAAAAATAACAAATAAGTAGTGTCACCTATTATGCCAATGTTTGGAAGACTTTCCTTGTGTACCAGTCTGTTGTAGTGTTGAATGAGATTGAATTAATATGGGGTTAGTATTTATAATAGTGGAGGAAAATGGATAAAACCAAATCAACATTTAAGATTTTCACTGAAAATAGGAAGAAATTAAAAAAATAACAAACCGTAACATGATAAAAACAAATCAATGCTAGATTAGATTTCATAACAATTCGTATATATCTAGTATAATTAACGACGAGGTTTCCTTCCTTTTTCATAACCATTGAGGCATATACATATTTTCCAAATGAGCATATTAAATAGACAATGACTGTCATGAAAATATATTGTATTAAATTAGAGTGTTTCAAGGATGAACTGGAATTTGCTATTTAAAGTTGTATAATAAACCTTAACATAATAGTTTTCGACACCAGATACAAAAAAAAATCCAATTAGAATTTAAGATTTTGGCAAAAAAAATAAAAAATTGGAAGAATAAAAAAACATAACAAATCTAGGAGAGAAAAATGATTCAAACAAATTAGTTCGAGATAAGATTTGATAGCAAATAGCAATCCATATGTAATATTATATATATATATATATATATATATATATATATATAATTAACATAAATTATTTTGTGAGAAAAGGGGTTAGAAATTCAAAAAATACCTTAACTGGATAACATTAAAAAAAAATAGTATTGGATTGAAGAATCCAATATATAGAGGATCGGTGCTATAATTTCATTTTAATAATATTGAATTAAAAAAAATTAAGGGAAGAAGTAAAAACAAAAAAAAAACTAAAACGCAAAAACATCCCACAAAGTGACAAAACTCCTCTAAAACTCAAGAAAAAAGGAGAAAAAAAAAGGAGATTTAAAGAAAAAAAATGAATTAAAAAAATGGCGGAAGTTAAATAACGTGATTGTCCGAGGTTCCTAAAACTCCTCTAAGATTTATACCTCAGAAAAGTGTTCTGATTTAAGGTATTATATAGATATAGATATAGATACTGCTTATGTATCATCTTCTCCTTAATCCTAATATTTCCACCAATCAAGTTTTTTTTGCCCTTTTTAAAATAATCTACTCTATCTGTCTCAAAATTGTCATTTTATTTTTTAATATGTTTTTAAAAAACTAAAAAATATATAAAAACTATTTTTAATTAATTTGTAAAAGTAATTTAATAGTTTGTATTAATAAGCATAAATATATTAAAATATTTTAAAAAAAAAATTAATACTCCTATTCCAAAACACATGAGATTTTAGCTCTGTGAACAAGTTTAAACAAAACACTTCACTTTAAAAAAAATATTATCATTTCACTCATTTTTTATATATAAAATATTACTGTATTATTTTTAATACCTATTATACAAATCAATCAAAATCTTTTAAAAAGTCAACAATGAATAAATCAATACTCTCTCTGTTCCAAAATAGATGGGCTTTTAGATTATAATTTTTGTTTCAAAAATCAAAATTGATGGTATTTTATGTTTTCTAGATAGGAAATTGTAATGATTTGTGTGTTGTTGACTTTTTAAAAGATTTTAATTGGTTAAAATGTGCAGTGGATGTTAGAAGATAATAAAATTTATGAAAAATTTAATAGAATGATGATGTTTTATTTATAAATGAAGTGTTTTATTAAATTTGTATAAATTGCTAAAAGTTCATATATTAATACGAAGGTAGTACAAATCATTTACTAAAAAATAAAAAATTTACATCTAAAAAGTCATCCACTATCTAGATGTGGCCACGGGTCACAGGTTGGTTAGGTCACGCCGAGTTGGTGACCCGCCGGGTCCGAGTCACAGGGTTGGAGCGGGTTGGGGTCAGGGGAAAGTAAACCCGTGACCTAGTGGGTCAACCCTCTAGGTCAATCCACCATTCCAAAAAATATTTTTGAAAAAAATATTTTTTTAAAAGTTTATAATTATTATATGTATATTATTCTAGAATAATATATAATAAAAACATAAACTAATATGCAATGTTGATTGAAAGCCACCCCCATCCTTCTATTTTTATAGCCTTGGAAGGGCTCTTTCTATTCTCTCATTTCCAATGTGGGACAAGAGCATTCTCCCACATTGAAACGTCGGTGGTCCGCACATCCCCAGGATTTGCCCTTTCCGGTGGTGGGTTACTGTCTCCACCTTCTTGGCGTCGAGACGTCGTGTGAGTCGTCGCACTCGCCCGCGTTCTCGGCATTCGTGGCTCGTCTTGGATCTTCATCGACTCCTCCACTGACCGACGTCTTTTATGAGTTGTTGGGGTTTTTCTTTCTTCCTTGTTGATTTGTGTTGCTTATGGTTGTATGTTGACGGTTAGTCCGTCTGCCGATTCGTCGGCCTTTCGAGCTTCAGGCTTGTCTGAGCTCGAATTTTTACCTAATCAAAAAAAAAAAAAAATTCTCCCACATTGAAAATTGAGAGTTAGAATGAAATGGGATGAAGATATACATATGTGTATCCCATCTTCCCTTAATTCTCATTTCAGTTAAGCTTTATTTACTATATTGAATTGAATTAAAGTAAAGTTTGAGAAGTCTTATATCCTACATTTATATTTGTAGTGGATGAAGGAAGTTTTATTAGAGATATAAAATTTCTCATGTTTTTTTTTCCATTTCATATTGAAATGAAATGGATATATAAAGTGATAGGTAGAAAAAGTTTTGGGTTATTTTGGCAACTAACACATTATGAATATCTCATTAGTTAACTAGCACCCAAACAAAATTAATTAACTAACCTAACACCATTCCCAAATTGACTATTAAGGTCAACGGTCAACCTGTTTGACCATTGACCAGTCAACGTTGACCAACTTATTCCGATTTTTTTTTTAAGTAGTGATGACATTTTTGTGATGACATTTTTTTACCGTTTTGATTCCATTTTTTATTACATTTAATTTTCACTTTGATGCCACTTTTAAATGACATTTTTTTCAAAACTTGATGACATTTTTTGTGTATTGTGATGCCATAGATGCCAAATTTGTTTACTATTGACTACTGATGACACTTTTTTAAAGTCAATTTTTTGATGATATTTTTTTTTACCGTGAAGCCATCTTTTTCAAAGTACTGTTTTGATGACATTTTTTTTCTTTAATGTGATGCAACTTTTTCAAATTAGTGTTTTGATGCCATTTTTCTAATGTAATTATTTGATTCCACTTTTTTAATCTAATCGTTTGATGTCACTTTTCTTTTTAATTTAATCAATTGTATATTGATATATTTTCATCGATTCTACTTTTATTCACTGATGACACGTTTGTGATTACACTTCATTGATGCAATCACTTGTGTTGACATGTTTATTATATTTTTATTTATTGATGACATTTGTGATTACACTTTATTGATCTCAATCATTTGTGATGACATTGTTTGTTGATGACTTTTTTATTGATAACATTTTTTGTTTACAAGTCATCGATGACATCTTTTTACTAATGACAATTTTATTGGTTAATTTTATTCATTGCTGACACATTTGTAAGTACAATTAATTGATCTCAATCATTTGTAATGATATTTTTTTAAGTTTGATGACATTGAGCATGAAATGTGGAATCAAAATAGTGTCACCAAACAAGGCAATATGATCTCTTAAAATCAGAAGCTCAGGAGTTAACGATGACAACAAATTATTTATATTTTATTGACCACTAAAATTTTCATCGTAAAAAAACACAATGGATATCTATTTAAAAAATAACATGAACTATATAGGAAACAAAAGGGTCAGGCTTTGGATTTGTAAAATCTCAAGTTGATTTTTGTCAATGGATACTTGCCGTTTGATATGGAACCATCTTTAACTTTTCTAGTTTTGACTTGTGAGACTGCAACTAACCATGTTTTGGGTATATTGGGAATGAAGTTGTTGAAAAAGATGACAACTTATGATATGTGGTTGCTCATAAACTGGGTCATGTCAACCAATACCAAGCTCAAAGTCTCAACAGTGAACCACAACACCATCACTGTCGTAGAAATCATTTTTACAGCTCAAAATGGATCTATTGTTATGGATCAAGTAGCTGCAATGTATAAATCAAATGATACAATCTAAATCAGGTCATTCTGAAAGGGATGGATGACTTCTAAATCAAGCAAGTCTAAAGACAATATGCATTTGTCCATTGCATTAGAAGATTGTTTTGACATCTCATTCGAATCCAAGCAACACGGAACCAAAAGTACCACGCTTCAACGAGATGCACGACTCACAAAAATGCAATCAAATGTGCATTTCATTAATGAATTTACAAAGAACCTACTCACTAACGGAATATACATTTCCTAACTATATGAAACTCGCATTCAATCTAGGCGGTGCAAGAGAAGATAAATGTGCTACATCTTCCTTGCCCTTGGAAACAGTAGATTTATCGGCCATGGGGACAAGGCGAATTTGGAAGTCGCTTTTCATCTTTCCTATGATCGGTAGCGAACTTGAAAAACCTAAAGCAGTTGTGCTTTTAGAAGCTTAAATAAAATATCAAAGAAGCATATGAAACACAAGAAGATGGGAACAAGAATCATCAATTCATTAATCTCTTTAGCTTAAACAAGTTTAGTGTATTGGATGATGAATTTCTGTATGTTAACCAATAACAAAAGAATAAGTAAAGATGGAGAAGCCAAAGAATCAAAGCATTGCATTCATGGGAACGTTGTGTGTATCAAACTTATCACTTGTACAATTTTCTAAACTTACATTATACCATTATCAAGAGAAATCATACCTCTATGAGCTTGTACAATTGCAGATGAACCTTGTCTGACTTTTCTCAACAATCTGCTTTATGAGCAGGTCACCACCTTCATTGATGCCAAACGTCTCCAGTTGCTCTAGAGTTCTACGATTCGTCTTGTGTACCTCATCATCCATGAGCACATGCTGGAATAGCAAGGAGCTGGGTTTCATCTGGTTCGTTAACCCAGACATGCTCCTATGGAAGAGTTGGTTTTCTTGGCTCTCTTTGTATGTTAAAGAATAGTCTCTGTTTGATCATATAAACAGACTACAATTATAAAAAAACAAAAAACATGGAAATTCTACCCAAACCATAAAACAATCCAAACATTTCCATTCACACAAACAACACCCTCCTGTCATTCAATGAAAAGCACCAGACTAACACACACTATACCTTATCAATTTCATCAATCAGGACAAGAGGGTTTGCAGTGCCTACATTCTTCAAACACTTAAATCATTTTTCCTGACATGGAATCGATATATGTACTGTGATTAACAGGGCATAAATCCAACAAACAAGAATATCCACATCCCTATCTATTGAATTGAAAATCGTTTCCTTTTCACTTTTGAGGCTGTTATATGCGATTCCATAGATGGAGTCTAAACCATATTTAAGAGAATGGACATAACTGAGATCTTGTTTCAATTCGGAATTAAGAAGTGAGTAAGAACAACACCTTGAATGAATTGATATGAGTCTTCCAATCACTGTTCGAAACGAGTGAAGATGTCGAACAGTGACCCAGGAGAGAGGGAGACAAGCGCACCCACGCCGACCCTCAAGCCGCAACCACCCTGAGCACCATGGGTCGCAGAGACGGGCAGACCGTCGCATCCAGATCTCTTTGTATTGTCGGGTAACAGCCCTAAGACAGACTTTGGGGAAACATACCGGAACGCAGTAGAGTGTAGATGCTCGAAAACAACTTCATCAGCTACCTCAGCCACCTGTATGAAGGTTTGCAATTCGTAATCAAACAAAGCTATATAACTGAGTTTAACTGCAATTCAGGAAATTGATTAAGCATTCGATATACAATGGAGTTTTCAATTGATATCAATGAGTAGCAATATTGATGAATTGAATTTGATGATTGATGGAAGAAATTACGAATCCGGATATTACCTTTTCCCTTTCGCGGATGATCAATTCGCGCTCGCGGCTGATAACGCTTTCGCTGAAATTCGAACTCTGAAAAACATCTGCCAGGATCTCAACCCCCTTGGCGACGCTCTGATTCATCAAATTGACATGATAACCGGTCATCTCTCTCGAAGTAAACCCGTTCAATTGGCCCCCAATGTTCTCCATCTCCTCCAAAACCCTAGCATTGTCCCCCTTTCCTTTCAGAACCAAACGATTCAACAAATTGGAAACGCCGTTAACTTTTTCCCTCTCAAGTTGGCTCCCGGCGTCGATCCATACGCCGATTGACGCGGTGCTGGCGGAGAGATTCGATTCGGTGGCGACTCGGAGGCCGTTAGGGAGAGTGGTGATCCGAGTTTCCGGGGAGGAGAGGATCGCTGTGTGATCGGTGACGACCGGGTGCGGGGAGGCGTACTGGAGGAAGCGTGGATCGGGGCTCTCGAGGCGACCGATCTTGGATTTGATGGACTCGGCCAGGCGGTCGTAGATCATGAAATATGAAGATGGTAGTCGCCGCCATGGACGTCTCTCCAGACTCCAGATCTGATTATCTGAGAGGAAATATGAAGATGTTAGTCAATTAAAAAAAATTGAATGACTGCTAGAACGGTCAATAAGTAAACTTAAGGTGTTAATAACCAAATTAGATTAGGAAAAGGTGATTTTTCACCAAATTTTCTCAAAAGTTTTTGCATATCATTTTTTTTAATTTTTTTTATCGGTAACAAATGTTATTTTTTTTTAAAATTTTGTAACCCGTCGGGTGAACGAGTCGACTCAGCAGGTCAATGGGTTGACTCAGTGGGTCAACGGGTCGACTCGAACATGTCAACCCATGTATTTTCGAGTTAGGATTCGGGTCAATAGGTCAATGGGTTGACGTGGGCACGTGGCCACAGGTCGACCAACACCACTATCTAACGGAGGGAGGTAGTATATTTTATTAAAAAGAATGTCAGTGAAACAGCTATGAAAGGAGTCAAAGGACCATCTATTTGGTTGGAGGCCGGCATTTTATTTTAATTAAAGAAGAAATTAAGGATCGAAGTGGTTGGATTGGATTTGGAGAGCAGCTCAGGTATCAGCTATGGGAGAAGAAGAACTAGTTGAGATCGTCATAGTCGGTGCTGGAATTTGCGGGCTGGCGACGGCCCTCGGTTTCCACAGGAAAGGGGTGCGGAGTTTGGTGCTCGAGAGGTCCCAGACGCTGCGTTCCATAGGCTCTGGAATCGCCGTCCAAGCCAACGGCTGGCGCGCCCTGGATCAGCTCGGCGTCGGCTCCAAGCTCCGCCTCTCCTCCCCTATTGCTCTTCACCAGTATGTCCAATCTTCTTCCCTCCTCAGTCCTCTCCTTTCATTTTTGTCCGCCGATCCTTTAATTTCTTTTCCCCCATATATATTTTCCCCAATTTATTTGAGTTGGCTTTCATTTTCATTATCTGCATAATTTAGCAACTAGGAAGGGGAGTGCAATACTAATGTTTATTTTAGCAACTTGGATTGCCAAACGGAACCTTAATTTAATTTAATTTTATATAATTATATTACTCCCTCCGTTCATAAATATTACTATTTTTGTTTGAAAATATAAGTTCTCTTAGATTTTCTAAGTATTGAGATATGAAAATTGTTAATTTTTTTACTTTTTACTCAAATTTTATTAGTTGATAAGAGTTATAGATAATTAATAATGACATAAGTTTGTAATTTTTTTAATTTGTGTGCAAATGTCTACACAGATTTATATTTTTAAACGGGGTAGTAGTTATTTAGTATAGTTTGGTAAGGACTGAGGAGGGACCTTGTTGATGAATGGTGAGGCAATTAATGCCATGTTGAATTTTCTTACATCTAAATCTCTCTTGCTACTGGATCAGGATCATTTTTAGGAGCATGGGGTGTTTGGTTGAAATCCAGATATTGGATTGTACTAAGAATATGGGGAATCCCAATTTATGTGCACCACTTCATTTATTGTCTCACCGGACTTTTAGGGATAGAAATGAGAATTCAGGTTTTGGAAGTATTAGCTAGGTCGGTAACATTTATTTATTTATTTATTATTTAAGAAAAGATTCGAGTGATTATCGAGAAAATAGGCGCATTAAAACAAGCAGAAACAAACTCTACAACAAGACGACTTAAGTAAAACTATCCAATAAGTATGTAATGTAACATGATTGCAAGGTGAGTGAGGTATTTGAATGGGATAATTGGGTAAATATACCCTTTTCAATTTTTTTATGAGTAATTATACCCATTGAAGTTTTTTTTGAGCAATTGTACTTTTTTGGTGTGCAATGACTGATTTGCCCATAAAAAAAACTAACTTCTTAAAATCAAGTATATTTTAACCGGCTTCTTCTCCCCAAAGTGATTAAAACTAGGGTTAATCGCTGAATAGACCCGCTTCTTCCCATCAATCAATTTATTTTGACGCTTCTATGAGTATCGTAAATTGAAATCAAGTTACAAGATTGAAGATAAGTGATTATATATGTCTCTTGTGCTATAATTATTACGGTATATTCCATATATTGTGTGGCCATGCCTTTGATTTTGAATTGAAATTTGGTATCAGTGATTGAAAGTGGTCTAAAGATTGAAGATTTGAAGGTATCGGTGGAATTGAAATTTGGTGATTAATTGGTTTAATTATGGTTTCTTTATGGTTACAAAATTTGGTGTGTGGCCAAGGATTCACTGTTTTGACTAAACTCGATCCCCCATAACTTGCGCAACATGATTCTTGTTACACCGAATTAGTTACTATACTATGACAATCTTGATTACAAGTACGATTATAATTAATTAGTTACAATAATGTCGTTTCTTGTAGGATACATTAATAATTGTTACAATAATTTGATTTCTTATAGGATAAATATTATATTCAATAATGTCGTTTCAATTACTTGGTTACAATCTATCGTGTGTATTTAGGTTACAATTACATGTATCGGTTCAATTACATGTATAATTAATTGGTTACAATCTATCGTATGTATTTAGGTTACAATTACATATACAATTACCTGGTTACAAGAATAATAAGGTTTGAAGAATAATGGTTACAATAGTTAAGGTTTCAAGAATAATGGTTACAATAATTAAGTTTCAAGAATAACGGTTACAAGAATAATAAGATTTCAAGAATAATGGTTACAATAATTAAATTTAAAGAATAACGGTTACAAGAATAATAAGGTTTCAAGAATAATACTTACAATAATTAAATTTATTGTAGCACTCTAGGGTTACAATCGGTTACAATATGTTACAATCAAAATTGAATTACCTGTAACTCATGGAAGAAGTAGAGTATGTACGTACAAATCAATAATCCGAATAATTTTCTTTTTCAATTTCAAAAAGTAAAACAATCTGATCTACAATCTAAACGATAAACTATTTACTTTTATTTTAATTTTAAAAAGATAAAATTTTATCTCTATCTATTTACTTTTATTTTAATTTAAAAAAAATAAAAATTCTACCTTAAGGGTATTTAGGTAAAATTCATCCTAAAAAGGTATAATTACTAAAAAGAAAAACTAAAAGGTATAAGTACTAAAAACAAACTTGAAAATGGTACATTCTATCAAATTTTCACTATTTGAATAGAACACCAACCAAACACTAGGAATGGAATCGCAGCCGGGCTTAAGACTTCCTCCATTCATTGAAAGTATCTTTTCCAATCTTATATATGACCAAAACTCTTTGTGTTTTATGTAATCAGGTTAGCGGATATTGACCTTCGAAGTGGAAGGCATAGAATCGCGGATTCCTCGTAAGTTTTAATCACATCCTGGATTGTCTTGTAGACTTGAAGAGGGTCTAGTCTAATCTGTTGTTAAGTTAAACTGCTTTAATTTGTTGTCTATGTAAGGGATATGGTAGATTCACTTTGTCTATGATATATAGGGTGTTCGGAGAAGCCCGTTGTGTGAGCCGAATTGATCTGATCAATGTGCTAGCCGAGGAACTTCCCCATGGCACGGTAAGATTCGAGAGTGAGGTGGTCTCAGTGAAGCAAGATGCGGTCACATCTTTTCCGATCTTGCAGTTGAGCAACGGAACCACAATTCGAGCCAAGGTAACAACCATTTCCGCAGAATCCAATATTTTCGTGTACTTAGCTAATGATATCGAATTGTGATTATCTCGTCTAAGGTGGTCATCGGGTGCGATGGAGCTAGTTCAGCAGTGGCTAACTTCCTTGAGCTGAAGCCGAAGAAGGTCTTATCTCTGGCCGCTGTCAGAGGTTTTACCAACTACCCGAATGGCCATGGATTACCTCCAAAACTCGTACGCCTAAGGAATGGAAGTACTCTATCTGGGAAGGTCCCAATTGACGATAACCTCGTCTTTTGGTTCGTGGTTGCAAAGTCCTTTCCGAAAGGTAATATGAATCCTAAACTATCATTAGACCATCTCCAACAGCATCTCCAAAATTTATCTAAAAAATAGAGAAACATCATACATATTCTTCAAATCATTTTTGCTTCAACTCCAACAGTTTTCCCATTTCTAAGATCTGGAAATGATTTACTTTTGGAGAATGCTGCAGATTTAAAAAACCTCTCTATTTTTCTTGTTGCTTCTTCATTTAGGAGAATAAGATAGGAAATCTGTTGAACGCTTTAAAATTCTCCAAAAAGTTCAAAATGGAGAATCTGTTGGAGATGAATTAAGTTAGTTTCTTGATCCTTTTTGTACTCGAAAAAAAAGATCAACAAGCTTTCAAATGCGAACAGATTCACATGTCGCCAAGGATCCGGAGCTCATTAAGCAATTTTCAATGGATTGCCTAAAGGATTTCCCAGAGGAACGGAGAGAGACAACCGAGAATTGCGACCTAGCATCGGTGTCTTTGACGCACCTGAGATACCGAGCACCATGGAACGTGCTTCTGGAGAAGTTCCGAAGAGGAACCGTGACAGTTGCAGGCGATTCAATGCATGTCATGAGCCCATTCCTTGGACAAGGTGGCTCAGCAGGGCTCGAGGATGCAGTTGTCCTAGTGAGGTGCTTGAGCCGAAAGATGAGTAATGGTGCCAAGGGAGAGGCTTGGGCGAGGGGAATCGAGGAAGCCATCGATGAGTACATCAATGAGAGGCGGATGAGGTTAGTGTGGCTGTCGACACAGGCGTACCTCGTAGGCTCGCTGTTGGAGACTTCATCCGTGGTTGTGAAGTTTGTGATCGTCGTCATCCTTGCTGTGCTGTTTCGAGACCCGATATATCATACTCGATATGATTGTGGACGCCTATAAGATCAATGTATGTGACGCTTATAAGAATAGTTCTTTTGAGTTTAATGTGGTTGTAAGATATCATGTGTGAAGTGTGATCATATGTAAGTTTGTGTAAGATTGATTGACATTGAAAGGCTTTGTACAAGGGAGGGGCAGATCGATGTTTCCACTCTTTCATATAGGCTATAGATGTTGAAAGTTGAAAGCCTTTTAATCCATGTCTTCTAATGAAGCCTCAAGATGGTGAGATCCTATCAAATTATATATTCTCTCCGTTCGGAAAAACATGTCCTGAAATGGTAAATTTATAGATGAGGCATAAAATTAAAGAGTAACAAGAAGTAAGACCATACTATGAGTCTTACGTAAAAAGAGTGATACATCCG
The DNA here is from genome assembly GCA_037127255.1 of Persicaria tinctoria. Classification (NCBI taxonomy): domain Eukaryota; kingdom Viridiplantae; phylum Streptophyta; class Magnoliopsida; order Caryophyllales; family Polygonaceae; genus Persicaria; species Persicaria tinctoria. Next base: position 7,110,034 of record JBANSL010000011.1, on the reverse strand, counting down.
CAAAATTCATACTATTTGCGCATGTTCTTTTAGGATAATAAAATGGTCTTGCTATCCACATGACGATATTTCGCCAACCGCGCGGTCCAGCCAGCCAACATTAGCTTCCTGAGTCGACAGAGCCATCTCGCAACGCTACGTTGTGCTCGGGTGGAGTGTTGCCAACACCTACTTTCCGAATCAGCAACGACGAGTTGTTGTCAGTGCTCGTGACACTGTGCTCGGGGTGTGAGTGGTGTCGACACCGACTTCCCTAGTCGCCAGAGCCCAACCGTGCATTTAGCGATAATTTCACCGTCCCAATAACATGATCCTAATAAAAACTATATAAAATATCCATTTTTTTATACTTTTTTTTCAACAATTTCATATTTATTAATAGTAACTACGAAATTGTTTGAAAAAATGGATATTTTATATAGGTTTTATCATCCTAAAAAATCGCGTGTGAAATAGTAAACGACATATTTTACCAAACGGAAAAAGTACTTCATTCTAACTCTTCTTGGGCTAACCTTTGCTAAGTTGGAGCCTTTGTCCCACCTCGAAAAACACGAGAACTCGAGCCTTGCATATAAGTCAGTGAACCACTCTTTCTATTGCCAATTGGTTTTAGGATGGAACCCCGCTGGTCTTGTGTGCTCGGCTTGGGTGCGCATGATGCGCTCGGACGTGTGAACCCCTCTAGTTTTTTTACTAGTAGTATTAGATATTATAAGTCATCCCCACTAGATCAAGTCAGACCTTCGAGACATACTTTTTTTTTTTTACAATAAGCAATAAATTGGATGTACTAGCGACGACATCCATGAACATCTCGTAAGATGATGTTCTGGAACTCACAACAATAGGAACTCAAAATAAAATTACAATTCAACTGAGATTTAGCAAGAAAGTCAGTTGCATCATTCGCATCTCTATAGCAGTGCTGCAATGTGACGCTCTCAAAATCATTCAACAATTTCATATTTATTAATAGTAACTACGAAATTATTTTAAAAAATGGATATTTTATATAGGTTTTATCATCCTAAAAAACCGTGTGTGAAATAGTAAACGACATATTTGACCGAACGGAAAAACTACTTCATTCTAACTCTTCTTGGGCTAACCTTTGCTAAGTTGTGCATCACCGAAAACTAAATTCTCACACCTATAGACCAGGGTATCTGGCCTCTGACTGTCTCCTCTAAACGTGTCCAAATCATTGTAGCTTTGATATTCTTAACTTATGTGATTCTCGATCCACATCAAGTGCAAGCTCAAAACATGATGAAGCTAAGCCAGTAGAGTAGGTACTATCACCCGTCCCCGAACGAGCTCGACAAGAGGCCATGGGCAACACTTCATTATCAACTGGACCATCTTATTAGATGCCTAATTTCGTTGAGTTACAAGGACCATTTTCTAACCTTCTTCATGTGAATGAAGATTCATTTCCTAAACAAGTCAAATAAGCCGATCTTTTTCACTTGGAGCCGATTTGCATAATGACCCAAGTCTACTTTTGAGCTAAGGCCCAACTAGACCTGTCAAAACACAACCCGACCCGATGACCCGACCCGACCGACCCGAAATATTTCCGATCCGAACTCGAAAATTTTGACCCGAAATTTTTTTCCGACCCGATTGACCCGGTAATTTTGACCCGATTTACCCGATTGACCCGGTTGACTTATAATTATATATAATTAATTTTTTTTATATATAATTAAAATTTATCACAAAATTATCAAATAATGACTTTTTTAATTTAAAAAAGAAAAAATTGACAAACTCGAAATCGACCCAAACCCGACCCGAAACCCGATCAAACCCGAGTTCGAGTCAACCCGAAAAACCCGAAACCCGTTTTACCCGAAACCCGAAGTGACCCGACCCAAACCCGACCCGAATGACCCGTTTGACAAGTCTAGGCCCAACCCATCACCTTGAAGGATACATTAGATTCCATGACTTGTCAAATTAATGCACTTAATCCACTAATAAAGAATCATTATATTTGCCCCACCCAAAAAAAAAAAATCATTATATTTGTATTTTTTTTATTCCTTACCTCTGAATTTAGGCAAAAACCAACTAACAGAAATTTTTACACAGGAGAGATTCCTTGCTTTTTGCTAGTTTATCAAGTGTAGATCGATAATGTAGCCATGTAGGATGTGTTTATCTGATGTGAATGAGATCAAAAAGAGTCTCATATTGAAAATTGAGTATAACAAATTATAGTATACTAGTGGGTGGACTACTCTTTTTTTGTTGTCAATTGATTTTAGAATGAAATCTCACTCGGCTTATGTGTACATGATTTGATAGTGTGTTTGATTTTTTTTTTCAAGTCTGTTTTGGGTGTATAACCAAGTATCTTATTCACCTATCTTTATCAATAAAAGTCCTTATTTCCATTGTTATACTAGTGTGAAATTGTTGTGATGTGTTGGAGCCTTTGTATCACATCGAAAAATACGAAAACTCGAGTTTTGCATATAACTCAGTGGATCAACCACTCTTTCTATTGTCAATTGGTATTAGGATGGAACCCCGCCGATCTTGTGCGCTCGGACGTGTGAACCCCGCTGGTTTTTTTACTAGTAGTATTAGATATTATAAGTCATCCCCATTAGATCAAGTCAGACCTTCGAGACATATTATTTTTTACAGTAAGCAATAAATTGGATGCACTAGCGACATCCATGATTATCTCGCAAGATGATGTTCTGTAACTCACAACAACAGGAACTCAAAATAAAATTACAATTCAACTGAGATTTAGCAAGAAAGTTAGCTGCACCATTCGCCTCTCTATAGCAGTGCTGAAATGTGACGCTCTCAAAGTCTCTGCTTAACGAATTGAATGGATCTCTTGGATTATTTGAGCGACGATCCCATGGTATATTGTTCACTTGATTGATGACGTTGACGATGATTGCGCAATCACTTTCAAATATAACTCTTCGAATCCCCATCTCCGATGCCAGGCTTATACCTGTATATACTGCAGAAGCTTCTGCTAGAATGACAGAACTCGTCCTAACATTACATTTATGAATTCGAAGAACTAGACCATTATTATTCCTCACAATACAACCAACATGAGGTTGAGTATCAATTTTCACCGAAGCATATACATTGATCTTAATGACATTTATTGGAGGGCATTTCCAAATCAATTTATCACGAGGCCTAACACGTTTAGGTAATTTCGTTTTTACCTGCTCTTTACCCCAGCATGAGATCTTATCAATAGCTTGAGTTAGAGCGTAGATGATACCCGTATCAGAAGTATTGCAAAAAATAATTCTATTTCTGAGCTCCCAAACAGAATGCCATAAATGATACAAGTCTGTAAAATCTATATTAAGAGCCATAGTATTTGAAATATTTTCTGAAACATTACTTGTTAAGTTTGGAATAATAAAACATTTTCCCAACTTAACACCCAGATTTTGAATAAGGGATCTTGTGATCGGACAATTAAATAATAAATGATTTGTATCTTTTATATCAGAATTACAAATAGAACAAGTATTAAGAACTCTATTTATATATCTATTTAAACGGACAGTAGTAGGTAAGATATCTAAAATAATTTTCCAAATAAATTTTTTAATATTCGGAGGAATATTAAGTTTCCAAATCCAGCCTGCTGGAATTTTATTTGTATTCCTTGTATTACAAAGAGAGGAAGTGGATTTAATAGAGAATTTTCCATTACTACTATAAATCCAAATTAACTTGTCTGGAATATCGGTTACTAGAATATGGATATCAGTAATTGCTTGAACAATATGAGAGGGAAATATATTATTTAATTTATCAATATCTCAAGAGTTGGTATTTGTAAATAAATCACATATTTTTTAAGTTAGGATTATGATCATTCCGAAAGTTTTGTATATAGCGCATTTATCCAAATGTCAGACCATAAATTTATGGTTTTCTCATTACCCACTAGCCAGATCAAATCCTTTAGAGAATAGATCTCTGACATTAAGAAGCTTGCCAAATTGCCAAAAAGTTTTGAATCTTCCTCTTTCCATTAGAGATTCTTTCGAGAGATATTTATCTGTGATTCCCTTAGACCAAATATTATCAGGATTAGCCATAATTCTCCAAAGCAGTTTCATTTGAATGTCAATGTATGTTAATTTTCCACTATTTTTTTTATCAGGTAGACCTTCGAGACATACTACTAGTGTGAAATGTTATATATCATATTTTGTTATTATGAATTATAATATCTAATACTACTAGTAAAAAAACATTTGAATGAATAATTTTATCTAGTTAATATAATTGGTAAATAGTGAGGATTTCAATATAAAGATTAAGAGTTTAAGTATAGTTTTTTTGGAAAAAATTAATAAACATTGCTTGTTTAAACCACATTAAAAATATATTTATAAAAAAAAAATCTAAACTTGAGATGAGAAAAAATATCTTACATTATTTTTTGATCCCACTTATGACTTACCCAACGATTTAGGATCTGTCACTGTCCACACAAAACATAGGTCCCCTTTTAATGGATTTGCTATCTGTATCGCCAATCGCACGATGCCGACCTTGGTTGCCGGTGTTGATGGACACAACCCGGTTGCAAGTGTCAAAAAGAAGTAACCGATGCCGATTGGAGGTGTCGGTGAAAATTTAAAAGTGATTTTGTATGAGATATGGTAACTCCCCTGTCAAATTAGGCCCAAATACGGTTGGACCCAATGGTTAGATTAAGCCCATATTTTTGTTTTGCTTTATTATTCAGTGCTACATGCTTTGATTGAAAATGAGGTGATATGCCGACACCAGAAGTCGGCATCGGCGCCGATGAAATGGTTGTCACCGTCGAAGGTCGGTGTTGGCACCGTGCAAATTGCGATAATATGACCGTCCATATAACAACCTCTTTTTTTAATTGAATTTTTTTATTCATATACATTTTTTTTAGAAATATAAAAATTATATAAAATGTTAATTTTTATTAGTTTTTTATACTTATTAGTTATTACTAATAAATATGAAATTATTTTTTGAAAATTAATATTTTATACCGGGGTATAATTTTTACTTTTTTTAAAAAAAAATGTGCGTTAATAAAATAAAGTCAATTAAAAAGTAATGTATATAGGATAAGGTTGATTGATCAAATCACGAACCTTAAATGAGTTTAAGACTCTGTTTGGTAAAAATGTAACTGATGGGCGGGGTAGGTAAAGCTGATAAATTATTTATATGAAATATATGTTAGTATGATGTTTGATTATTCTAGTTGTTAGGACAACTAAGCTCCGAAAAACTTGAGTATATAGCTGTTAAAAAAGTTTCGATTTCAAGAGTTAATTAAATTAAAATTTTATATTTATTTTTATTTAAAACGCCTAAAAAAAAGCTAACTGAGCTCATCCCATCCTCTCACGTATATAGCCCAACACTACCTACCACACTGCATATATTATTTCATATATAATCCCTCTACTCTACCTAAAAAGCACAGTGATCAACTAGAACACTAAGTAACCTGGACAGGTCTAACTTAATACTCCTAAATTAAGCTTTCTCATATCTGAACAAAACAAATACTATGGCCGTAGTATTATTATAATAGAAAAAAGGGATAAACGTCAGTAAGGATCGACCATTAGACCTTAATTATTGGAGTGAGTGGCACCGTGATAATATTGAAATTTTAATTACTTATTAAAAAAAAATTGAAAACGGAAACGCCCACAGAAAGAGGTGAAAGGCATGACCGAGCATGCCTGTTTTCAAGTTGATTAAGTCGAAAGGATAAAAAAATGATTAACTCGGATTAGTATGTAGGGAAATTTACGGAAAACCACCTTTTAAACAGGTAAGCTTTCACTTAACCACCCTTTAAATGTAAAATTACAGAAAACCACCCTTTAAAGGGTTTTTCTTTACAATTCACCACCCATTTATCTATTTTTACTAATTTATCATTAAACATAATATATTTTAATATTTTAAACTCATGTTTGATTAAAAATTTATTTAAAATTTGAATTTAAGGGCTTAATTATATTTTAGGGATAATTTTTTTTATTTTAAAAAAATAATAATAAATATATCCTAGAACTATTATCTTCATTTATGTTTGAAAATGTTTATAATTTTTAAAATATTATGTAAATTAATATTTTCTTTATAATATGACTAGAAATCATAATTTCTATTTATAAAGTTAAAAATAACCTTAAAATTATTATTTATTTATAGTTAAATTCTTTTTCCAGTAATTAAAATTTGTTAAATATTAAAAAAGTCTATAATTATATTTAAGTGATACGATTAATTGATTAACAAATTTTTTAAATTTGTTAATTATATTCAAAGAAAAAGGGTATCTATAACAAGTAAAATGCATTAAACTCATATTTTAAGTTGAAAAATATTAACTTATTTTTAATAGATAATTTTTTTTAAAACAAAAATATATGTGGGAGAATTCACCTGCCTTTTACCCCAAATTTTTAAAAAATATTTTATCGATTAATCGTATAATTTAAATATAACAATAGACATTTTAGATTTTTTTTATCAAAGACAATTATTGAACAAAAATATTTAAATTATATATAAATAAATAATACTGTAATATTTTTAAAATATTTAAAATATAAATAAAAAAAGAGTAATTTACATAATATTTTAAAAATTATATATATGTTCAAACATAAATTAAGATAATAATACTAGACTATATTTATTATTATTTATTAAAAATAAATAAAATTGTCCCTAAAATTAATTAAGACCTTAAATTCAAATTTTTAATAAATTTATAATCGAATTTGAGTGTAAAATATTAAAATATAGTATATTTAATGATAAATTAGTAAAAATAGATGAATGGGTGGTGAATTGTAACCAAAAACCCTTTAAAGGGTGGTTTTCTGTAATTTGACATTTAAAGGGTGGTTAAGTGAAAACTTACCTATTTAAAGGGTGGTTTTCTGTAAATTTCCCTAGTATGTATTGGGTGGACCCAGAAAAAAATCTGGGAGTTGAACTCGAGATTTTTTTAAAAAGATATATATAAGATGTAAAAAATATAGTAAAAAATACATTAAATGTATTATTTAAATAGGTCCTCCGTCTTGAAATAGATGTCGTTTTAGACTAGTTGGGTTGTATCAAAATAGATGCCGTTTTAGGTTTTCTAGGTAGGGGATAATAATGATTTGTATTGATTTGTGTGTTGTTGACTTTTTAAAATATTTTTATTGGTTAAAAAATGTAATGGGTATTTAAAAATAATAAAATTTATTAAAAAGGTTAGTGGAATGATGATGTTGATGGATGGGTGAGTGTTTTATTAAAAATTGTGTAGAATGTTAAAATGACTTAAATTTTGAGACGGAGTGAGCATTTTAAGTTTAAAAAGTCAAAAGAAGAAAAAAAAATCCATAAATAAAGCTATAGGAACTCAAACTTAAGATCTCATCATTCAAGTTCCCACCTCATACCAACTAAGCTAAGCACACTTGTTAAACAATTATTCTTTTTAACTATCTTTAAACCTTAAATTATCAAAAATTATAAAAAATACATTTTTTTTTACGTTTTCCTCTGTCCCGAGGGGGGGGTCGACTATCGAGCCACCTCATGCCCCCCTCCCTCCGCCTCTGAGTATGTATATATGGTTTTTCTATGCTATATTACAAATTTTTGCATTTATTATACACTATAATAAATACATAAGTTTATAATATATAGATAATTGATGGTTAAAAATGATAGAAGGGACAGTTTATGTAGAATAGGGGTGTCAAAATGAAGGATAAGTATTGAATTTCTATGGGCACGGGTACCTCCTCGAGTATGAAGGCATTCCTGCTATTTGCTTCGGTTGTGGCAGAGTAGGCCACATAAGGGCTAAATGTCAGTATGTGGAAAAGAAAATCGAACAACCTTTGAACATAGAAGTAATGGTCGGAAAAGAAAAAGGGAAGGAAATTGTTGTCACCCCTGGGATAGCGGAGAAGCCAGTGGAGGAGGGTGGAAGGTACGGGGAGTGGATAGAGGTGAAGAAGAAGAACAACTTCAGACCCAACCAGGGCCCTCGCGTTAGTCAGACGTCTAATTCGACAGTCCCTGGTGGGGATGGGGAGAGTAACACACCAGATAAGGAGGGCACTGTTGTAACATCGGGACCGGAATCTATAGAAAAGGAGGTGAAGGGTGTTGGCGGCATCAACAATGAAGTGGTGGTGGTAGTGCCAGAGTCGCCGAAGAATGAACTGCCTCTTCCGGGGTGGAGACTGTTATCCCGGAGAGTTCGACTAACCCATCTCAGGGGGGGAAACAGCATCAACACCCATGTGGTGAAGTTGACAACGAAGGTACAGGAGTCGCCGGAAAAGGTGACGGAAACCGTCGGAGAGGAGACTGTTATATCGAAGGATACGAGTAGCCTTTCTCGGGGGGACGAAGTCATTAATGTGGCAGTCGGAGATGGGAAACAGAACGAGCAATGAATGGAAGGGGACGTTACTGAGCATGGGAATGAAAAAGGTGAAAAGGGCAAAAAGGAGACGGTGGAGGGTAATCCCGAAGACGGCGCGAATAAAGGGGGGGGGGGGGGAGGAGTTCTTACGAGGGAGTTTAGGGATCTTGGCCCAATTACTGTGATTCATGAGAATCCGGGTTTTTGCTACTGACGAGGAAATACCCAAGGATGGTGGGGCCCAGGTCCGTAAAGGAAAGTCAGGGAAAAGAAAGAAATCCAAAAACGTCAAAACTGATGTAGTGGACTCCTCATCTGCTTTGGTGTTGGTTAGTCATGCCAGCCCATTAAATAAAGGCCTAAAGAAGAGACTGAAGTACCTTGAGTTACAGGCCCACAATTCGTCCGACCTTACTCTTGAGGTAAACGCCAAGGGTGAAGGCAATACGAACTGGGTGTCGCAGGAAGACAGAAGAGTAATTTCTCAAGTCCATGGAAGGTTTTGGGCAGACGAGATGGATCAAGTGATGAGAGAAGAGGAAACAGTCTACACGGACGAACAGGACTTGGATTGATGATTTTCTAGAAGCTTGTTTTTATTCGTTTTAATTTTTGCGGTATCTATTGTTGGTTTTTATATTTTACCATTACTATGAATTTACTCTTTTGGAACTGTTTTGGTGCAGGGAAGAAATCCTTCCAGAGAGCCATAAGGTATATTTGTAACCATTGTGCTGTGGATATCCTTGCTCTTTTCGAGACCGGGATTTTGAGAGAAGAAGCGGATAAGGTCTGCAAAAGGCTCAATTTTGATAGATTTGAGAGAGTCGAAGCGGTTGGTTTTGCTGGAGATATTTGGATTTTGTGGAAAGAGGAAGTGTGCAAACTCAAGATTGAGGAAAAGAATGCCAATTTTATACATGCTTCATGGAAGAAAGGGATGAAGAGTGGGCACATCATTGCAGCCTATGGACCACCGACAGTCGCTAGGAGAGTCTCTTTCTGGACTGACCTAGAGGAGGCCATCCGAGGTATCTCGAGTGACCTTATAGTAGGCGGAGATTTTAACTGCATACTGAACAAAGAGGAGACGAAAGGAGGAACTGAGGCTCTGCACAGAGACACTGGGAAGTTCATGAGCATTGTTGATAGTGGCAAACTTGTTGATCTGGGATATACTGGGCAAGAGTTTACATGGAGTAAGAATATTCTCAGAGGAAGAACGGTCTTCAAGAGGCTCGACCGCGTCATGGCTAATCTGTCGGGTAGGCTAGCTTGGCCGGAGGCTAAGGTTCGACATTTACCGAGGTACTCCTCGGACCACAACCCACTGCTTGTGAAACTGGAGCCCATCATAAAGAAAGATCGAAGGAGGCGCCCTTTCCGGTTTGAAGCGGCCTGGCTATCTCACCCTGAATTCAGTGATTTAATTGAGAAGAAATGGAATACGAATCAACCAGTGGGAGAGGCTCTGGAAGGTCTCAAGGATGATTTGATCATATGGAACAAGAAGACTTTCGGAAACACTTTTGAAAGAAAGAAGTTGTTAATGGAAACCCTGGATGAGGTGCAAAAGAGTATTAATCAGGGGCAGGGGATGTCGCCAGTGACCAAGAGGAGAGGATTAAAAGGAAGTTGGACGAGACTTTAGAACAGGAAGAAGTTTTATGGATGCAAAAGTCCCATGATACTCTAATCACCCTCCTTCCTAAAGTGGCCGGTAAGCCGGAAAGAGTGGGGCAGTTCCGGGGGATCAGTTTGTGTAACGTTTGTTATAAGGCTATTACGAAGATAATGATCGTCAGACTCCAAACCGTCATGGGACAGCTGGTGGGTCCCACACAAGGGAGTTTCCTTCCGGGGAGACTGATAACGGATAACATAGTTATCGCACAAGAGATCACCTACTCGATGAAGAGGAAGAAAGGGAAGAAGGGATGGGTTTGTCTTAAGCTGGACCTCGAAAAATCTTATGACCGGCTCAATTGGGACTTTATCAAGGAAACTTTGAGGTGGGTGAGGCTGCCGAAGAGTTGGGTTAGATGGATATTGGAATGTGTGAGGAGTTCTAGGATGCAAGTGATATGGAATGGGGAAATGTCGAATCAATTCGTCCCATCCAGGGGGATTCGACAAGGTGATCCGATCTCGCCATATCTCTTCATCCTTTTCCTCGAGAGACTGTCGCATTTGGTGAATGAAACGGTGGAGAGTGGGGAATGGAAGCCCATCAAAGTGTCTCGCCAAGGGCCCTATGTCTCGCACCTCTTTTTCGCTGACGATATTCTACTCTTTGTGGAAGCTTCAGTTGCACATGTGAAAGTTATCAAGGCATGCTTGGAGAGATTCTGCGATGCTCAGGACAAAAGGTGAGTTTCAAGAAATCGAAATTCTTTGTTTCGGGTAATGTTGAGGAGGCCCTGTCTAGAGCTATTCAAACCGAAAGTGGAGTCCAAGCTACAACAGATCTGGAGCTGTATTTAGGGATCCCTATTCTGCATAAAAGGGTGAATGGAGCTCAGTTTGATTATATTGTGGACAAGTTCTAGGCAAGGTTGAACGGATGGAGGTCCAAGGTGCTAAGTTTCGTTGGGAGAATTACCCTCGCTAAATCGGTGCTGGAAGCTCTCCCAAGGTATTGTATGGCTGTTTTGACCCTCCCTAATAGCACTTGTAAGAAGACTGAGAAGACAATCAAAAGCTTCATATGAGGGTCTACGGAAGGCAAGAGGAAGATTCACAAAGAGGCTTGGAATGAATTAATTAAGCCAAAGGCATTAGGGGGCCTTGGTATTATAAACATGGGGTCTCTAAATCAAGTCGTGATTGCTAAACTCAGTTGGAGGTTCTTGACGGAAGACGAAGGTTTGTGGAGGGAGGTGTTGCAGGCTAAGTATGTGGGTACTTCTCTGGGGTTGTCCCCAAGTGCGTCGCTTGTTTGGAAAGGAATCAGAAGAGGCCTTGGTGAATTAATCAGACCGAAACTGAGATGGAACCTGGGCAACGGGAGTAATATTGATTTTTGGCAGGATTGTTGGGTTGATCTAGCCCCTCTATGTCAGCGGATCAACGCCTCAGTGGGAGAGTGCCCGTCATGGACAATGGCGAAGTTGTGGGATGGTCCTCATGGATGGAAATGGGATTTATTTGGCTACCTCCTCCCATCGGCCACCCTTCTGAAGATAGTATCCACTGCGTGCGGAGAAGGTGATGACCAACTAAGCTGGAACCTTACTAGTGACGGTGACTACTCGATCAAGTCGGGCTATGATGCCATCGAAAGGTGGGGAGAATGGCAAGGAAACGATGATGACTTTTACAAGGCCGTCTGGAGCATTGTCATAACTGAAAGGATCCGGGTTCTTATCTGGATCGTAAGCAAATTAAAGGAGGAATCCTCAACAACATGGAGCGGGTAAGGAGATGAATCGGAACATCGGCAGTCTGCCCCATCTGTAAGTCCTCTGACGAAACTGTTGAACACCTTTTTAGGAATTGTAGTACTGCGGAGGCTCTTTGGTTACAGGTTGCAGGAACGAGGATTGTGGAAGGCTACTGGGAACTACCTTTCGCTTCTTGGATGAGGGCCAACGTCTTGGCAAAGGAGAAGATGAGAGGAGAAGCTTATTGGAATGCGAGCTTCGCTGTGGTGATGTGGACGTTATGGAAGAGAAGGAATGAAGTGGTCTTCAGGGGTGTGTCACCAGCAAACGTGAGTCCGAGCTACTGCTTGGGGGTGGCGGCTGAGTACATTAAAGCTGCTAGAAAGATGGGTGGAGAATCCAACCTTAGGAGGAGAGTTGAGAGTATCATCACTTGGGAAAGGCCGGAGCAGGATTGGGTAAAAGTTAATACTGATGGGGCAATGGCTAGAGACGAAAGAGCTGCTGCAGTGGTGTGATCAAGGATGCAGACGCACAATGGGTCAACGGGTTTGCTATGAACATAGGGACGTGCTCGATGTTGATGGCAGAGGGATGGGGAGTTCTCAAAGGGTTGGAAATGGCTTGGAACCTTGGTCTGAGGAAGGTGATCGTGGAGACGGACTCGGAAGTCCTTGTTAAACTGGTGGAGCGGAAGATGAAAGAGTCTCACCCTATGTTCAGCCTAGTATCGAGGTGCCAAGGCTTCATCCGTAGAGATTGGGGTATCCAATTTTGTCATGTTTTCAGAGAGGTACTTAACTCGGTGGAAGACTCTCTTGCGAGATTTGCTCTCGACTTGCCCTTAGGTTGTCATATTATCCAATAACCTCCTGTTTGTATTGACCCGAATTTGTCTTCTGATGCGGCCGACACTGGTGTCCCACGCAGCTGCTGTTTGTAACTTTCGTTGACGTTTCTAATTTGGGGAGCTTGCTCTTAGTTTGTTCACCGAAAAAAAAAGTATTGAATTTTTATATAGAGAGGAGTGAAACATTAAATTATAGGGATTACCTCTCTTACTCCAAATTTAGAAGTTTTTTTTTTCTCTCTTTTTTCATTTTCTCTAATTTACAAATGGGTTTGCAAAAACCGTTGGGGAGAAAAAATGCCATTTTTCTCTAAACTTCAACATTTTCTATTTTAGAGATGTTGTTAGTCTTGCTCTTATAAAAAATGGAGGAAGGCAGTGTAGAATTAATGATCGGTTTTCAGAGGATTAAGGGCGTGTTTGAAAGCGTCTTTCAAGAGGTTTCGGAGGTGAAAAAAAAAAGGAAACTCTTCTCGTCCATGTTTGGATGCATCTTTGCCCGGAGGTTATGGAGGTGGAGGTGGAGTTTAATTAATTTCTCTGATTTTGGAAGTTGGGGGCCGGGTAGCTTTGGGAAATTTATTTAGAAGGTGCTCCAATTTGTTCCCCTTTTGCTCTCCATTTTTCACACCTTCTCCCAAGTTTTGGGTATTTTAGACATTTTGCCATAAATACAACTTCAAAACCTTATAACCACCAAACATCATTCATATTTTTTATAAGGTTATTTTTTAAAAAAAAATCTCAACCTCTCGTACCTCCATAATACACAAAATAAACTCCACCTCCTAAAAAATATCCAACTCCTAAAAAACCCCTTTTTGCCAAATACGCGCTAAATGTGCTTAGACATCTCTTCATTATTTTTCGAACTTCGATTTGTTTCGGAGAGAGGGTATCATTGAATCAAGGGTTGACCACCATTCCCAAAATCCTTCAATTTTGAATGAAAACGCACAAGAATTAATACAACATCACATCATTATAGAGCATATCAGACCATGCTCTCCACTCAATTGAAAGGGCAACTTAACTCTTGGAAACTGGCTTGTCTAAAGGTAAGAGAAAACACACTACATAAACTTTTTTTAACAAGGATTTGGATGAAGTCAGACCCTACTAACCCACCATCCATTTTGGATGAGAGTACAGAACTCTGGATGATTAGTGGCGTGAGAATAGGGGGTGTAATATTGTCGTTGAGTTCTATCCCACCAAAAAAAAATTATATTCTAACTCAATGCTAAACAAAATATTAGTATAACAGACAAGCAAAGAGTCGATCCCACAAAGAAGACTGATTCACAATTTTTATATATGACAATTTCTCAAACAAATAACAATAAGGTTGTGGCGAACGATTGAAATAAACAAATAGGCAAAAGGACTAATGATTGCAAAGTGATAATATGATGAAAATGCTTCACCTGTAATTCTCGACAATGGTTGGAGTTCAAGATCTTTAAATTGATTTCATTATTATTCACATGTTATGCCGACTTGACTAAACTAGATCGATCGTAACGAACAATCACTTACATTCAATGTGACACCACAAGGAACAACATAAAGAACTAAGTACTTAAGGCCAATTAGTAATATCAATTCAATGCAATTACGAATCAAATGAAAGCAGGATTGCAGAGCCTTTAACCATGATCTCATAGAATCAATACAAACCAATTATCAATGACCCTACTTGCTACAAAGAAACCAATCTATGAAAGGAATCACTAGTAAAGATGCAGTTTCTGTCTAGATGCGTGGTCATAGAGAGAACATGTGCAAATACTAATCAATGAAGAACAAATATGATAAATAAACTTAGAAATAATAATACGAAATCAAGTCCTCACAATTCATCCAACCATGTCTACGAATCACATGCGAAACTATGAGTTTAGCAACTCATAGCCAAAGTATCTCTCTCTCTCTCTCTCTATTGTTCAACCTCACAACGGCCAACCACGACTGAAATGAATAGAATAAAGCCTAAATAGAGTCGTGCCAAAACTATGGAAAATAATAATAATAAAATAAAAAGGAAATCTTCGGACGAAATAAGCAATCGTCGACACTGCGGGACCGGCGGGCGCCGCTACTCTGGCTCCGCGATTCTTCTTTGTCTTCGACGTTATGCTCCTTAGCTCCCTTGATGCTTCTTCCTTAGCCTTCCTTATGCTCCAAAATAAGCTCTTTTGGATCTCTCAAGCCTCCCTTCAAGCTCGGATTATAAAACTACAGAATAAACACGAAATAGCGTAGATTCCGAACTTGAATACTTCACATGCAAGACAATGTAAATATATAAGACAAAACATATGCAATATGAATACTTAAATGCAATAAAACATATCGATAATGCTTATCTAAAATATGCATTATCAATGATCAACAAGAAAAGCAATGTCCATCGAAAAGTGAAGATGCGCTACTTTATCTGCTACCCTGTTGATTTCACGAAAAACATGGTTACAGGAAATCACAATGCACCTCTTAATCAAGATAAAAACATCTACAATCATTATCTCGATTTCCCTTGGGCAAATTCAACCTCCTTTGCCGGTCAAGGGTGACATTTGGAGCAAGCGAATGAATTGGGATTCCACCGAAAGAAAGAAAAAGAAAAAACAAAATTGGTAATATTATGTAAAGTCAGGGGCAGAAAGGTCCAATTTCAGTGTTTTTCCGTATATAAAATCAACTTCAAGTGAGAACCTCAATTTGTCGAACTACCGGTCCATATGATTCTCAACTCTCAAGTAAGAGAGTGAGATCTTCCTGAAATATCTCCTGTACTTTTCGGATTTCAGTTTCGCTGAGTTCTCCTTGACGATAGCCATGGACAACCTCGGAGGCAAATGGTTCAAGGTATTCTCAACCACGTCTTTTCTTTGCTATCTCTCTGATTTGATCGTTTCCTCCTATCATAGTATTAGTGGAAGTGTGACTATTTCAATTTCTTTCTTTTGGTTGTTACTATCTGCTTCATCGGAAACAATCGCTTTCCTCTAATTTACATCGTCCTCATTGTTGTTGTTTTCCTTCATCAAAGCTTGCAGTTAATTAAGTCGGAAACTGCGTATTTCCGTCATTTCTTCAAGGATAATACATACTTCTGCATTGAGATTTTATTAAAATGGAATTCAATCCCGGTGCATTTGGTTCCTCTAGTCTGAAATTGTTATATGCTGAGGATAATATGCTAACTGTATCAATTTAGATATTCTGAGGCTGCTTCCTTGGTTAATTGACATTTTTCAAAGAAAAGGGGGAAATCATTTTATTTGCAATTAAAAACTTCCCTATGTTGCTTATATGAAGCTTGAAAGGGATTAGTTTTTCAATTCAGACAAAATCAATTATGGTTGAGACTCGGGGCAGTATAAGGAGAATGGAGTTTCAGTGTTGATGGGGACTGGGATGCGTTGTTGTGAGCACTGATGGATAGTGAGCTTGTGGGTGAACTAAACGTTTTAGGCTCAGAATTCTTGTAAATAGTTTCACATCATATAAAATTCAGGGAAGATTTGTTGCATTCAACCCGAGGGATGCTGTTTGATGTTTGTTAATCCTTATCTAGGCTACTAGATGCGAAGTAATTGGGAGGCTGTGCCAATTTGGGGATGAGGTTGTTCATAAAGGAGGCACTGATAATAACTTTTGGACTTGTGGCTGTGGGAAAATGTATATGTGTCACTCACTGATTCGATAATTCCAATCCAGATACTAAAGACAGAAATCAGTGAATGTCCCTCACTGTCAAGTGGTTTTCTGTTTTTTCCCCATGACATGTTAATTTCAAAATTCTGTTTCTAAATTATACCCTCTCCATCATGAGAAATTGACAAGTTATCTATTTTATGATGATATTGGAGTGCTTGTAAAACTTTTTTCACAACCTTCCAAAGTTTATTGACAAACATGTTAATTCATGATTGCTACTGTTGCTACTCCATCTCAGCTTGACCAAAGGGGTTCTGGACCTGGAGCTAGAAGCTCACATTCCATAGCAATAGTCGGCCAAAAGGTATACACCTTTGGTGGGGAGTTTACGCCACGTCTTCCTGTCGATAACAAACTTTACATCTTCAACCTTGAGGATTCAACATGGTCTGTTGCAGATGCATCTGGTGATGTTCCCCCTCCACGTGTGGGAGTCACCATGGCAGCTGTCAATGACATCATATATGTCTTTGGTGGACGGGATGCTGAACACAAGGAGCTGAACGAGCTGTACTCCTTTGACACCTGCACAAACAAATGGACTCTTCTTTCAAATGGGGACACTGGGCCTGTGCACAGGAGCTACCACTCAATCACCACTGATGACCGTTATGTGTACATCTTTGGTGGCTGTGGGGATGCAGGTCGCTTGAATGATCTCTGGGCCTACGATGTGGTTGATCAGAAGTGGGTCCAGTTTCCACTCCCTGGTGATGCCTGCAAAGGAAGAGGGGGTCCTGGCCTTACAGTAGTCAAAGGCAAAGTGTGGGTGGTCTATGGGTTTGCGGGCCAGGAGATGGATGATGTGTACTACTTTGATCTTGCAAAAAGAGAGTGGACTGAGGTAGAGACAACAGGTGAGAAGCCCACTGCTAGAAGTGTGTTCTCAACAACCGCTATAGGGAAGTACATATTTGTATTTGGAGGAGAAGTGGATCCTAGCGATCTAGGTCACCTTGGTGCTGGGAAGTTCTCAGGTGAATTTTATGCTTTGGATACGGAGTCTCATGTATGGAAGAAGTTGGAAGATGGCTCAAATTCCGCCAATCACCCTGGACCACGGGGATGGTGTGCCTTTGCGGGTGGAGAACTTGATGGTAAGCCAGGATTATTGGTGTATGGTGGTAACTCACCTAGTAATGATCGTCTTGATGACATTTTCTTCTTCACTCCTTGTTTGGACGCAAAATAGGTCTTGTCAGCATCTATTGTAAATGTGTTGAATATGTGTTGATCAATCGTTCCTAGTTGACCCTACTTGTCCGTGTCTGAATGAACTGAATAAACCATGTGGAACTGTGTGTGCACCGGAACCTGATGTTCAGTTTCGGAATTGTTCAGGAGTGTAACAGATGAAGAGCAATGGGGATGTTTTGCTCTTCATGCTTAAGCTTTGTATACTGTTGCTTTTGTTAAGTAGCATATGTTGATTTATGGAAGTTGAAAATGACAGTGCATTTGTCAATTTCGGAGGAAAGTATTGCTCTTAAGTGGTGTATAAGATCTACATGTTTCATGTAAAACCGCATACATAAAATCTGGAATTTTATCCTCCAATCTTCAGGTACTAGTATTTCTTTTCAGGTAGCACAAGTGTTCTTTTCAGGTTCTGCGCCATTGCCTTCCCCATTCCTCGGAAGGAGGATTCCCATGATTCCAGTTTGCTGGGAACGCGCACTGGTATGTCAGTTGATCCTTAATTCTGTTCCTTAGTGTCAGCTAATCCTGCATTCTGAAAGTAAAAAAGGGTCAATCAAGCCTCAGATGGTGAGATCACAGAAAGAAGAAGAAAGAAGTGGTTAGGTAGCATGTTAGGCAACCATCTTCCAGTCAAAAGAGCTGAAGAAGTAGATTGCCAAGGTATAATAGTACTACCCTCAGCTGCCTCTTGAGCTACCCAGAACCATTATATAAATATATCAGTTGTATATTTGCGCACACGCATCACATTTATATCCTATTTTTGTGGGGTTTGAACTCCATGCTGTTTTGAGATTTACTTTTTTTTTTTTTTATAATCCTCCACCTGCATTATATGATGGCTATGCAATTGAATCCTTATTGTCCTTCGAAGATCTACGTGAAATCTTTGTCCGAGCAAGAGAATTTGCCACCCAAAGGCCTTGTCACCACTCGGGTTTCTGCCAAAAGGATATGCCACTCCAAGATCAGGATGCCTGCAGTGAATCCACTCAATGCTGTTTCCTTCGATGCAGGTGGGTGCTCTTCATTTATCATTGCCCTAATCTTTCATGTTTGACTATTACTGAAATTTGACCCTTTGAAGATTGATCAAGCTACTTTCTTTGTCAAAACTAGAATTATGCCCTTCATGAACTACCTTCTTTACTCTAGCGGTAGTATAGTAGGTTACATCAGAATTGTTGATCTGGCTAGCTAATTTGATTGCACTAAACCCAATAGGCTTGTCTGCAAGCCCTTTCGTCGGAGATTTTAAAATCCAAGGAAAGGAAGATTATGTCGCCTTCTCACCATCCAGAGTAGAGGAGGCAGAGGCTGCTCTCAGCATAATTGTGGTTGGTGCTTCAGGTCAACTTGCTAGGAATAAGATCTTCCCTGCACTTTTCGCTCTATTCTATGAAGATCGGCTGCCCAAGGTAGAATCACTTTACCAATTCATATGTTGGCATTAGTTTCTCTTGAATGACAATTCTTATGATTTCCTGGTTGTGCATCATGCAGAACTTCACTGTTTTCGGTTATGCACGAACAAAAATGACAGATGAAGAATTGAGAAATAGGATCAGCATGACACTCACTTGCAGAGTTGATGACAAGTATTTCCCTGGTCCTTGTCTTGACCTAATGAGTGCATTTTACTTCCTTTGGCAATGGCTTGCTAACTTACCCAAGAATCATTTGCAGGGAAAATTGTAACGAGAAGATAGACGCGTTCTTGAGAAGATGCTTTTACCATTCGGGTAAGTATGGTTCTGAGGATCATTTCTCGGAATTGGATGGCAAGCTGAAAAAGGCAGAGGTGATTAAATTCAATTGTTCTAAATCACAATTTCGAACCCTTTGTCTGTCGCTTACTCTTTCATGTACTCTAAATGCATGCGCAAGCGAACAAATCTTGTACCATTTGTGCACAAAATAGATTTTCACTTGAAAAACTAATCCTGCCATGGAAACATGTCCAGGGTGGAAGATCCAATAGGTTATTTTACTTGGCTGTACCTCCGAATGTATTTGAGGACGTGGCAAGGTGTGCCCAACGCTGTGCTTCATCAGACCATGGGTGGACAAGGGTTATTGTGGAGAAGCCTCTTGATTGTGATTCAGATCCTTCTGCAGAGCTTGCAAGTGGCCTGAAACAACATTTCACTGAGGATCAAATATTCAGGTAGTGGCTCAAGGCATATTGTGATCCAATGCAACGAACCAAAATAGGCCAGATTTCATCTACTTTTATCGAATGCAGAATTGATCGCCATTTGGGCAAAGAGCTGGTTGAGATTCTTGAGAATCTCTTGGTGCTTCGGTTTTCGAATCTTGTGTTTGAACCTCTTTGGTCAAGGAACTACATCCGAAATGTACAGCTAATATTCTCTGAAGATCTTGGCGCAGAAGGTAGAGGAGGGTTAGTACGCTGCAGATCCTTCTAACTAACTTCAATTCCCAAATACCATGTCAAAATGCTTAAAATTAGTTGCCAACTTTTTCTTCACCGCTGATCTTGATAGGTATTTCGACAACTATGGAATCATCCGGGACACAATGCAAAATCATCTTCTGCATTTGCTAGCATTATTTGCGATGGAGACGCCAGTCAGCATAGATGCAGAGGATATTAGGAATGAAAAGGTATTAAATCAGTCAGTGGTTATTGCACTACAACATCTATTTGCTAAATTGCTAGTGTCGTCTAAATTCGGATCTTATACAAATGATATAACCAGGTGAAGGTTTTGCGCTCCATAAGGCCTCCACAGTTGAATGATGTAGTTTTAGGTCAGTATAAAGGCTTCAAAGAAGGCAGCAGATCAGTTCCAGGATACACGGATGAGCCAACCGTGCCTAAGAACAGTCTGAACCCAACATTTGCAGCTGCAACACTCTTCATCAACAATGCTCGGTGGGATGGAGTTCCTTTCTTCCTCGTAGCTGGCAAAGCTCTGGACTCTAAGAGGTAGCTGACAGACATTGCTCAGTTTATGCTTCCATGAAGCCGGATTTCTTTCATTCATGTAGTTTTTACTGGCAATCCATGTGAACTTTCAGGGCCGAGATCAGAGTTCAGTTCAGGCATGTACCCGGTAACTTGTACAAGCACAAGTATGGAGCTGACCTTGACAAGGCTACAAACGAGCTTGTCATTCGCGTGCAGCCAGATGAAGCCATTTACTTAAAGATCAACAATAAGGTTCCGGGTCTTGGAATGAGACTCGACTGCAGTGAACTCAACTTGTTCATCAAATCAAGGTTAGCCAGTCAAACCATATATATCCCACTCGAATGCAAACTAAACAAACAAAGCTTACGCTTGTTCATGTGAAAAAAGGTACACCAAGGAAATACCAGACGCGTACGAGAGGCTGCTGATGGACGCAGTTGATGGGGAGAGACGGCTGTTCATAAGGAGCGACGAGCTTGAGGCTGCAGGTGAGCTGTTTACGCGGTTGCTGAACGAGCTGGATGGGAAGAAGGTGGTGCCGGAGCTGTACAGGTACGGGAGCAGAGGGCCGCTGGGAGTGCACTACCTTGCTGCCAGGCACAACGTGCATTGGAGGGATCTTCATTAGCAACATGTACTGAATTTGTTAATTTGCATCGTATATTAAAATGTAAAAATTGATTCGTGTCCTATTTAATTTCAGTGTAAATTATGTTTGAACTTGTAATAGCATGTTTATTAAAATGTAATAATCATGTCCTGTTTTAGATGCTATATGTATGTATTTTATATTTATTTGAATTGTTGTTGTGATATATACTGGGTATGAGACAATGCATAAAATATGGGGTTACCAAATTTGACGTTGCTAGTTGGGTTGGATGGGCCAAATACACAACGGGGCAAGGGCAACCATGATGAAGGGGTTGATAAACATCTATTTGGACTTTGTTCATGTAGATTTTTTTTAAGTTTGAAACCATTAGGCTTAACCTAGCTTTCTAGCACAACGTCCAATTGGACGTTTTTTTTTGACAACAATGTTTAATTGGAAGTTTTTATAACATCAAGTTTTTTTTAATTACAAAAATGTCGTTGATAGAAGAACGTTATTTTGGAACTGGACACACACTAGTCATTCATACTGCGAAGACTATAGAGGTATTAAACTACTTAGTCACACAATGAAGATTTAAGAGAGAATCATCGAATTGAGGTTGAGGAGGCCCGTGAACATATCTGAGAACCATTTTGGTTTCATGTCAGGGAGGTCGACTACAAAGGTTTTGCATCTAATGAGATGGCTAGTGCAGAAATATAGAGAACGAAGAAGGAATCCACATATGGGTTTTATCGATTTGGAGAAAGCTTATGATGAAGTGCCAAGAAAGCTCTTTTGGAAATGTTTGGAAGCAAAGGAGGTGTCAGGCTCTTACACCAAGATCATTAGGGACATGTATGATAGAGCTCTGACCAGTGTGTTTACGTTAGGAGGAGACACAAAGTATTACCCGATAAATGTGGGTTTGCACCAAGGGTTGGCTTTGAGACCATTTCTCTTTACTGTAGTGATGGACGTAGTGTCTAGAGATGTTCAACATGGGGTCCTGTGGTTTTTGTTATTTGTAGATGGCATTGCGTTGATTGACAAGACGAAAACAGGAGTTGGTAGAAAGTCGGAGAGATGGTGAGATACGCTTGAATCCAAAGGCTTAGAGAGAGCAAGAATAAAACAAGTATATGGAGTTCAATTTGGGTGGAGTGGAAGAGGAGGAAAGGGAACTGATGTTTGATGAAGATATTGTAACGCAGAAAGCAATTTCAAGTATTTGGGGTTGGTGATGTAAACCGATGGTGGCATGGATGAAGATATCAAGCATTGAGTTCAAGTAAGGTTGCAAAAACGGAGGGTAACTTCAAGAGTGATAGGAAAACTCTCCTAAAACTCAAAGGTAAATTATACAGGACAAAAAATGTATTCTATTTTTTATAAAAAAAATAAAACTATATTTTAAATAATTTAATAGTGCACCTAATGAAGCACGAGTAGTCCCAACCTAATTTTTATTCTGCGTCAAAAATAAAATAAAAAATGAAGCACCGAGTGATCAGTGATGCATACACATACTGACTCATTAGAGTGGATATGGAAGATTGACGGTCCGCCGAAATTAAAACCTTTATTTGGAAAAATATCCTTAATGGAACCCCAACGAAAATCAGACTTAGGGACAAAGGAATTGATGTCCCTCAGGGTTGTCCCCTCTGCAACAATTGCAAAGAAGACACAACCCACTTATTCCCGACATCCCTGACACTAATTGGAAGAATGGACAAGCAGACTGAAAGAATAATACGAAACACTGACAAAACTAATAAGACCTACAAGATGATAAGTATTGAAATCTTCTCCTAGATATCAGCTACACAGAAATCGATTCTAGCGTTCTCCTTATGGAGGATTTGGTCTATGAGAAACAAAATTGTTTTCGAAAATCATGATGTCAGAAGTATGGAACAATCGATAAACATCATTACACAATATATGTTATCTTGGAAAAAAAGCTTTAGAATATGATCTAGAGAACGATGAGGCTACAACTATACGTCACAAACCCCAAAATAGATCAAGACGTCGAAAAAAAGTTAAATGGAAGAAACTGCCCGAGGTATTCATGAAGCTAAATTTTGATGGAGCCAAGGTCGTGTCTGGGCAAGCTGCTGCTGGGTTTGTTATCCGCGATTGTCGTGGTAGAGTGGTGTCCTGCGGTGCGCAAGGACTTGAGAGCGCTTCTCCAATACAAACTGAGTGTCTTGGTCTTCATGCCGACCTTCTTTCTGTTGTTAGGATGGGTTTCTCGCGTCTCGTGGTGAAAGGAGATTATCTGATCGTCGTCAACACCCTGCGTGGGATCGGTACTTGCCCGTGGCCTGTTGAGATGGTGATGACCGATGTTATCGGCCTCTGCAAATCCTTCGAGGCCATCGACTTCTCCCACACTTTTCGGGAAGGTAACCAGATCGCTGACAGATTGGTACACGTTGGTTTGACCTCCTCTTTCTCTGTTGAGCGGTGACCAGTTGAGATCGAGGATTTAGTCCTTAAAGACGCCATTGGACAGTGATGATCACCCTAAATTTTCGCCTTGTATAAATAATAAAAAAAAAAGGATGCCACATACACTTGTAACGCAACTACTCCGATCACGAAAGATTAACTAATAATAGTTGATTGATTGTAGTTCCAATTTTGATCGCTCAATCATTTCTTCGATCAGGAGCCACCGACGCAAAATAATAGAAACCCTTTTGATTAATTTGATGCAAACCTGCAATCAATTATCTATCTCTTGGGCTCCACATCCATCTTTTTTTTTTTTTGCACCACTTGATTTTTGTAATGTAATTTGACAAATCACGCAAATCAAATCAAATAATCCAAGCTCTTCTCCATTTACGGAGTACATTAGCTTTGCCGACGAAGTTTTGGAGAAAGATACCAAACGTCTTATTCTCGTCGTTGATAAAGACATTTTAGAATGGAGTATAAACTGACATGTCAAAACACAATCCGATCCGAACCCTCGGAAAATTTCCGACCCGAACCCGAAAATTTTGATTCGAAATTTTTTTCTGATCCGGACCCGAAAAATCGGAAATTTTTGGGTAATCTGGGTTTCGACCCGGTGACCCAATTGACTCGGTAATTTTGACCCGATTTACCCGATTGATCCGGTTGATTTATAATTCTATATAATTAATTTTTTATATATATAACTAAAATTTATCGCAAAATTATCAAATCACGATTTTTTTAATCTAAAAAAGAAAAAATTGACAAACCCGAAATCGACCTGAAATCACCCGAAATCCGGTCAAACCCGGGTTCGAGTCAGCCCGGAAATACCCAGAACCCGTTTTACCCGAGACCCGAAGTGACCCGACCCAAATGACCCATTTGACAGGTCTGTATAAATGATATACTCCTTCCGTCTCGCAAAACTTGTAGTTTTGGTTTTTGACATGTTTTTTAAGGAGTTAAAAACTCTATAAAATATTATTTTTTAAATAATTTTCTTTTAATAATTTCATAGATTATTTTATTAAGTATGAAATTATTTTTTTAAATTAATAAAATCATTGATATTTTATATAGTTTTTGTCGTTTTTAAAAAACGTGCTAAAAAAGCAAAACAACATGTTTTGCGAGACGGAGGTGGTTAAATTTGGTGAATATCCATTTTTTATGTCAAAATTAAATAAATGTCCATTTTTTTACATAATTAAGTAAATGTCCAATTTTTTCCAAAAATACATATCCTTCCCCATCCATAACCCTTCCTCCTTCCCTCTTTGACCATTTTTAATTTTAACATTGACTAGTCAACATTGACCATTCCGGTCAACGCCTGCATTTGGTGACAATTGAGTATATTTTTCTTGTGACAATTATTTTGGTGGCAATTGATTTTTTGTGACATTTTATTTTTTCCGGTGACAGTTAAGGGAAAATCTTTTCTAGTGACAATTGATTTTCTTTTTTTCTTGTGATAATTGTTGGTGACAAAAAAAAAATTGGGTGACGATTGGTTTTCTTCCAGTGACAGTTGCCAGTAACACTTTTCGTCGGTGACAAATGAGGTTTTTCTACTAATAGATGATTTTCCTGATAACAATTGTTGGTGACAATTATTAATGACGAGGTTGATGACAATATATTGTCACCATGATATTGTAACCTTAAAAAATTATCACCATAACATTATACATCACCAAGACATTGCACAAATTTAAACCCTAAGATCGCAATTTGGAAACGAAATCAATTGAGCGTGAAGATTGAACCCTCAATTGAGAGGGGATTCAGGGAAGAAGCTGAAATTCAAACCAAGAGTAGCCCTAAAACCAGATCGAGCGTGAGATTTGGGGAGAAATCCATACAAAGAAAAAAGAAGAAGCCTAGCACGCGGTACGTACTGAGCGAAGGGGAGGGGGTGAGGAAATTATAATAATAAGGGTAGAGTTGGTATTACATAAAAAATGTGAACACTTCATTAATATCCGATTAAATATAAACATTTACTTAATTATCTTTTCTAAAAAGGATATTTGACCAAAATTTTCCGACGGAAGTAGTAGTTTAATTTTTTCATTACTTACAAAAAAATCCAATAATCCAAATTAAGCAGCATAATAATCTCATAATACAAACCAAAAAATAATAATTTATTTATTCAAGAAATTAAAAAAAATCACTCAACTGGGCACATTTCTTTTCTATTTATGTTCTGGACCAAACCCTTTAAAATAATTAAAAATATTCCCATTGTCTCCTCGTGGTGCCAGAAATCTTCCAGCTCAGAGGAGCGCAAAAGGGAAACCCATGTTCTGTCCACGTGTCCACTTTGACCCCCCACTCCCCCACAAATTTACACAAATGCCACTGCCGCTAAGATCACACTTCCCACCCACGTGGCCCATCCCCCGCCGTTGATCCTCCCAGATCCGTTCTTCTTCTTCTTCGACCCCCCATCCGCCGTGTCCTCATCGGAGGATACCGGATCCGCCGCCAGATCTGCCGCCTTCGGCGATTCGGCTTCGGGAGCCGGCGCCGGAGCCGGCTCAGGAGCCATCTTCTTGAAGAGCTCCCTTGGCAAGAGCACCTTGTTCAGCTTGTACACGGCGAGCGGCTCCTCGTCGAGCAACGTCCCCGTTATCGTCGCCGTGACGATCTTCGTCTTGATTGTGACGACGTCGCCGTCGTTCTGCACCGTGAAGTCGTACTTGTCGGCGCCGTTAGTGGCCAGCGTGTTGATGACGCCGTTGTTGGACTTGAGCATCCCCATCGAGTTGTAAAACGGCACGCCGTGGAAGAGGATTAGCGACAGCTTGCCGGCGGCGGTGAGGTTCTTGTATTTCGGCATGAAGGCGCTGAGGGCGGCGTCGCCCACGCAGAACACTGACAGTCCGCCGTCGATGTCTTCCTGGAAGGTCTTATCGGCGCCGGTGGCGGTCATCAGCCCGGAGAAGGCCTTACAGCCCTTGGCCGCCAGCACGGAGGTCAGGTTGAGGGAGCTCGGCTCCGGCGTCGGCGCGGCGGCTTCGGCAGATGACAGGGCCTGGCTGATTTGGATCACGGAGATGTTGTACGGCTTCTCGACGATTGACTTCACGTAGAAGCTGTTGAAGGGGGCGCCGCCATTGTCGGCGGGGCAGAACCCCACCTTCCCGCCGCCGAGGTCCGTGACGTTGACGTATCCGGAGTTTCCGGTAGCGGCTCCAGTAGCCTGGAAAAAAGAAAAGTTTTTTTTTTTAATATATAGAAAGGGAAAATTAATAGGTATTAACTTAATTTTAAAATTATAATGCACTTAGAGTTTGTTAATTTTAAAATTATAATGCACTTAGAGTTTGTTAATTTTAAAATTATAATACAATTAGAGTTTGTTCGATATTTTAATTTAATAACTTTATTATACTGAGTTTAATATTTATATTTATATCCTCCTTTCCAAAATATTTATCATTTATTTTTTTCTACACATTTAAAAAACTAAAAACTATATAAAATATTAAAATTTTTATTTAAGTTTAAACATAATTTCATATCAATTAGTTTGGAATTATTTTTAAAAATTAATAGTTTATATAATCTATCTTTTAAACAATTTTTAAAGAAATTAATAAATATATTATTTTACCATTCATTATTACACTTCTTTTTTATTTAATAAAAAACTACAACTAATAATTCTTTACTCATTATGAGAGTACATTCGTAAAGTAAATATTAAAATACATACAATTTCATTTTTTTTTAAATAAAATTAACACCTTAAAATAATATGTACGTTTTACTTAATGATCAAAAGTAGCGGTTAATTTTTAAAATCCCAACAATTTAAACAATTTTAAGACAGATTGTGTTGAGCTTTATTTTGGTTAAAATTGAATAAATATCTAGAATTCTGGTTAAAAGAGAGTAATCTATTCTTCAATAAATATGTATTTTTTTTTTGTTATAATGACATTTTTATACTCCCTCCGTCACACAATAGATGTCTTTTACTATTTATATTCGTGTTCTTAAGAAGCTAAAAACTATATAAAGTATTAACATTTTATTAAATATTTTTAAATAATATCATACATATTACTAATAACTATAGAATTATTTTAAAAAATTAATTAAAAATTTGATATTTTATATAGTTTTTAGCTCATTAAAAAGCGTAAATGAATAGTCCAAAGACAAGTATTGTGGGACGGAGGAAGTATTGATTTTTTCTTTTTACCATTTCAAGTTACCGAAAACTTATTAGTTAGTGATTAACAAATCTTTGAGTGTCGGTGATACTTTAAACAATTTCTTAACACGGCTAATTATTAATTACTTCCTCCGTTCCATAATACATGTACTTTTTTTTTGGCACGCTTTTTAATGAGCGAAAAATTCTATAAAATATTATTTTTTTAATTAATTTTTTTATATAATATGATACTCATTAGTAACAAGTATCATATCATATAAAAAAATTATATTTTATAGAGTTTTCCGCTTATTAAAAAGCGTGCCTAAAAGGAAAGGGACATGTATTATGGAACGGAGGGAGTATGTAATACCACTTTGGATCCCATGGAGTTAAAGTTGTTTAAATCCTGACCACTTAATTCTAAATAAATAGTTTAGATTTAAATGCATTTAGCCATTTTTTAATTTATTTTTTATGGTCGATACAATTTATTGGGTAATCCTACCAACTTTACAGAATTCAACTCCACGGGTCCAAACCGGTGTAATACAGTGTATAGTCAGTGGTTTATGACAAATCTTTGAGTGTCGGTGATACGTTTTTTGAATGATTGGAATAGATTGGATGTAATGTGAATTGAACCAACTTTTATTGACCATAGAACAATTATCTTCATTTAATAAATTAAAAATGAAATTCGGAATTATTTTGTGAATATCCCTAAACAATTAAAAAAAAATCCCGAGAAAAAATAAATAATTTCGAATTAAGAAAGAAAAAATTAAAATGGTACCTGGAACATGGAGGAAGTGAGAGTGGTTCCATCGGTGATCTGGTGGAGCTTCTTGGAGCCGTAGTAGTCGACGAGCACATGGAAGGAGAGGATGTTGCGGACGGTGTAGAGGGAGTAGCCCTTTGAGAGGACGTCGGACATGGCGGCGTTGTCGAGGGCGCACACGGTGATGGTCTGGCGGCGGTTGATCTCGTCCGCCAGGTGAGTCAGCGTCAGGTAGTGGTTGAACGCCGAGAAGTCCGGGTGTTGCGCAAGTATCTTGGTTATGTTGTGGGCCCTCACGCCCACCGACAGTGTCGACACCAATGCCGCCACCACCACCGCTGCCACAACGGCCACCGATGGGGCCATCAGATCTTCTTGCAATGTGTGATTGATTAATGTATGAATGAAGATGGATGGATGTGTGGTCGGAGGGAGAGAGATGGGGAGAGGAGTGGGGGAGGTTATTTATACAAGGGATGTGAGTTATTCAGTAATTAAGTGTGACATGTGAATACAGTCTATATGATTGCTGGAATCAATTGTTTGGTCTAACTAGTCCAGGGTGGATTTTTTTTTTTTGAAAAAAAGATTTAATATTTATTTATTTATTTTGATGCTTTCCAGCCAATTCAACCGTTGGCCTTTTGTCCAATCGGATCTTCGAGTGTATTTTGGATATATTCTACTTATTATGAAAATTTTATATTGGATGTACGTGGATCTGCCTCGACTCTTCTGCCTTCTGACGGTTTATATAAGTTCTCTGGATTGTTTCTTTTATTTATGTTATTTGTGTGTTTGGTATATTGTATGTTGGCAATGGTTGAAAGTGCGTGTTCTAATCCCGAAATTTAAATCGAGACTCACTTGACAGGTGGGGGATGGGAAATCAATAAAGTTTTGGGAAAACAATTGGGTAGCAATGACACCTCTAAAGGACAAATTAGATTCTCAACACAACATTAATCCACATGATTCCGTAAGCGATTTCATTATAGGAGGACAATATATGATGGAAGGAGAAATTTATTTCGGTGCTTCCCGAACCCATAGTAGAGGAGATTATGAAAATCCCCTTGCCAATCACCCACCTAGGAGACAGATTGTATTGGTGGCCCGCCAATAAGGGCTGGTTCACAACGACAAGTGTCTATAACTTAATCTCATCCACACCACAAAGACCATCGGATGAATTCTCATGGATCTGGAAACTTGACGCTCCGCCAAAAGTAAAGAACTTTATATGGAAAATAAAACAAAAAGGCATAGCCACGACTACCCGCCTACCCCAAAAAGGGGTAGCAGTACCGAACACATGTATTTTTTGCAACCAGTTCGCGGAAGATGATATCCACCTATTCATAGAATGGCGCCCCATCAACAATATATTTCAAACAACAATTCCCTGGACAAATATCTCAAAACATTTACACCCTAGTTTATTTCAGAAAACAGATATATGAATCAAATTCTACAAATTTTAGGTTCCACTCTTCCTATGGAGAAGAAACAAAAGATAGCAATAAGATAATTGTATGTTGACGGGTAATCTGTCTGCCGATTTATTGGCCTCTCGAGCTTCAGGCTTATCTGAACTCGAATTTTTACCTAATAAAAAAAAATTGGTTGTATATAATCTCAATTTATTTCTTTTTTTCCTCCTTTAAGATTATCCCCACATATAAATATAAATATTATAATGAATTAATATTATAATTTTAAATAATTCTTTAACTAATTTTTTTTTTAAAATAGGATTAATTAATTGACTAAAATAAGTTATTAGAAAATAATTTAACTTCTATAAATATTAATTGTAGTCTAAGGTGGCAACATGCGGCAAAAACTCTTCTCATTTAATAGAATATATATATATATATATATATATATATATATATATATATATATATATATATATATATATATATATATATATATATATATATATATATATATATACACACACACAGGGTGAGGTTAAAGTGAAAAAGGGGCTTAAGATGAAAATTTTGCTTAAAGTGAAAATGGGACTAATTTTAGAAAAATTAAAATCAGGCCCAATTAACCTCTTAATTAGCCCGGATCAAACAGCGCGCGTGGGAGCTCCCCTCTTCCAAGCCACCAACCGCCATCGATGATTCGATGTGCAGATCGCCAATCGTCCCCGCCATTGATCAAGGTGTTCTAGTCGTTGACTGGTCGCGCCACAAGAATTGACTCTCCATCTCCGTCAATAAACACCTCTCATCATCTTCCTCCTCTCAGGGATTGACGTTGTAGTCGCCACAAGAATCGACGCCGCCGGGGATGTCGATGAACTCAATGATGGGTTGTAAGTCAATTCCGTTTACGAAATGGGTCATATTATTATTCATACACTTTATCATTTTATTCTTACACATTATAATTTTAAGTGTGCACTTCATAATCTTATTCATGCACTTCATATTATTAATAATAGACTTTATCATTTTATTTATCCATTTTATAATCTTAATTGTGTACTTCATATCCTTATTCGTACACTTCATATTATTATTAATACACCATCATTTTATTCTTGCACTTTGTCATTTTATTTGCACAACATAATATTATATTTGCACAATTTAAAGTTATATTTGCACAATATAATGTTATATTCGCACAACATAATATTATATGTGCACAACGTAACATTATATTATTAGATATGCACAATATAATGTTACATTTGCAAAACATAGTGTTATATTTGCACAACTTAAAGTTATATTTGCACAATATAATGTTATATTCGCACAACATAATATTATATGTGCACAACGTAACATTATATTATTAGATATGCACAACATAATGTTACATTTGCAAAACATAGTGTTATATTTGCACAATATAATGTTATATTCGCACAACATAATATTATATGTGCACAACGTAACATTATATTATTAGATATGCACAACATAATGTTACATTTGCAAAACATAGTGTTATATTTGCACAATATAATGTTATATTCGCACAACATAATATTATATGTGCACAACGTAACATTATATTATTAGATATGCACAACTTAAAGTTATATTTGCACAATATAATGTTATATTCGCACAACATAATATTATATGTGCACAACATAACATTATATTATTAGATATGCACAATATAATGTTACATTTGCAAAACATAGTGTTATATTTGCACACCATAAGACTAACTCCAATGGTCAAGTGTGCAAATGTACATATTTGCACAAGGTGCTTAAAAATACACATCACTTTTTGATGTTTTACTCCATTGGTTAAATGTGTATTTTATACACACCTATCTCTAAATAAATATGATTAAATTAAAAAGGAAAAGAAAACAATAAAAAACAACCAATAGAGATGACTTTACTTTATTGAAAAGTGATAAAAAGTTTTTGCACATGGGGGAGGTGATGTGTTTATATTTGAGCACTTTGTGTGCAAATGTGCACATTTTAAACACTCAAAAGTAACCATTGGAGCACAATTTGCATCAAAATGTGCATATTTGAGCATTTGCAACATGCCATTGGAGTTAGCCTAATGTTATATTTGCACACCATAATGTTATATACGCATTATTTCATCTTATTTGTGCACATTATCGTTTTATTATTGCACTTTATAATCTTATTCATAAACGGGAACAAAAAGAAGACAATCATAAATAGCCTATGCGGAATTTTGAACTCGAACCTTTGTGCATGGGTACATCGTTATACCATTTTGAGCTAATAGGCTTTTAATGACACATGTCGCATTAAAGTACAAAACCGCCATAAAAATAGCAACACATAAAGAAAATATTTGGTAGGAAACTTACTTTACATTAGGAAAATGCACATTTATTAATAATAATCTTTATTGTATTATTTGTTCACTTTATATTTTGTAATCTCATATTATTCACTTTTTAAAATAAAGACAAGAAATGTAATGTAGCATATTTTGTTACATTTTGTAATCTTGTAGATGCACCATATAATATTATTTCAAATAAAAATTACGGACTAAAATATGTAATTTTTATAATTGAAATAAGGGCAATATTGGTAGAAATAGAAAGTATGGGAGAGGTGGAGACATTTATCTCATATTTAGGGTCATTTACCCATTTATCTATTTACCCCATAAAATTAGGCTCATTTACACATTAAATAGGCCCATTTATCTATTACTCATTTAATTAGGCCCATTTACCTTCAAATTGGACCCATTTTCACTTTAAGAGTGATTTTCATCTTAAGCCTCCCTTTCATTTGAACCTTTACCTATATATATATATATATATATATATATATATATATATATATATATATATATATATAAAGAGAGAGAGAGAGAGAGAGAGAGAGTAGATCATATGTACTCAAGGCATATTGTGTATCATATACACAAATCCTAACCGTTGATTAAGTACAATCTAAAGGCTGAGATTAATTGGTAAAGTTGATTAATTGAAAAAGAAAAATGGGAAATAAAACCTCACCTTCAACCTATGATGTGTGTGAGACCATTGTGCGAGAAAGAGAGAGAGAGCGAGGGCGGCGATGATTTCGAAGGCGGCGAGCCCCGGCCTGTCCACCTGTACCCGCGCCATCGACGACCCACCAGTACCAACATCGGCAGCTGACCAGAGGAAACACACCCCACCAAGCACGAACCAGGGCAGAGAGCAAAATACCCCAAGTCGGAGAGTGAATCGACGACGATAGGGAGAGCAATCGACCGAGAAACCAAAGAGACCGGCCAACAGATTCAAGGGAAAGGCTATTTGCAAGAGCGTGATTCAAGGCGGCGAGCCCCGACAATCGAAGGCGAAGTGCGGCCAAATCAGTCCTCGGCACCCCCGAACTCACCTCGTCAGCGATTTGAATCTGTCCACCTGGATGGTGGCGACCAGCCCCAGCCTTCTCCGGTAAGCCCCGACCTTCCCCGACATTCTACCTTCATCTAGGGTTTCGTACGTCTTGGTCTGTACCCAAAACCGAACCAATTGCTTTGTGATTTCATTGATTTTTAGCTATAGTTTAAGCAAATTGGCATGGGGCTTTCGAATTTGCTACCGGGAAAATTAGCTTGCTTCTTGTTGGATTCGATTTCTCCTTTTTGCTATTTTTTTGGTTTTGAATCGACATTTCTGGGTTGTTTTGAATCGACATGGGTCGATTTTGTGATACCATTGCATAATCTATCGATACGATCGAATAATTCATCGAATAATATATCGATACGATCGAATACTCCTGTGAAACCATCGAATAATCTATAGATACGATCAAATAATCCTGTGATACCATCGAATAATCTATCAATAGCATCGCATAATCTATCGATACAATCGCATAATGAAACAACCTCAAATCACAAATAATGAAAAAAACCCAAATCTTGTTGATATATTATTCGATACCATCAATTAATCATGTGATACCATCGAATAATCATGTGATACCATCGAATAATCCAACGAAACTATCGAATAATATATCGACACGATCGAATAATCTTTCGATACGATCGAATAATCCTGTGATACCATTGCATAATCTATCGATACGATCGAATAATCCAGCGAAACCATCGAATAATATATCGATGCGATCGAATAATCTTGTGAAACCATCGAATAATCTATCGATACGATCGAATAATCATGTGATATTATTAAATAATCTATCGATAGCATCGCATAATCTATCGATACAATTGAGTAATGAAACAACCCCAAATCACAAATAATGAAAAAAAAAAAACCAATCCAGTGCACGCGCCTCTCATAAAATCTGGATCCTCTCCTAATATTAGGTTTCCTAATAACTACATTTCAACCATTCAAATCAATCAAGGACTAATATTTACTCTTATTAATTAATTCTTTTTTTAATGCAAATTAATTCCCGATTTTATTTACATTATGCAGTTTTCTCCAATCTCCATCTTCTTTATCTATTATTGACTTCTTTCGGCATCCTACCCATGGGAGGCTTCGCTTCGGTGGTGTTGAGCCCCTCTCCTCTCACCGTCGACGGTGGCCAAAGAGTCGAACAAATCTCTCTCCTTCATTACTCCATTGTACTCCGTTGGAAATTCGGTAATTTAATTTCGGTTTCCAATGCCACCGGAATCCGCCCCCGATTTCAATCTCAGATCTTCGAGAACGACTACCGGATGTTTTTGATTTCTGGAAAAAAAATCATTGAATTTGATGTTCTCCGGTTAATTTTGAAATCCATCATCGTCTCCCATCTCTGATGTTCCTCCGGTGGGCCTCATCGGCGTCTCCCTAGTGTTCTTGTCCCCTCGCCGAAGATAGAGCGAGTCGGGCAACAGTGATGACGGGCTGGATTTATGGTGAGAGTGGCAGAGGACATTGAATTCTCTTGATGACCGAGATACATAAGATTAATGAAGAGAGACCTTGGAAATTAGAAACTAATTAAAATGGGATTAAATAGAGGAGAAGAGATAATGACCATTGATCGATTTGAATGGTTGAGACGTACTTATTAGGAAGATATATATTAGGAAGCTGAGTATTAGGAGAGGATCCGGGTTCAAAGAGAGAGGTGGGGGTGAGAAATTGTTGGGGCCCACCGTTTTTTTAAATACAAGAATTGTAAAAGTGACTTTTAATCTTCACCCTCCATCTCAACTAATGAACGGCTCTGATTTGTGTACATGATGCACGTTAAGACTTATATATATATGAGAACGTTTGTGAGCAATTAGATGAATTTTAATGAATAGATAGATTTTAAACTAAAAATAAATAAAATCTAACCAAAAAATGAAAATAAACTTAAAAAAAAATAAGTTGATTCTCTCCATATCTCTCATTCTCTCTCGCCAATTTCTCAAACACAGTAGAAAAATTAAACGCTATATAAATGAATATTCACCTGAATGTAGGTCATAAATATTCATCCAAATATAGACACATTCAAATGAATATTCAAACAACCAATATTCATATTCGTTTGAATATATTAATATGCATATATTCATTCAAATGAATATTCATTTGAATGAAGACGAGAAACAATATTGGGCCAAAGGAGAGGCCAACTCCATATCTTTCATTCAAATGAATATTCATTTGAATATATGAATATACATATATTCACATTCATATGATTATATGAACATGAATATAAATATGGATATTCATATGAATATACCAAATTATTACCTAATTTTTCAAAATATTTTAAAATGTCAAATATTTATATATTCATATTCTTAAACTTTAACATTCTAATTCAGTCACCTAAATAATCAACCATAATGAACGGTGGAAGATTTTATAAATTGAAAAACAATATTTTAACAACGTGAAAGATATATAGATTTGAGGACATACAATTTTCTTTAAAGGAAAATGGTGGAAGATTTCATAAATTTAAAAACAATATTTTAACAATAATGGTGGGAGAGAGAGAATAATTTTTTTTTTAATATTGAAGGCATTAAATTTTTAATACATATATTTTTTTTAAATAAAAAAATATCTATAAATATTAATATCAATCATCAATTTTATCCATTCATCAAAATTCGGTACAATGGTTCAAATTGCAAAAAATAGCCCAATCTTTAGGGGTTGTTGCGCTCAATAGTATGAACTATAAAAAATGCATAAAATAGCCTCAAGTATTTACTTAGTTGTAGAAAATAGCCTCAAGCTACATTCAAATTCAAATAATTACAAAAAATAGCCTAAATAATTATTATTCTCAAAATCTACCACTTCTCATAATTTTTTTCTCGTTAAATCATTATTAGCTTAATTCATCATTGAATTAATTATAAAAAATACCTTATAGCATATAAATTTTGTAAATAAATAAATTTTAAAAAAAAGACTGCTAAAAAAATGTCATAAGAACCTTATTTTTCTTAATAAAAAATTATTTTATCTTCATCCCACAATCTATTCAATGCATAAATAAAAATCATTGCGGGTGAATATATAACATATGCACACTTTTTTCTTCAATAGATAACAAACTACCCTAAGTTTTAGGTTTAAAACAATATATATAATGCATGCTTAATTGCTTTGTTGTGCTAGTTTTGCTCAAAAGATCACCCTAAATCGCTCATTAGATCAATTGTTAATAGAAGCTGAAGTATTTATTGACTTTTAATGACATGTAAATAGTCTAATTAATTTTTTAAAATAATAAATTGAAGTTAGGTTTATATGGTTTGAGATAGTTTTTACAATTAATTCAGTTATGAGTTTAGATAACAACAACGAAGTGTAACATTTTTTTGTACAAGAAGTGATTATTTTTTTAAATAAAAATTATTTTGGAGAGATTTTGTAATTAATTTGAATTTGAAGGCAATTTAAGGCTATTTTTTTAAAATTAATTTGAATTTGAAGTTAATTATTTGAATTCTCCCTCCTGGGCCATGGCTTCTCAGCCTCCCTCGACGGCGGTCGTCGGGCGGATCTCCAAGAATTGTTCTAATTTCCTACTCCTCCGACCTCCCCTCCCGCATGCAACCCTAGATCTGCTCAAATCTGCTACTGAAACTTGTAACAACCAAAACCAAACTCAAAAACAAAACCCACCCCTCCCAGATGTCTAACAAATCTCTAGAAAATTTTCTACCAAAGTAAACAGTAAGCTCAGGATTGCATGAAAGTCCCTAGGTCTTCGTTGTCCTTGCCGTCGATGACGAATAAATCAAGGCGTTCCCGCTCAATCTACCGGGTGCTTTGTTAGGCAACATACCCGGAATCAGATCTGCAACCATCACCGCTGCCAGTGTCAACTTTTCCTCGACCAGGAAGCAACTAATGATCAATAAATTTGATGTTTTTTTAAATTAAAATTTATCTTATTGTAATTTTAGGATTAAGCAATTTTTTTTTTACTGGTGACCCTTTGCGTAGGGTTCATCAAGCCATCTTTTGATGGCTTTAAGATCGCTTAGTCGGTCTACTTCTTGCCTACTGTAAAAAAAATGTAGCTTGAGACTATTTTCTGCACCTAACTAAATACTTGAGGTTGTTTTCTGCATTTTTTTATAATTCAGGCTAATAAGCGCAACAACCCCTAAAAGTTTTTGTAATTCCTCCCCCCCCCCAAAAAAAATACCTTATATGTTTAAGGACGTATCTTTGATTACTAATTAATTATTGACTAGTATGATCCTCGTGCCATGACGCGTGGTTTTTATAAATAAAATCTTAATAATATGTTAAATTAATATTAAAAAATAATAATAAGGGTCTGTTTGGATTCCCTTTGTATTTTAATTATAATGCATGATTTTAGTTTATAATGAATTTATCACATAAGTAGCGTTTGGATGGTAATTTTACAATTAAATTATAATCGTCTTCTCTCACTTTTACTATCGTATTGAATGTCACCATTGATGTCCTTGTTGTCACTAGACCTTGCGGGCTGGAATCCGGCAGAGTTCGGGAGAGAGTGGGTCAGCAAGTTTGCTGTCGAAGTTGAAGAGGTTTTTTAGGGCTTTATAATTGTTGAGATCGGTGCGGATTTTCCCGACGTGCTGAGTTCCTAGTTGGAGTTTAGGGTTAGGATTTTGATGTTTTTTTACTTTTGGGGCTTTCGATTGAGGGTGGGATTAGGCCGAATTGGGAGTTTGAGCTCAAATCAATGGCGGTGAGGGAGACAATTCGACCAATTTTTTCTGAAATTGGGCTAGTCGGGTTCGCAATCGAGATCGTGAGTGGAGGGGGAGGTAAACGAGGTAAGATTGGGTGAATGGGTGGAAACAGAAGGGGGAGAGAGCGATGTAGATGACGGTGGCGATTCATTTGCAGAATAATAGGGTGTGAGGTCTTTAAAGCTCAGCTCTGAGAGCTCTTATGGAGGTGAGGTACTGATGGGGAGATGTGAAGCCAAGCACAGGGACCTCGTCAATGGTGGAGGATGAAACGTACGGGAAAAAATAATTAATAAGTACTGTGTAAATAAATTAGGAAAAATGGACAAAAATAATACGAAGTATCAACTTTTGACCAAAAATAATAAGAACTTTGAAATTGACCGTTTCATATACGAACTATCGCCCTATTAACCGAAAATAATACATGTGTATTCCGGTGACTTTCCAACCAAATACGCCATGTGGACGCCGAAAAACACACATGGCATAAATTTTTGCCACGTCACCAAACTTGTAAGTTATGCCATGTCATAAATTTATTTTTCATTTTTTTCAAAAAAAAGAAAATTAAACAAATAGGCAAATAGCTACAGTAACTTTCGAAACAATGGAATTGAGGGTGAGCGTCTTCACTTTCTTCTCAATGTTATTTGCTCGTTCTCTCATCCATTGTTTCGAAAGGTACTGTAGCTATGTGCATATTTGTTTAATTTTTCTTTTTTTTTAAAAAAAAAATGAAAAATAAATTTATGACATGACATAACTTACAAGTTTGGTAACGTGGCAAAAATTTATGCAAAGTGTGGTTTCCGGCGTCCACGTGGTGTATTTGGTCGAAAAGTTCACCGGAATACACATATGTATTATTTTCGGTTAATAGGGCGATAGTTCGTATATGAAACGGTCAATTTCAAAGTTCGTATTATTTTTGGCCAAAAGTTGATACTTGGTATTATTTTTGTCCATTTTTCCAATAAATTATGATTATAATGAACTTTTCTATTTAATACATTCAAGTTAATTATAAACATAATGAAAAGGAATCCAAACAGACCCTAAAAGTTCAAATAATTAAATGTTTTGAATTAAACTCATTGATTGAAAAAAAATTAAAGTAGTATATACAAATATATATAGATATAGATTACTGATATTAATTTTATGTTTTGAATTAATTCCATTGTTTTTTTAAATTACTAAAATTATAATTTAGGCTAATTAAGATCATGGATTAATTGATTTTTTTAAATTGATTGAATAATCTATTTTAAAGGAGAGATTGAGTGACACCTCATAAAAAATGTTTCGTAAAAAAGGATCGGGATCGTTTTTACTTTTTGAATCGTATGATCGTTATAATCGTAGGATTGAATCGGGATTTTAACAACATTGCTTGCACATGACGAGCTCAATTGAGCTTGTTCAACATGAGACATGATAAAATTTCTCATTTGTTATCCAAGCACATACTTGCTCTTCAACATGTCAGATTCCACCGATCTCACTCCTTGTAATTCCAATTACAACTCGTCACCGCATTCAAAATCAGATCTGTAGCCATCTAAGCTAAATTCAACTGGTGCTTCAGCTTGCATGCAAGACGTCTAAGCCACCGAACCAGAGCCACCGATCCAGATCTCAAGCCGCCGTATTAGCTTTAAATTTATTTATTTATGTAATTGCAATCTTAGATTTTTTTCTTTTGACTGGCGACCCTCTGCGTAGAGTCTTTCAAGCCATCTTCTGATGGTTTCGTCGATCTGCTTCTTGCCTACTGTAAAAAAAAAAACATGAGAGATGATAAAGACACTTAAAGTGAACTCATTAAGGTTTTACTATCAACCCCACAAGGCCACAAGTATTTCACTCATGTGTTTAGCTCACTCCCTCGCTCTCACTTTTTATTTTATTTTATTTGCAAAATTCAAAAATGAAATTGATTTTATTTTCCTTTTTTTTTTCCTGATTTTGGTTTCTTTCTGAGTGTCCTTATATACACTGCAAATTCGCGGATTAGAGCTGTTAATTAACGTCGGATTCAAAGTTGTAGCGTTAATTATAATACAATCTCGGATCCAACGTTGTAGTATGTGAAGTGAATGATCAGATCGGACCGAACCGGGTTAACAATGTTGGATCCGACGTTGCTAGGGTAAATATTACACAATTTTTTCTCACACACCTACACACACAAAACACAAAGTCCAAAAGGACTTTGTAAGTCATTTTTTTTAATATCTTATATCAAGCCCGATCTGACCCGTATTAGAATCGTTCAATCCGACGTTGTAACAACGTCGGATTTAACATTGTTACAACGTCCGATAAGTGAAATTCGCAATTATCAACGTTGGATTGGACGTTGTTACAACGTCGGATTCGACTTTGCTACAACTTCAGATTAGACGTTAATTTGCGGTGTGTACAGGGAACCCGTTTCTTTCTTCTTCTTTTTTGGACACAAATCTAAAATAAAAGAATGTAAAAGACTTTATACTCCGTATTTAACAAGGATCGAATAAAGAAAGTGGACATATGCTTTGGTAAAAAATAGGGGAAATGGGAAGTGAGGAAAGTGGTCGATTGAGAGGTGTGGGGCCGTGAGCATCATTTTCTTTTTGTTTGTTTGAATTTTGGCACAACATAACCAACTTCTTTTAGGATAACCAGCTGGGGTGGAGTGTATGTAGGTGGTTGAGAACGGAAGATGTACAAACAACCACTTATAAACAATGACCAAAAATCAAGAAAACGAGAAGAATGAACAACTTAAACCCAGAAAAAGTGTAATCTTGACGATTCTTTTTGGATTTTCTGAACATGGATGGATTTCAATAGAGACTCAAATAAGTTGATATCAGAAAACTATGTTATGATAGAGAGATGATAGATCATATGTACTCAATCCTTAATGTGTATCATGTGAACGAATCTGGGCCATTGAATTAAGAAGATCAACGGATGAGATTAAAAGTAACTTCTGATTATTCGATGGTATTGGGAGACTCAAATGATCGAGTTGATGTTGGAAAACGACTGGGCCCGGTGGGGTCAAGACGCTAGAGGAGAGAGGAGAGATCGTGTGTGCGGGTCCACATACGGGAGACACGCATAACATATAAACCCAATGAGGTTCCATCTCAAAACCAATTGACAATTAGAGGAGTAGCCCTTCAACCTTATATGTTGTTCAAGCATTCTCTAGATTACCGATGTGTGACAACCACATTCCAACATGATACCACCAATGTTATTAAAATCGAGATTCTAAATCGGATCGGTAAAAAGGTGTAAGGATCAGATCGTATAATCGGATCTTAAGATCCCACCGCATGGATGAATTATTTTTAAATGAAGTTAATATATTTAATATTAGATAAATATTATGTTAAATCATAAAAAAATAAACATAAAGATTGTAAAATTTTAAAAATAAACTAAATATAATATAGATTAACTAAATACATTATAAATTTCTTAGTTTATATAAAATGTTAAAAATTAATATTAATTGAATTATAATGGAGTAATACTTAATATAAAGTACAATATTTTCCATACAAATGTTTCGTGTTAACTTGTTAAGAAGTTATAAAAAAATAATATGTATGAGATATCGATGTAGTTTATATAAAATGAATAAAATAATATTAAACAAAATAAAATAAAAATGTTCACATGACATGAAATTGTGGTACAATAGGGGATTAGTTTTGAGATAAATTTTTGTTGGACTTATATGTTAGACTTGTCTACTGTATATG
This sequence comes from Persicaria tinctoria, assembly GCA_037127255.1. Taxonomy (NCBI): domain Eukaryota; kingdom Viridiplantae; phylum Streptophyta; class Magnoliopsida; order Caryophyllales; family Polygonaceae; genus Persicaria; species Persicaria tinctoria. The sequence goes on along the minus strand of JBANSL010000011.1, from coordinate 7,068,004 downwards.
GGCCGATACACCAAGCCCGGCCCAATCGACTTTCGCAATACAACTCCAATTCCGTTTGATTTTGATTCGATCCGAACTTAACTCATGTCAGGCCTGTTAATGAGGTGAGCAGAGTAGCTCGAGCTCGCCTCAATAAAATTTCGACTCGAGCTTATTCATTTTTTAAACAAGTTGAGTATGAATACATTTTTAAATTAGATTCCATGGTTTTTAGGATCGGGATCCTAGTATGGGATCGAGACAAGGGTGTAGGATCGGATCGTAGGATCGTAAGATCCTAGACAAAAATTAAAAATAAAATAAAAACAAACCATCCTAAACAAATACCTTAATTTTAAAATAAAACTAAGCTTTTCCTCCATTAAACAAATTATGTAACTAAAATAGTCCAATAATAAGCATTTAACATTAATAATTTGTCAAGAATAATGTCTCAAAAGGTGACAAACAGACAAAGATAATGTCTTAAAATATGACAAACATACGAGAGATAAATCACACATCCAAATATCCAATGACATCTCTAGTTTCAAATGTAATTCTCGCAATTAATCACATCATGAACAATTTCAGGCGCTCAGACGTGGATTTGTCGAGTTGAGTAACGAAAGAAAGGGCTTAGGGTTTCAATTCAACGTCTTCACTCTTTTGCCTTCAATTTCTAAGGAGATGGGCTACCAAAAAAAATAAAAAATAAAAAGGCTCATCGTATCTAGAAGGCCTAATATTCAAACAAAACAAACACAATTACACAAATATGATTTTTACTAGGATCGAATATTTTTTATAGGATCGGTAGGATTCTACCGATCCTACGCTATCCCATAGGATCCTAGGTGGATCCTAGCACGAATGAGTCTATATTAGACCTGTCAAAACACAACCCGACCCGGTGACCCGACCCGGCCGACCCGAAAAATTTCCGACCCGAACCCGAAATTTTTGACCCGAAATTTTTTTTTTTCCGACCCGAACCCGAAATTTTCCGGGTAATCTGGGTTTCGACCCGGTGACCCGATTGACTCGGTAATTTTGACCCGATTTACCCGATTGACCCGGTTGATTTATAATTATATATAATTAATTTATATATATATAATTAAAATTTATCACAAAATTATCAAATAATGATTTTTTTAATTAAAATTTTTTTTTTGACAAACCCGAAATCGACTCGAACCCGACCCGAAACCCGATCAAACCCGAGTTCGAGTCAACCCGAAAAACCCGAAACCCGTTTTACCCGAGACCCGTTTTACCCGAAACCCGAAGTGACCCGACCCGAACCCGACCCGAATGACCCGTTTGACAAGTCTAGTCTATATCCCCGATCCGGATCAAAACCTTGCCTAGAATCCTAGGATCGTAGAATCGTAGGATCCGGATCGGGATCCTAATAACCATGCTAGGTTCAAAATTCGGCTCGCTCGAATAGCTCGAAATTTCTAAAATTTCCTTTAAGTTACTATGTTTTGAGCAAATAAAGTGCTTCATGCTCGAAAAAAGCTCGGGTCGAACTCGTTCATTTTCTAAACGAGCCGAGTATGAGTACATTTTTAAACTCGGTTCAAAATTGGGCTCGGTCGATTTAAGCTCGAATAGCTCAAAATTTCTAAAATTTCCTTTAAGTTACTATGTTTTGAGCAAATAAAGTTGTTTAATGCTCGAAAAAAGTTCGGCTTGAGCTCGATCATTTTGTAAACGAGCCGAGTATGAGCACATTTTTAAACTCGAGTCTAAACTGAGACTCACCTCGAGCTCCGCTCGTTTCTCAATGAGCTGAATATGAACAAGCAATACTCGGCTCGTTCGACTCGAATATTCAAACCCCCTCGATCCCTTTTATATTTATTTCCAAATATATACATCAGCAAAATCTCACCAACTCACTCGGTCACTCCTTAGTTCTTGATAGATCATCCAAAAAAATCAAAAACCCTTGTAAATTAAAAGACATTTGTAACTGCAATTAATTTGATGCAACAGCAATTCAAAGAAAGAGCTATGTTTTAGAGGAGATTGAAGGACTGTCATTATCAATTTTGTTACATTAAACAAGATCAATCAACCAAGAAAGGACTACCCAAGAAACCCAGCATGAAAACCCATGGAAATTACGGGAGATGCACAGGAAAAACCATAAGAGTATACATATCAAGTGTTATACTGATTAAAAAAAAAAAAGTCATGCTTTGATCTCAAACCTTGGGCACTTAATGGAGCCCATCGACAAGTCGATCTCGATCATATTATCCTCTTCATAGAAGTCATTGATCTCCGCCAGCAGCTCCGCCATCAGACTTTGCTGCTGGAAGGACTCCACTGAGTAGCAATCAGCCCACCATTTCTGCTGCAACCCACATCTTACCGGCAATGGCTGCTGCTGCTTCTGATCATCATTATGCCTCTTTGGGTCAATGTAGTACCCACTCGGTAGCGCGATTTCTATCAAGCTCTCCTCATCCGATATCGACCCATCCGACCCTTCTTGGGCCGGGTCAAGATCCTCATCACTTACACTACATTCTTCACTTTCTTGCTCTTTCAATGAGTTTGTTCTTGGAGGAGTTGGAGGTGTGGAGGTGTGCCTCAAGAGCGGTGTGGCGAGGAGAGCAAAGCAAGTTATGAGGAAGGTAAGAAGGTGAAAGCCATAACAAAGTGCATATACACAAATGGTGGAAGCTAAGAGGAGGAGAAGCCATGGGAGTGGGTGGGTAGTGTTGTTGTTTTGGTCATCCTCTAAACAACAACATCTGCTAAAGGATAAAGGAAAGGACTTGAACACCATCATACAAACAAGCAAAGGGTTTGAAGTAAGGAAAGAAACTGAAGTGAAATGAGGAGTGATGGATGCACAGATATAGGGAGAGGGACTAATTAAAGCTGGTAAATTGATTAATTAAGCAACCTAATTGAATCAGGTGGGATTTTAGGGTTTTCTGGGAAATTAAAAATTGGGGGTTTGAAGCTGGAACCAGGGATTGCTCAAATTGAGAGGCTCACACTCCCCAAGGAAGCCCCAAAACTGGTCAACAAGAAGGAAACAGATGGATTAAACAAAAATTAGGGCTAAATTAGAGAGGACTGTACTGTTTGTAAATGAGCCAGCAGATGATTCTCTCTTGAGAAGATCAAACAATGGGTTTTTTAAAAATTTCTCTGTACAAATTCAGTTTACAGCTTCAAAGCTTTGAAATGTGAGAAACCATGTGCACCCCTCTGAGCTCTACACATGGCACCTCCCCTCCCCTTCACACAGTGCATCCAGTGCAAACTAATTAACAAGCATATATAAAATCTGAAAACAGATTAAAACTGCAGCTACAAACACAAATAAGGTAATTAAGTAATACAGTATAGATTACTTAAATCTGTTAATTTCTCTGTCCCTTCAACAACTGAAATATACCCTTCAGCCAGAAACTCAAATATATATGTGCCAATCCAAATTGCAGTAAGACTTACCCTTAATTCAGAAGCTTGAGCACTGAAGCAATGCAAGAACACTTTTTAGTCCAACATTTGGGCACTATGAACAATTTTCTGTCAATAATTTGATACAAATAGTCAAATGGGGAATAATTTTGTCCCTTTTGAATAGCCTTTTTTAAGTGGTCTAGATGCTCATATATAGTGACTTCATTTTTGGTTCAAAAGGTGAAATACTTTAGTAGGAAGATTTTAGAGAGATTTATATTTGGTAAATACTCCCTCCGTTTAAAATTATAAGTCCTGTTTGCACACATATTAAGAAAAACACAAAATTGTTACTTTTATACCCCTCATTAATTATCCACAATCACTAACAACCAATAGCATTTCATAAAACAAGTCAAAAAGTTACTTTTCTCTTAACCCAATGCCTAAAAAACCTAAAAAGACTTATATTTCTAAACAAAAATTTAAGCCTAAAAAGACTTATATTTTTTAACGGATGGAGTAGTATTCATTTAGGTCAAATTCACTTAACAACCCTTAAAATTTGAAATTATAACAAAACTGCCCCTCATTGTTTTTCTGTTAGCAAACAACTGCCCTACGGGCTACGACCGTTAATAGATGTAGAAAGACCATAATACCCTTGAAACGAAAGGGAAAAATATCGTTCCAAAGTCATCCATTGCTTGTAACTTATTTCAAATTTTATGAGTGCTTAAGTGAAAATTGACCTAAATAATGGATGGTAAAATGTAAATTGCCCTAAATTATACAACACTTGTTTAAACTCTTCTTGGATGTATATAATGATGTCCTATGTGAACTAAACTTCCCGCGTGGGTAAGGAGGAGTGGCGATGGAGGGACCATCAATTAGCAATACTGAAAAAAGGGGTTTTGATTGTCTTATGGCATCACTTTGCGCCTTTAATCATGGCTTTAAACATACTTTAGCAACTGGGTTAGCAGCAGTTTGTCTCCATTAATTAATATAATTACCTCCATTTAAAAATGATTCTATATTTTACTTGCAAAATCTTTCACACAGTAGAATGAATTTGTTGCTGATAAGGAAGGTGAAGTTTTCCAAGTTTTCGTACGATAAACTTGCCGCGATTCTCTATATAATAGTTCTTGGATCATAAACAAGACTAAGTATTACAAGTGGATTGAGTCATGGAGGCCAAAAGTATTCATCTTTGCAGGAAAATATATATAAATGGATCACCTTGATGATTTAAGTCTTAGATCTGCATACATCTTAATAATTAGCTATGTATTCAAACTATATATAGTAGTATTAGATAGTTTGAACTGTGGAGATCGAAATCATATATGTATTGTAAATCTCCAACAGGTAAAGATTGAAGTAGGCGGATCCAACTGAAGGGAAAAAAGAGACAGAAAGAGGGGGAAAGAGCGAAGAAGAGGCCAGCTGTCGACGCCTCCCGAGTTGCAGCTGTGCAAGTGAAGCAAAGCCACATGAAACTATGGCATAAATAAACAAGACTTTGGCAAACCAAGAAGCTAAGGATTTATAGTCTTTAATTTGTAGGGTAAGTTTGAGATATGTTGTGGGTGTGCCCTCAAATTTGGAATGTCTTAGGGAGGCTATTAGGAGCTTAATTATCAGTAGCTAGGTACTAGGTAGGGGACCATTTCTAGGCATTGGGTAATGCATCATCCATAGTAGTTTGATGCAATAATCTGGATTCAATACAAACTTTTCTTGATTTCTGATAAAGGGGATGATTTATGGCTTTTAGTTTTGTTTATATCATGACCGGTGTTTGTCTTTTTATGGTAACTAAGGGTTATTATTATTATTATTATTATTATTATTATTATTATTATTATTATTATTATTATTATTATTATTATTATTATTTGTTAGGGATTTAGTGGTAATAAGAACCACGAGCGCGCAGCGGAAGAACAGAATCACGAATGGAGAGAGTAAGGCAAGATATAACACACAGATTTTTACGTGGGAAACCCGAGTACCGGGAGGAAAACCCACGGGCGGCAAGAGCCAACAAATCCACTATCAAATAAGAAAGAGTACAAAGAACCTTGTAGGAAATACAAGGGGTAATGGACAAAACTCTCTCTTTACAATATAGTGGAATAGAATGTGTTTGTATGATGAAGGCTTTGTGTAGAGGCTTAGATAGACTAATGTGGATGGAGCTTGAATGGTGTGGGATGATTCAAAGGAATGATCCTCCAAGAGACTAAGCTTGAGTCTCTATTTATAGGCATCATGCTTGGGTAGGAAAGGATGGATAAAGCTTGGGAAGATTCTAGAGAAAGGTGGAATGATAAGGGCAATAGAATTTACTAGAGAGTGGTAGATGGTTTCGGAAAAAGCCACATTTGTCCCAAGTAAGTGAGAAGCTTCTAGAAGCTCTCAATCTTGATGATAATTACTCCTTGACCCAAATATAAACAAGCTCAATCAAGACCAACCAAGCCCAAATGAGGATTTGAATGCAAACCCAACATTATTATATATACAAGGTAAGAGTTTGAATAATATCAGACTCTTCTAAGTTCTAACACACCAGTGATGAGCGTCCTTTCGGATGCTCAGGATATATGAGATCTGGGAGGGGTATGGTAGAGGATGTGCCGAAGATACGCGCTTTATCTGCAACCTTAATTATTAATATCCCTGAAGATTGACATGGAAGCATATGTGTGTGATTGTTCTGCAAGTTGCAAAAGTATTGCTTTTTGTCACAAAAACTAGACTTATGTATAATATTTATGGATCATGTGTTTTTCATTGGGGATTGACCTATTTCTAAGTTTTTAATCATGGGTTTTTGCTTACATGCCTTGTAATTAATGTTAAGTATGATATGGAGGTTTGAAGTCATAGGAAATGGCTTACAACTTGCAAGACATAAATCTCAGGATACAGTTCCACAGTAATGTTACTTTATGTTTAGGACAAGTAATCGGATCAATAAATGGACGTGATGATCCAAACCCTCTGTTATTCCGGCCTAACCTCGACCGTTACATGAGTCATGAATTATATAAAGTCGGTATGTTGAAGTTGAGACCTCAAAGTAATTAGCCATGGCCCATTGACACTTATCTGGTTGAAAGTTGGGAGGGTGCACCCACGACGGGGTGGCCTAGTGGTGTGGAGAATAGTGGAGTTAGGAGGTTCCGGGTTGGATCCCTGCTTCTGCTCCTTTACATGGTGCTTGCCTCTCTTCCCAAATGAAACCTTCCCCTGAATTGCACTTTTGTTCAAACAACATCTGCTTAGGCTCCAAGCAGCTGGGTTACCATAGATAGTGTAATAGGTTTACTTGTGTTTTTGTTAAATGACTTAACGGTCAGTAAGCTAATGCGTCGAGTGTGTGCTAGTGAAGTCTTAGGTTTTTCGGTTAATAAAACAAGTATATCTATTCTAAACCTCCTTCAAGGCATACAACTTTTCTTTTGTGCTTTCTTGTGTCTAACCTTGCTAGCTGGAAGCACTAGCGCACCCTAAAAGAGTCATACAATTGGTATCAGAGTCCTGGTCGCTCTAGATTGATGTGTGTTTTGAGTGTTGATGGTTTGGCTATGAGTTAACCATTCCGGAATGGCTCACCGGAAAGGACTTGTGGGTAGTACCCATAGACCCCGGTTCGAACCCCGAAATGACCGCTCTTTATTTACCAATACAAGGTTTGACTATGAGCTTCAAAGAGTAGAGACTCCAAAACAAGGCATTTTCACTAATATTGAAGGCTAGCCGGCTAGTACGAATGGTGGAGTTGACAAATGAAAATTTGGATGATGACACAGGATATATCGTGTTGGTGTATATCATCCAAGAGGGAGACACTCCCATTGCTAGAAAGCTCAAGGAGGGGTGCTAGCATGATCTACTAGAGAGATCTTTCTATGGAAGATCCGAAGATCTAAGAGAAAAACACGAAAGCAATCCCACGACTGATGAGTGCACTGTCTCAAGATGACATAACTAAAGTGGCATACTTGAAGCCCACCAAGGAGATCGATTTGAGATGTGCTAAAAGATCTGAATTAACAAGGGTTCTGATGACCTCAAAAACACCATGATCTACATGATCCAGAACGAGATAGCTGAAAATGAAGCCCAAGGAGATGGTAGATCATTAATTCTACTCAAAGACTGCTGCAAAGGTGAACCATCTAAAGGCCCTTAGCGAAGTGATTTCGGTTTGGAGTACTATATAAATCTCTCCATCCTCAAGGGGTTGCCTCCAAAAAATACTAGTCTATTGCTACATCTCTAAGGCTTGCCAATTACGATGAGAAAATTTGCTAGTGAGTTGAATGTGTTTACGGCCAAAACCCTGGGCCGAGCCAAAGGGCATGGTTGCAACGCATGACCAGGAGAAAGAAGAGCACTCTGAGAGCAAGGAGCTCCCGGAGTTGATGACCCTTGTTACTCAAAAGCTCCCAAACAAATTTTCATGAAGGGAAAGGTAAAAACTTTAGATATGCAATGTGCTATAACTGCAAGAACAAGCTGCAACCCTCAGGTACTTGAATTGGCTTGGTGGCAAATGGTCTTCAAGGTAATGGAGAGGTAGATTCCCACCCTTGTGCTTTTCAAATCTTTACCCACACTCTCTGAAAGTAGTCTAATTGAGCTCTTCAAGCAAATCAAGGATGAAAGAGAATATGTGATTCACGAAAGTAGAGGAACATCTCGAGTTCCATGACCATAAGATCAAAGAACTTGAGTTATATCTCATCAATGTGAAGGATCCAGCCCGACGACCCCTCTCTAAAGAGGAAAGTTGACCCACTCATTCAACGCAATCTACATCTCCAACAAACTCTAGCACAGATTAAATGCGAAAAGGAGAGTTTGCTTGAAGAAGTTAAAAGGCATTGATTTGTCTGAGGTTCACAAGATGAGGGCTAATATATAGAGATAGAACAACTAATGAACATCAATGTTTGAAAATGTTGTAACACCTAGAAGAACTGATCAAGATCCTCAAAGGTGATCGAGGAGAGGAGAAGAGTTCAAGACGAACATGGTGCCTAAAGGGAAACAGGATCTGCTTGTTTTCAACAACAACAAGATATATTGTGTAGTACTACTACTAGTTTGAATTGTTGAACAAATTATAGATGATTTTTCATTAAAAAGACAGTGTAGTTAACTACAAATGATTTTTTCCCCCAAATTTCATAATAAAGACATTAGAAAAATATTTTCACAAAAATAATAAAATAATACTCAGCCAGAGCTGAACGTATAGAATGGGCATAGTGGACTTTGAAAAGTCTATATGTAGACTTCCCTCCCTAAAGCTGATCAACTTCTTGGGGAAGACATTCATTCAGCGGCGAGTTTCTGAATGAATGTCTTCCCCATGTTGTGCTCTGAGAGAAGCTCCAGTTAAAAAGGTTGCTTCTTACTTCTAACCCTTGCTTTCTTTGTTTCATTGATCTCTACCTGACTGGTTTTTTCAACTCCCCCATGTTGCTAAACCATTGATTTTTTTCTGAGTTTTATGGAATTCACAATCTGGGTATCTTGTTGATCTATTTGAGAGGTTATATCTCTTCCTCTGATGGCTCCCAACAGGAACCCCTCTTTCAAAAATCTGGGCTGGGGAAGATTAGTTTCTGGTGTTTCTGTGGTTACAGTTTTTGTGTTCCTATCAGTTTCTCTCATCTTCAGAACCAATTTAGTGTCAGATTATGCATTTGGGTATACTGGAGTTGTTGTTGATCATCATCATCATCAGGACCTGAATTTCCTCAAACCAAATGCATTTTCCAAGTCATTGGAAGAGAGAAACCAGTTGCCCCCTAGGAATTCGGAACTTTATCCGGAACTAGCCAAAGATCACATTGTGATTGTGTTTGTATGTTCACAACCGGCCTCGGTATCTGAAGGCGGTAGTTGAGAGCTTGTCTCGTGTCGTAGGGATAAACGAAACCTTGCTCGTAGTCAGCCATGATGGCTACTTTGTGGAGATGAATGAGATTGTCGAAGGCATCCGGTTTTGCCAAGTTAAGCAAATCTTTGCTCCTTACTCTCCTCATGTGTTTCCTGATAGCTTCCCTGGCGCCTCTCCGGGTGACTGTAAGGACAAGGATGACCCGTCTAAGAAAAACTGCGTAGGCAATGCCGATCAGTATGGAAACCACCGGTCTCCAAAGATCGTGTCGTTGAAGCACCATTGGTGGTGGATGATGAACACGGTGTGGGATGGATTACAGGAGACCCGCCACCATCTGGGTCATATACTCTTCATCGAAGAAGACCATTTCGTATTTCCGAATGCCTACCTCAATCTCAAGCTGCTTACAAAACTGAAGCCTGAGAAGTGTCCGAATTGCTCCGCTGCTAATCTGGCACCGAGCGATGTAAGATCTCGAGGTGAACGAATGGAGTCCCTTATCGCCGAGAAAATGGGGAATGTCGGCTATTCGTTTGATCGAAGCATGTGGAGGAGAATCCATCTTAAAGCGAGGGAGTTTTGTTACTTTGACGAGTACAACTGGGATATAACAATGTGGTCTACTGTGTTCCCGTCATTTGGGAGTCCCGTCTACACCCTGCGAGGGCCTAGGGCGAGTGCTGCTCATATTGGCAAGTGTGGCTTGCACCAAGGCCAGGACAAGAAGAATGCATGCACTGACAACAGCCAAGTTAGCGTCGAAGTTGAAGAGATCGACAAGGTTCCAAACATCAACCGCGACTGGAAGGTTTATACTTATTCGCATCAATCAGGATATCAAGCTGGTTTCAAGGGATGGGGAGGCTGGGGAGACGAAAGGGATCATAATTTGTGCTTGATGTTTGCTTCCATGTACCTCTAATCGATATGACATCTAATACTATCGTCATAGTGTTTCATATACAGACGTTTGTATGTATACTATCGACAAGAAGAATTCGCTAATTTCTCAAATCTGATGCTTAAACTACTTTATGGAATGGCTGAAGTTTGATGCTTCAGTCTGAGACCAGATCAATATCATCCATCTAATGAATGCTATGATGAAATTTACTGTTTTGGTTTCTGTTTACCTGTGTACTTTAAATAATCTCATGCTGAACACAACCTGAGTAACTACTAACCTAGATCAACTGAGCTTCGTGGATCTGAGAATGACGGGTATTAAACTCAATGCGTTATGACGGGTATTAAACTCCTATAACTCAGCTCACTTTGATGCTAAAATGACGGGTATTAAACTCAATGCGTTATGAGATGTAAATAATTCAACTCCTCAGAAACTCTTTCCATCTATTACAAGAAATTGTTCTATGCCTGGAGACATCTGCAATGGACTCGAAAAGCAGTAATACAGAGAAACAATTGATCCATGAAGAATCCTAAATGTCATAGTCTGACATTTCCAAGCAAAGTTGAAATAATATGGTATAGGCTAACTTAGACTCTTCCATAATACAAAGCAGATCAAAATGTGATGTGAGAAATGTGAAAAACATACCATCAAGGCATCAAATCAAACTATCACTGATCATATATGTCAACAAGACAAATGCTGGACCTCCATTGAGGTCCTAACCTAAAGCCGGAAGTTTTCAGGTACTCGGTGTACAGTTTGGGAATCCATATTTAAAGCCATCTACCCTTAAAGCATGAATGAACATAAAATCATTTGAACAAGTGCACAAGAGGGGTATCTACAACTCCTGTGGCAAAAAGATGGGTTAGCAAGCCTAACCTGGTTTTTTCTTCATCAGTTTCATGTCTCATCTCAGGTAGACTAATCAATCTTTATAACTTCTATTTCTTTCTCTTCTTTGAGTTTTCAGCATCCTCAGGCCTTTTCGAATTTCTCTCTATGTCAGTTTCATTATCTGTATTCATGTCGTCAGCCACATTTTCCTCATTTGCAGCCTTCTCAACATGGAAGTCTGTTGGTATAGCGGCCGGATCCAACTCCATGCAACCCGTGAGAGAATGAGAAGCTTCTTGAAAAGTAAGCAAGTGCCTAGGAACCTGATGAGAAAACCGAAACATCTCCGCTTTAGGAATCCTCTGGGTCTGCCTATCCTCCAACTGTCGACGGAATACTGTCTTGAAGCCTGCAACCTTGACTAGTGGGGTCACAACAACACCAAACTCCCCGTCACAGTCCTCAAGTACTTCTACCATGTCGTATTTCTGAATAATCTCATTTGGCGTATCTTCATTCCATTCAGGAGACCAATTCCGATACAGAGCCCACACATCCCCTTTCCTCGGAAATATACGAATCACTCCTGTATCCTTTGTCCACCTAATAGAGTGCGAGAAAGAATTCAGTGAATTATTAACCTCATACTTGCCTACTCTGAAATCGCCGCATGTTTTCAAAAATCCAGAGCCCACCCAGTTAAGTGGACCCAATTCAGCATTTGTTCTTGAATTAAGCCAACTGATTTGCAGCTTGAATGGCTTCCGAGATAGTACAGCATGAATGATTGCATAAAACCGAGGCAGCCCATCATTATCATATGCTGCCCACACTTGATTCTTCTGAAAAGAATTTCGACTTCTATCCTTGTCAAAGTCATAAAAAACAGAATCTGGTACACTGACTGACAATGGACTAGAGGTTCTGTTTGAGTTATCTGCACTGATCTTTTTGTAAATCATTGCCCTAGCCTTCTCTAATAAGATTTTACCTATTTCCATCTGGGAAAAATCCGTAACACCACGAGGTTTTTCGCTTCTGTTCACCTGAACGGCCTCAGAGTATCTGTTCCTGAATGAAGCATTTGTTGTGCCGACTAGGGAACTCTCCTTCTCACAGGTCAAACCTGTGGATGAAGCACCGGACATCTTCTCAGAATCACTGAATTTCCTTTTCACACCCTTCTCTTGCCTTTCAGCTGCTAGTGCCTTCTCAAATTCTCTTACAGCCTCTTCATATGTTTTCTGGGCAGTATGAGCAAAATTTGAAGACACACCTTGTGAGAATGGAGTCCACCTGAAAACAGCTGCACCGTGAGCATCACCAAAGCCTCCTGATGTAGCATTTGCAGGATTGGTTTTGGTAGTAGATTTGATATTTGAATTTCTTTGTAGATGAATGGAGTTCCATGTAGAGGATGTCTTAAAGTCATACGGAGATGGTGAAGGTATCTCTGTTGCGAAAAAGGGATCACGACAATTCTGGCAGAGCAGATGTTGATTACAATATAACCTGAGATACTCATATTGCATTTGGCATTTGGTGCACATAGTCCAGAAAGTATTAGAAGTAGCTTTCCGAGTTGTGCCAGAAGCAGATGGATTATTCGCCTGGGAAACATTCCCATTCACTCTACCACTGGAAATATTTGATTTAGCAGAGTCATGAAACCCATTAGCTGCAGCCGGAACTTTTTTTTTCTTACTAGATGGTGCTGCTTTTTGTTCCTTGGTAGGGGGTGCTGCTTTTTTATGAAAAACTTGTGAGCTTCTCCTCTTGTCATATAATGCTCTATTTGATGCGTCAGACAGCATATTAAATGCTTGTAAAATAAGCTGGAATGCACCCTCAGCTCCAATTGATTTGTTTTTGTCGGGATGAAATGTGAGAGCTAACTTCTTGTACTGCTTCTTGACTGTTTGATCATCAGCTGAAGGGTTGATACCAAGTATACTATACCAATCTGCCTCCCCGTTTGTTTTGCTTGAAGCACAAATATACACATCAAACGTAGCCAACATTTGAGTAAGTCCCTCAAGACCAGGATACAAGTTTTGTGCCTTCAATGCAAACTTCTTTGCCCCTTCAAAATCCTTAGCACCAAACTTCTTCTCTGCAATCTCTTTTGCTCTCCTAGCTTCATCTTTATTGCATTCCATATTATATACAAAATTCCCTCACTACGTGCTATGTTTCTATTGGAGTCTCATCATTTAGGAAAAATACCCTGAACATGACAGACGATAATCAGGTCCAATGAAGAGGTTTTGTGTATTATAAAAAAAGATAATAAAAAAAGAAACTAGAGAATGTGAATCCAGAACAAGAACTGGCTAAATAATGTAACGAAATTATGCAAAAGGCGCAGTGTTAAAAAGTGAAATCAGTTAGAATGGTACAAGGGTGATGTGGAAAACTATAAGGTAAATTGCAATAAATAAAGGGGTAAAAGATTTCAGCCAAGCCAGTAGAGGCAGATGTGGGGATTTGCTACTGTCACTTTGATGTTAGGAAATGTTAGTCACAAGCCATATTAATATAAACAAGGGATTCCTTCTTTATTTGATTTTGATCCGTTTGAGATCATATGTAATGGCTTCGCCCTTAGATTAATTGAGTCTGGCTCGCTAGTAGCCAATTTGAGGGTTGACCTAAACAGGTAGGTAGCTTAGTGGAAATCTCTCTGATTTCCCTAAGCTCATGTTCAATCTATTCTAAGCTGGGTGTTGTGAGATTGTTTTAGATGGAATAGTGTTTTCACTTGTAGAAAATTTTGTGGAGCTCTCTCTGACATTGTGGTTTTATCATCACGCATCATTATCAACTAAAGATGGGGAAACGCAGAAAACAGGTGGATGCCACAAATTTTAGATAAAACCACAAAATTTTCAAATAAGTGAAAACAGTATTCGACAACTGGCTCATAAAACAAAAATGGAAATTTGGATAATCAGTAAGTCTTTAAGATTTGATGGTACTGCAAGTAAGACAATACAGATTCTAGATTCTCAAGGGACTTACCTTGAGTAAGGTCAGTACTTTAATGTAACAAATGATATGAATTCGTAACAAAACCAGGAAGGATAAAACATATGAGTACTGGTCTAATCAGCAACATGTTATTGAGCCTCCGTTCTTTATTCCAATCTTGTATTATGACTATCTAACAAATAGTAGAATTGGAAAAAAAGATTGGATAGGAATGAAATAGTTTTTAATCCCAAAATCTACAGGCCAATGTTCTCACATTTAGCAAGGTCTAGAAAATAACTTAATGTCGATTGAACTTAGACCATCACTGTTCCTTTTCAACCAGTTATAATTTCCCAATAATCTTTCATTAGAATGAGCTTTATAAATAAATATGGGTAATTTTGCTCTTAGCTTCATTTATTCCAATTTGCATGCAAGTAAGCCATGCAACTATAATGCAATCAAACTTAATTCTTTTAGTAAGGTCCAAATGCGACATTATAATGTGCAAAAAGTTTCTACTTTCTACTTCAAACTTCTTTCTTCCAGCTTACCTATGCCAAAGCTTCACATCATTTTATAGCATCTACAGTGATATAAGCCTCCTCTATGCTTTAGAGACAAGAAACATTAACATCTTCTCATCAGATCGAAACATCTAAAGAATGAAGATGATGTAAAGTAGCTAGAGATAAAAAAAAAATTGTGGCATTCATGAAATCAAGGCTCATAGAAATGACAGTGAATGTTGAATCTGAACATAGGTTTCAGTTGTAAGTAGTTAAAACACAGGCAGTCAGGCAAGATGCACAAAATCACCATTAATTTCACAAGCAAAAAAAAGGGAGGGGGGAGAGATCAAATATAACTATCAAGTAGCACTTGTGTGTTTTAGAAGAATCCCACAGAAATTGCCAAAGCTACAAAGTCACCAAAACTTTCAAGCTCTGACTGTCCAGCTATCAATTTTTCTTTAAAAGATGCCTGTTTCCACTCATTCAAACCCCCAAAAATCCACCAAAGCCACAGATTCAACAGAGATAGGATCCAGGAGGTATATTCCCGGCCCCCAAACAGGAAAATATTCATTTTCAGAGAAACCAGGAGAGCAAACAATTAAGAATCCCATCTTGTCTGATGCAATCATAATTAGAGCTCAGCTAAATCCACCAAGGCAGAGTCTAAAATTCCCAAATTCGCTCCCTAGAACGGAGCAATCTAATTGCTTGTAATTAGCTCACTCAATCCAACACATCAACACTTCAACACGGCAGATCAATTCTCACATCTTAAGCAGGAAAGTGCAAGTTCAGATGTCAATGAAACAGTTAAAATCACTTGACAAAATCAACACATCAAAAAACCCTAACCCGGCAAAACGAGAGAAAGAGAGAGAGGAGCTTTCACTTACCGGGAAAAAAAATGGGGGGAACTTGATTCGCCGCTCAACCACAACGATTTCCGCCCCAAAAAATGAGCATAACCTAGTTTTGTCCCTTATTCGTTCAACAGCTACAAATACACATGTGGAGTCGACAGTGGAGGAGGCAATGGCAGGGCGGAAAAACCCTAATCGACCGTCGAGTCGAACTGGAAGCCCAAGGGAGAGAGGCGGTGCGTTGGGAGGGAGAAAAAGACGTTGGGCCCTCCGATTGTGCAGAAAATTGGGGTGGTTGTTGGAGGAGTTGGCGTTTGTTGACAATCTAATCAACAGAAATTAGGGTTTTGAACTTTTGATGTTAACCATAAATTCTGAGTCGGGTTTCGGTCGTCACTCGGCCACACCTGGATTCGGGTTTACACAATTCAAATTTCAAATGCATAGTTTTGATGAATACAATTATTCGGAACCTTGAATTTGTAAATAAAGAACGATCATATCCGGGGTTCGAACTAGGAACCTTTAGGTACTATCCGCAAGTCCTTTCCAGTAAGCCATTCCGAAATGGTTTCAATTATTCGGAACAGGATAAAGTAAGAAAGCCAATCGGGTAGAGAGGCACAAAGAATAGTCCTCGTGTTGACTGCACCACCCACCCAAAAAAGAGATACACTCGACTCCCATCCAATTAATATCATAAGACAAGGCTATATGCACCGAGATCACGTGTTATATGCATTCAGATTAAATGAATTTTATATTTTTTGAATCTCAATTTGACACGTGTTAAGCATTAAATATGCCCTCAGGTCAAAAACTTCCTTTGGAAACTAAGCTAGCAAGGGCTCCCAACATCAAGCCGACTCACCCAAAAGGGAGTCTCGGTCCCATCAACATGCAATTTATGTAACCATGCTACTGAAGACGATACACACCTCTTCATAGAATGCGAATACAATAGCATCCAATCTTTACTAACAACGAATACTCGCCAAACCATTAACAACATGATCGCAATATCACGAGAAATTAAGCTTGTCTTAGTGCTACTAGGTAAAAAATTAACGAAAATAGAAAAGGAAAAATCAGCCTTCACCTGGTGGACAACTTGGTACGTTAGAAACAAAATCATATTTCAACATGAACCACGTCCATCAAAAGACACCGTCAAACAAATAACCAGCATGCACATGGCTAACTGGTTAAAAACAGCCAATTATGAACAAAATATCAATGCAGATATAAATCACACCAAAATAACCAAAGAACTAAGAAAAAGCTTCAACGACAAACAATCAAATGGAAAAAAACTCCTTTAGGCACGTTCAAACTCAACTTCGATGGATCAACTCTTACGAATAACAACAACTCAACTGGTTTTATTATTCGCGACTGGGAGGGCCGACCCATTCATATTGGTTGCGACATGATTGGTAACCAGACCCCTCTAAAGGCAGAAGCGTTTTCTCTAAGACAAGGAGTTGCCCAATCTATGGAGTTGGGTATAAACAAATTACATATTGAAGAAGATTCTATGAAGATTTAAGAGAATGAGCTAGATCAAGTAAGAATAAGCAAGAACAAGCATGATCAAGCATGAAAAATGAACAAAATATGCAATGACTTGGGGAGCAAGATGGAAAGGAATAATCGGCTATTCTATCCGCCATTCATGGCACATGATCCCAAAACCCTACCACAAAGAGGTAGGTCATAATCCTTTATATAGGTCCCCTACAAGGGTGACATGTGCAAGTCACATGAGCAATGTTCTTATTACAAACAAGACAAAAACATAGAAAGTGCTAAAGGAAAGATGAAAGGAAGCTAAGTGCAGCTGAATGCACTAGCTGATCATTCAAGCATAAGCTCAACATCAAGCTTTGCTTAGGCTAGAAATCTTTATTCTTCATACCCCCCTTCAAGTTGGACTTGGGGGCAAACCAAGAAGTCCCAACTTGCAAGAGAAGAAGTAGTGTTGCTTTTCACCAAGAGCTTTTGTGAGTATATCAGCTAACTGAACACCTGTTCTGACATGTTGAGGGTGAATAAAGCCTTCCTGCTGCTTCTCACGCACATAGTGACAATCTATCTTCAAGTGCTTTGTTCTCTCATGGAATACAGGGTTTTATGCTATGTGTATGGCTGATTTACTATCACAGTAGAGAGGAATAGATAAAGGAACATGCATCTTGAACCTCTGTAAGATTCCTTCAACCCAAACAAGCTCACTAGAAGTGGTGGACATACTTCTATACTCTGCTTCAGCAGATGATTTAGAGACAGTAACTTGCTTTTTTGTTTTCCAAGAGACTAAGGCTTCACCAAAAAATACACAATAACCAGTTAGAGATTTTTCACTGAATTGGCAAGCACCCCAATCTGCATCACAATAAGCTGAGAGAATCATGGATGACTCTCTAGGATAATAAAGACCTGTAGATAAGGTCCTCTTCAAATATCTCACTACATGAATGGCTGCATCAAGGTGTGGTTGTCTTGGTTCAACCATAAATTGACTTAGGTGTTGAACAGCATAAGATATGTCAGGTGTAGATAAATTGAGGAATAATAACCTCCCAACAAGTCTCGTGTATCTCTCAGGATCTGGCAATATCACACCACTGTCTATGGACAATTTCAAACCTCTTGGAAGAGGAAATAGAGCAGGCTTGCAATCCATCATTTGACAATCTTCAAGAATGTCAATGATGTACTTTCTTTGATGCAGTGTTGTACCCTTCTGATCATGCATGATTTCCAAGCCAAGAAAATATCTTGCCTGCCCAAGATCCTTTATAGTGAAGGCTTCATGAAGAGCCTCCTTAGTCTGATTAATAGCAGTGATATCATCACCAGTAAGTAACAAGTCGTCTACATAGATTAATGCAACCACAATTCCATTAGGAACCTGCTTAATGAACAAAGAATAATCTTCAAGGGATTGAACATAGCCCAAGCCGACTAAGAACCTGCACAGCTCTGTGTACCACTGCCTTGATGCCTATTTCAATCCATAAATGGATTTCTTTAGCCTGCACACTTGCCTAGGCTTGCCAAGAGCACTGTTCTAAAAATCGCGTCTAGGCGTCGCCTGGGCACCGCCTAGGCGCTAGGCGACCCCCCTCCGCCTAGAGCTAAATGGCCGCCTAAGCACGCCTAGGCGTTCGCCTTGACCGCCTGGGCGCCGCCTAGGCGCTAGGTGGCCCCTTACCGCCTAG
This sequence comes from Persicaria tinctoria, assembly GCA_037127255.1. Lineage (NCBI taxonomy): Eukaryota > Viridiplantae > Streptophyta > Magnoliopsida > Caryophyllales > Polygonaceae > Persicaria > Persicaria tinctoria. Next base: position 7,049,324 of record JBANSL010000011.1, on the reverse strand, counting down.
GATCCGCCTAGCGCTTTTTAGAACACTGGCCAAGAGCATATCCTTCAGGAGGTTTCATGTAAACCTCCTCTTCAAGCTTTCCATGTAAGAAAGCATTGTTCACATCAAATTGATGGAGCTTCCATTTCTTGACAGTTGCAACAGCTATCAAGATTCTCACAGTGGAGAATTTTGCCACATGAGAAAAAGTATGTTTATAATCCTTCCCTTTGATCTGATTATATCCCTTAGCCACCAATCTGGCCTTGTATCTTTCTATGGTGCCATCTGGTCTATATTTAATCTTATAGACCCACTTACTCCCAATAGCTTTCAAGGTGGGAGGAAGATCAACTAGATCCCAGGTGTCATTTCTCTCTAGAGCCTGGATCTCAATATCCATTACCTCTATCCAGTTGTTGTTCTGTATGGCCTGGTTATAACTATAAGGCTCAGGTTCAACTACCATGCAAGCAAAAGATTTCAATGCTCCCCAATCATGATCAAGTTTGTCACCAAGACATTCTGCAATGAAGGACTGAGATAAGGAGTTTCTTTGTCTTCCATGCCTACAATCATAATCCTGCAGTCTTCTAGGAGCCACATGTTGCCCAACAGATCTCCTCAAAGGAGGGAATTCATTTAAGTCTTGCAAAATCTCAGCTGACATTTGGCCATTACTGCCTTCTGATTCTAAAGAATCTTGAATTTGAGAGGGAAGAGGAGTTTGGCCAGTACTAACCTCATTATCTGCTATGAATGTTGGTGAATTGCTTCCCTGAGCATTAATAAAATGGTGATCAACAAGATCCCCATCTACAGCTGGATTGACAAGAGGTAAAGATGGTCTGATCTCTGTACTTTCTGCACCACCTTTAGGTTGCTCTTTGTAAGGGAACTGATCCTCTCTAAAAATTACATCTCTGCTAACAAACATTTTTTGTAACTCCATATCCCAGAGTTTATATCCTTTCTGACCAAAAGGATATCCAAGCATCACACTCTTCCTTCCCTTTGCTTTCATCTTATCTCTTTTGTCATGACCCACTGGTGCATAACATAGCCAACCAATGAGTCTGTCATCATAACTTGCTAGCTTATTGAACAACTTTTCATGAGGAGATTTCCAGTTAAGGACTTCAGTAGGCATCTTGTTAATAAGGTGAGTAGCTGCAAGCACACACTCTCCCCAAAATTTCATGGGTAGGCATGCATGTATTCTTAAACACCTTGTTGTCTCTACAAGGTGCCTGTGTTTCCTTTCCACTCTCCCATTCTGTTGGGGAGTGTAAGGGATGGTTTTCTGGTGAATAATTCCTTTAGAAGCAAACATGTCAACACACTGCCTCTGCACAAATCCTGTCCCATTGTCAGTCCTCACACACTTGACTGAACTGTTAAACTGAGTTTCCACATATGCCAGAAAATCACTTATAGCTTTAAAAACCTGTAGTTTACTCTTCAATAGTAAAGTCCAGGTTACCCGGGTGCAATTATCAAGGATAGTTAAAAAATAAGAGCAACCATCATATGTAACACATTTATATGGACCCCATAAATCCATATGCAATAGATCAAAAGGCCTTTTGGCAATATTCACACTTCTCTGAAATGGAAGTCTATGATGCTTAGATAAAGAGCAAGATTCACAATCAAAATTATCCATAACTGAAGAACTGAACATCTTTAAGTGTCCGAGCTTAGCCATAGCAAAATCTTCTTAGATCCAGGGTCTTGGAAATAGCAAGAAGATTTTGTAAATATGGCTATAAGATCAGTTTCATCAAGGATTTTTCCAACTGAAAGCAATCTGTGTTTGAAATCAGGCACCAGCAAAACATCACTCAAGTTAATCCCATCAATCAACTGCATATGTCCTTGCTCAGTAACAGACTTAATTGAACCATCTGGTAGTCCAATATGAATAGGTTTGTGTAAACTTCTTTTTCCATGTAAATTATGAGACTCAGACACCATGTGATATGTAGCCCAAGTATCCACTATCCATTCATTCATAGGCCTTTCTGTCAAGACAACATTTACATTATTAAAAGGTAGCATACCTGCAAAATTAGCAGATGAACCATTGCTGCCTTCCATTTGATTATTTCCTCTCGTTTTCTTGAGAATTTCCCGATACACAACATTAACCATTGCTGAGTCTATGTTCCCTCTTGCATCATCCTCAAGAGGATTGTTTTGCATTTTAGAATCCATAGAACCAGCTGCATTTGCAGATCTCCTCCTAGTGATCCACTGCTTGAATTATTCTTCTCTTTCTCTTTGAGATCCTTGAACCATTCAGGTATGCCATCCAATTTGAAGCATTGCTCAGCCAGATGCCCTTTCATTTTACAATAAGTGCAAGTAGAGTTCAGCTTAATCCTCTTCAGTTCCTTACAGTCTCTCACTTCTTTCTTAAATGGAGCAACACCACCACTAGATGGCTTGTACTGATAGCTATTTCCTCCCCTGTTAGCAACCATAGCACTGGAATCTGCATTCATGCCTTGAGAATATGCCTTGTTAAGGCTAGGCAAAGGATCAGTGGCTAAAATAGAGTTCCTAGCAGCATCATATTTCTCATTAAGACTCATTAGCAACTGCATAAGCCTGTTACGAGATTCAATCTCAGAGAATTTCTTCTTCAAATCACAAGTACATCCAGCTAAAGCACCACAAGCACACTTTGGCATACATTCTAAAACCTACAGCTCATCCCAGTTCATTTTGAACATGTTATACAGATCTGCAAGGCTCATATTTCCCTGCACAATATTCCCAAGCCTCCTCTTGATTTGGAAAATAAGAGGTGCATTTGTTTGTCCAAACCTTTCCATAATATCATCCCATAAAAGTTTAGAAGAATCCTGAAACATGAATCCTTCAGCAATATTTTTAGACATTGAATTCAATAACCAACATATAACCATGTAATCTGCTCTTATCCATTTCTCCAAATCAGCATGACCCACAGCAGGTCTAGCACAAGATCCATTAATAAAACCAATTTTACACTTAGCACCAAGAGCCATGATAACACCTTTGCTCCAAGTCATATGGTTGCTTCCATCAAAGGGAATTGGAACAAGCTGAGCACCTGGGTGATCTGAGTTCGACAAGAACAAAGGATCACCTGAATTTAGTGTTTGATTGGCCATATCTTCAACAAATCTGTCCTCAGTATTAGAGTTTCCAGCAGCAGCAACAGTGAACATAAGCAATGCATCAAATAATGAAAGAAAACGAGCAGATTACCTCCCAAGAACAGCCTCAAGCTCTGATACCATATGAAGATTTAAGAGAATGAGCTAGATCAAGTAAGAATAAGCAAGAACAAGCATGATCAAGCATGAAAAATGAACAAAATATGCAATGACTTGGGGAGCAAGATGGAAAGGAATAATCGGCTATTCTAGCCGCCATTCATGGTACATGATCCCAAAACCCTACCACAAAGAGGTAGGTCATAATCCTTTATATAGGTCCCCTACAAGGGTGACATGTGCAAGTCACATGAGCAATGTTCTTATTACAAACAAGACAAAAACATAGAAAGTGCTAAAGGAAAGATGAAAGGAAGCTAAGTGCAGCTGAATGCACTAGCTGATCATTCAAGCATAAGCTCAACATCAAGCTTTGCTTAGGCTATGAATCTTTATTCTTCATAGATTCCCTAATAATCATAAATCACCTTAAAAAGCAAACCACATGCCCTTGGGAAATCGAAATGACTATGTCAGACACTAAAACCCTTCTGTCAAGAGTGAGAGATGTGTCTTTCTCTCACATACCCCATGATGACAATAGAGTAGCTGATAAGGTTGCATACATTTGCCGCTATGTCAGGGGTCTCGACATCTATAACGATATAGGTCTTCAAGACCTCATCCGTAAGGATGCTCCTCGGGTAGGTTCTCCACCCGATTTTTTACCTAATAAAAAAAAAAAAATATGTCCGATATTAAAAAAAAAAGTAACGAACGAATCAAAGATCCATTCAATATAATGAACGAATCCATGATATTCTTATGTGGGTACGTAAGGAGTGTCCACATTGCACCATTCAACCACTGTGCCTAGGTTTGTAGCTCAAAATGCAGCCATGAACCTAGGTAGCTTCGTGTATGATTCCTCCTAGTCACAGTAAATCTCCACAACAACTTTCTGTTTTTTCCTTTCATGCTTTCATGTATGATACACATACCCCATACATTTTTTTCAAATGCTTGATTATGGTGTTTGGCTTTGTGTCATGATCATTGCGGAGAAACCCGTGAATCACACCTCTAATGAAAGTTGAGATGACATTGCGACTATCCGTCACGTGCATCCATAATTGTCCTCCCTATCACATACGACTGTGTACCAATATGGACCTGTATTCGTTGTCTGGTACAACTTTCTCATTTGCACGCTACCTCCATATAAGCATCCTCCTCCTCCTTAGACTCTTTCAAGGCGTCTTCGTGATCAAGATCGGACCAAGAGTGTCGTCATATATCTCATTCACTTCTTCAACCCCCTCATGACAATGTTATTATGGTCATCCATCCTATATTATCATTCACAAAAAGTTAGTTTATCAGAAAGATTATACATTTTCACTAATCCTATCAACATTTGAAAAACATTTCAATTAACCATGATAATAACTACATAATCCTAGTAACCCCATCATTTAATTCAATAAATCCCATCAACAAAAACTAATTACATTTTTCAAGACATGAACAAAAATATACGGAGTAACATTCAAATAAGATCGAGAAACTTACCTTAACTGACCTGTGACCAAATATGGGAGAATGTATAGATAGTAAGAGAAATAGTTTTACACCGTTAACGTCATTATTGAGAGCTTAGGCGAGCTTGGGTGAGAGAAAACGGGTAAGAGAAGACAAATCTCATGATACTCTAACAATAAATAAAACCTTTTTTTTATATATAACGAACAATAAACAAACCTAAAATACCTTCTTCTTTTTTTTATAACGAACAATAAACAAACCTAAAATTTATGGTCAAGCTTATACTCGATCCTATTATGGCTTTGCTATTCGTACGGCCGAATTTCACAATCCGTACAATGTTGATATCGAAAACCGACACTGGTGGTCTGCCTACTTGGGAAGTCGGCATCGGCAGAGGAGACGACTTGATCCAACGGCATTTGTGAGCTAGCTAGTATTCGTTATTAAGAAATGTCCAATCACATCATTGAAATTGACAATGCAGCAGTGATAGCTCTCTTTAGTTCCTAAATAGTCATTTAATTAAATCTAAGTATATGGCATTTCTTATATTAGCTAGACTAGATGTATGTGGTGTATGAATTTTTAAACAAAATAGGAAATAAATGTCTTGTAAAGAAGCATCATCCACCTAGATTTGCCGGCATTTGTGAGCTCTTTATCACTAGATCTCTTACTCTCCCACATCAAATGTTGGCAATTAAAATATGTTCCAATAAAATTGATAAATAATTTCATAGTTTGAGTTCATAAAAATATATATAAAATCCAGAACAACTTAATCCAAATTAAGTTAATGACTGGGATATAAAATTCATCCATCTTTATAATTTTATAATATCATTTTTCGCCCATTTAATTAGTAATTATGAATATGATAAGTTAAATTTTACCAAGTTGAAGTTTCTAGATCGAGTTAAATTTTCTAGGAGTCGAAACATTTTGTTTTTTGGTTAAAAGTCGAAAGATTTTGTAAGATATGTTATTATTTGGAGAAATTTCCTTATATTATATACTAGGATTCATGTGATATTAGGTTTCAAATTGAATTTGGTATGGAAGATTTGCACGAATAAATGCAAACTCAACCTATTTAACAATAGTTGGTTAAAAGCCAAAACTAGTTAAGAATTCTGGCTTTTAAGGTTAATAATTTAAATGATAGAATTCATAACCACTTAAGATATAAAAATTAATTATAATAATCAATAGACACATAGGAAGACACGTGGGTAACTATGGATAAAGTCATTGTTCAACGTGGTTTAAATATATTGTATCATCATTAACTGACGTAAACTTAATATTTAATTTAATTTATGATATCAATTATCTAGAAAATCCTGAACGATTGTTTTCCTTATTATAACCAGATTGTTTAATTTATTATAAGAATTTTAGAATTTATATAAGATATGAAGTTAATCACAATTTTTTCCGTAAGAATAATCGCCATTTTCCCGTAAAAATACTTTATAAATTTTCCCGTAAGAATCTTACATATTATATTCAATCATTTTATTATTATAATGGATGGGTATATTATATTCTATTCAAAATTTCGGTATTAGGATAATGGATGAATTAAATAATTATTTAAAATTCGATTAATGGTAGCATAGTAATATGGTCTTACATATAAAACTCATCTTTAAACCTAAAAAATCAATCCTTTAATTAAATTATTGAAATTAAACGTAGATAAATTGATTAGACAATTGTATGACATGGATTAAAGTGATTGGATATTCATTAATTGACGTGTTAAAAAACCCGGGCTAGATTGCACCAGAAAATTACACGTAAGCGAATCGCACCAGAACCCGCCACATAGGATTTCCACGCCTCTGTTTTAGTATTATATATATATATATATATATATATATATATATATATATATATATATATATATATATATATATATATATATATATATATATATATATATATATATATATATATATATATATATATATATATATATATATTGATGATTGAATTGATTGATATTGATTGATGGTTGAGATTGTCACATAAATTAAATTATTTTCCCAACTTGATGGATCTATAACCAACATGCTAGAATGGGGGGTTTGGACAAGATTGTCTATAAAAGCATGTATGTATGATAACCACAAACCCAATTGAGAATTGAGAATCTTAACTAGGGTTCGTTTGGTTGAATGCGGGAAGTACAATTTCCGGGAACTTACTTCCCATGAATTGAATTCCCGTGAAATGCACTTCTCATGAATTAAACAAAGTTGTTTGGTTGAATTTTGGTTTTTAGTGGTATAAGAGGGAAATAAATAAATTCATGTTAAAAAATGGGGGAAGTTGAACTTACCTAGTCCCTCCTAGGTAAGTGAACTTCCTACGATTTGTAGGAATTGAAATTCCTGGGAAGTTGAATTCCTGTATTATTCTGTCAACCAAACACAGGAATATATCCTACTTCCTGGGTTTTTTAACTTCTTGTGTTTTTAATTGACTAACCAAACGAGGCCTAAGAAAAAAGAAAAGAAAAGAAACATATAGAACTAGTTGAGAATTAAGAGAGAGAAAGAGATGGAGAAGATAGAAGCAGACATAGTGATAGTTGGAGCTGGAATTGCTGGTCTCTCCACCGCCGTCGGCCTTCATAGGTATTCCATCCTTTCCTTATTTTTCTACGGGGCTACTATTTGGTACATTGAAAATGTCGCCTATTGTATGGTGCCGACGATGTTTTCAAATTAAAACCGTGAGAAGTTTAGGTGGTCACGGTTTCAGAAACCATGAGGAGGTCTTGTAGCCACGGTTTTAGAAACCGTGAGAATATTGTCCTAAGTAAAACCAATAAAGTATTAAAGTAGGTTTTTAAAAAACTATCACTACAGCTTTCCAAATCGTGAGTCAGTCAATCCGACATGTTTTTTTTTAATCTTTATCTCTTATTCAACCGGTGATCGAAAAGCTAGGGAAGCAATTCCCTGTGTTTGCGCAAGCATTTGGAAACTTGCTGTTAGAACTGTTATTCGAGTCGAATGAGACGAGTATTGCTTGTTCATATTCAGCTCGTTTAGAAACGATTCGAGTCTAAATTTAAACTCTAGTTTAAAAATGTGCTCATATTCAGCTCAATTAGAAAATGATCGAGCTTGAGCAGAGTTTTTTTCGAGTATTAAGCAGCCCTATTTGCTCACAACATATGTCCTAGCTAGGTGCATCGATTAATGTCACAATTACTTATTACATATGTAAAAAAAAAACACTTGTTTTCAATAGAAAAAGAGTTTTAAATTCAGGATTTTTTTTTTATCGATCGATCTTATTTGATCAGAAATATATTTAATGGATTCCATATTGTACAGGTTGGGTTGTAAAAGCCTAGTGTTAGAAACATCGGAGAATTTGAGAGTGACCGGATTTGCTTTCACTTCTTGGAATAACGCTTGGAAGGCACTCTCGACGCCCAAGACAACAAGCGTAAGAAGGATATATAAGATTCTAAATTTGGAAAGATTCCCTATAAAAAAAAAAAGATCGACCTTAATAATTTAATTAAGAGGAGCTAAAGTAATTAAGAGAAGAGCTAAATTGGGAAAGATCTTAAATGGCGATTAAATATATTTTTACTTAAATATACATTAACAAAAGAATAATTACAATTTACAAGAACTAATTTAACACAAGTATTATTGCTACTGCAGGTTGATAGTCACATCTGCAATTTCTGGAAAAATAACTTCAAAAATTCCACTAATTGCATCAAACAAAGGAGAAAGGTACGTATACAAGAAAATGATATTATAAAGCTAAATTTAAATAAATTGATCAAGTACGTTAAAACTAGTAATTTTGCTAATCAATGATTTACCCTGAATGTGGAAAACAAAATATAGCGATTATGAAACAAGGTGCTTGGAAAGAAAGATGCTGGTTGAAACCCTCGCAAATACACTATCAAGGGGAAGCATAAGGTTCTCTTCTAAAGTGCTTTCCATCGAAGAATCTGTTCACCACTCGAAGCTCCTTCACCTTCATGATGGCACCACCATAAAAACCAAGGTAAGCTCCATCATCTTAGATCAAAGGTTTTGATAGGCGAGGACTCGATATCGTTAGGCTCTGTTTGACAACAGTACGTAGCTTTTCCGAGCTTATGGTTTTGATATTATATAGTTTTAAATGAAGTAAATATAAGATTTTAGTTTGATTACCTTTTGAAATATAAGTTTTTCAACAGCTATTCACCCATGTTTTTAGAAGCTTTTGTTTTTTTTATTCACAAGTTTTCATCAGCCACTCCAACAACTAGGTTTACTAAACACCGCACTAGCTTATAAACCAATTAATATTTAACAAAAATAATTCATCATCTTCAGTTATTCCATCAGCTTCAGCTACATTTTTGACAAACATAATTGATGACGCTATATATCAATGTGTGCGACCGAGCAGGTTTTGATCGGATGTGACGGAATCAACTCGATTGTGGGAAGATGACTTGGGCTAAAAAAGCCACAAGCAGTCGGAAAATCGTCAATTAGAGGGTTTGTGAGGACACCAACTGAGGCAAAGTTGATGCAGTTCATGGGGGATGGAGTCAAATATGGGATTGCACCCATCAATGACAATAGCCTTTATTGGTTCCTTACTTTCATCCCTTCTGGATGTACCGGTAAATTAAAGTTACTCCTTCCATTCATTTATCGACGCAATTTCATAGAGTCATTCAATCTGAATGCTAATTAAATAAGAATCAACCAGACGAATATGTGGGAGAAAAACCTGCGAAGATGAAGGAGTTCGTGTTGAGCAAGATCGGAAAGGGCTCTGAGAAAGTAAGAGAACTCATGGAGAAGACTGAATTACATGAAATCATATGCTCTCCTCTCAAGTTCAGGCTCCCATGGGAGGCCCTTTGGGGAGACATAACAAAGGGCAACGTCTGTGTGGCCGGCGATGCGCTCCATCCCATGACTCCGGATCTTGGGCAGGGTGCTTGCTCGTCACTCGAGGACGGGGTCGTCTTGGCCCGGTGCCTCGGACGAGCAATGCTGGCCCGAGAAGATGGGGATGGCGAAGAGGAGGGGTATCGAAGGGTTGAGAAGGGGTTGAAGGAGTTCGCCAAGAAGAGGAGATGGAGGGTGTTTATGCTCATGGCAACTGCGTATGGAATAGGGTTCATAGAGCAAGGAAGTTGGAAGTTATTGCAGCCGTTGAGGGACTTTTTAGCGCCTTTTCTCAATTGGATGACACTCTTCATGGCTGACTATGATTGTGGAAAGCTCGTAATTTAATTTATATATTTTTAATTATTATTTTAATTAATATTGCTTGAGAGTATTTGGTATTTGTTTGAGCACGTACTATAAGTGATTTTTTTTTACAATATGCAAATATTTGGAGTATGCTACAGAAATCGTAATAAACTACCAAGATCATCCTTAAGGATGATGGAGTACAGATCCCTATTAAGAGGGGAAGTAGTCCTAATACAGTTGATACCTTTTTCTGCTATATAGTCTGCTACCTTATTAGCTTATCTAAAACAATGACTAAACTGAATATTATCAAAAGCACCAGCCATAAGTCTGATCTTCTCGACTTGATGTATAATTTTCCAAGGGGAATTGTGTTCTCTTTTGATTGCCTTGATAAACGTCTGATTGTCACCTTCAATAATAGCCTTTTGGATTCCTTTTCTGATTGCCTGTTGCATTCCTACAATGATCGCTTTATCTTTGTTTATTGATATTTGTAACTATTGTGTGAGCTAAATTTGTTGGGTGAGGAGGTTCTATATTTTTTTTAAAGATATCATTATTTCTAGTTTCCTAAATAGATTTCCATATGAAACCTAGATCTTGAATTATAGCTTTATCTTTGTTTATCGATAAGATGTCACAGATTGATCTATTATTGTCTACCTGGTTAAGAAGAATCTTACCACAAATTATTTCATAATGCTGAATAAGACTTTTAGCAAAGTTACAATTTATTAGTAAATGTGTAGCATCCTCATCTTGACAGTGACAGAGGGAGCATTGGTCTGGAACTCTGTTGCAGTATTTGTTTAATCTCTAAGTAGTAGGGAATCCATCCACTAATATTTTCCATATAAGGTTATTGATTCTGGGCGGCAGATTGATTTTCCAAATCCATTTCAAATCATTTATAACTTGATGATTATCGTTACTATTTAGTAGACTTGTTTATTTGGTCGTGAAAATACCATCTTTTTCCAATTTCCAAATCAGTTTATCATTAGTATTCCAAGTTGGAATTTGTATTTGCACTATTTGATTAATAATATTATTTGGGAATAGTCTCTGGAGGAGGGGCAAATTCCATTCTCTTTGATTGTCTATTAGTTGTGCTACTTTCATATTTGGATCCTCAGAGTTCTGGTATTGTTATAATGTTATATTTTCGATCCAAGGATCCTTCCAGTCATTTATTTGCTCACCATTTCCTATTAACCATTGAAGTCATTTGTTGAATTTTTCCCTTAAGGATAGTAGTCTCCCAAATTGCCATGATGTATGTTGACGATCCCTTTCATTTATATATACTTGAAGACTGTACGTATTTTTCTTTAATAATTTTGACCCAGGTGCTATTTGGGTCTGTATGGATTTTCCAAAGAAGTTTCATCCGTAATCCTTCATTTAAGTATTCCGCTTTTCTGATTCCAAGACCTCCTTCATTTTTATTTAGGTTGACATATAGTGTCCCATCTTATTAGCGGTGTGTATCTTTCTTGTTGTAGTTTTTTCCAGAAAAAGTTTTTATTTATTTGGTCTAATTGGTGAAGTATCCCTTTTGGTAATAAAAAGTTCTGCATTAGATAGTTGGTTTTTGAGTTTAAATTTGATTGAATTAGAGTAACTCTTCCAGCTTGAGATATAGAAGAGGATTTCCATTTTGATAGTTGCTTCTTCAGATTTTGTATGGCTTCTTCGAAGACACAATTTTTAACTCTACCATTAACCAACGGGATTCCCAGGTATTTTTCAATTGTTTTTTATATAGGTATACGCATTTAAAGGGCAAGAGATCTAGCTGTCGCATGATTGAGATTTTTAGAAAATTGAATAAAGCTTAGCCCAAACAATTAGAAAAATCATTGAGCATGTTCTGGATGGTATTAAGACTCATCTGGGAGGCTTTGGAAAAGATTAGAGTATCATTCGCAAAGGTTAAAAAAAGGTATGGGGGTTCCATTTTTTGTTAGTTTAACACCAATGAGAGGATAATCTTTTAGAGCTTCTTGATGTAGTTCTCTAGCCAACACAACAAAAGTAGGGAGAACAATACAACAAAAGCTAAACTTAACATGATTCTTGCACAGCTTCCAAACAGAGTCTTCATTGGTAACACCTATCATGGCTAATTCTTCTTCTTCCTGGATTTCTTGTTGGCGTGGGAGGAGGCTTCATTGTTGTCTTCTTCATCTTTACGCTTGGATTGCTCAAGGTTGTTCATGGTGGCATCATCATCATCTTGCCCAATAACAATGTCGCCCATCTTTTTAACAACTGAATTGCCAAATCTTAGCGAGTGGTAGGAGTCATCAATATCATTACCAGAATCAATCATCCTGCCTTTAGCCTGAGCTCTAGCCATTAAATCCTTGGAGGTCTCAACATGGATAGGAGGAGTGATAATATTGGTGTTGACAGTGGATTGGATAGTGTGAAGGACAGACGGAGGAATGGTGAAAGGAGGGGTGGAGGACTCACCAGTAAGCTTGGCCACATGAGCATTGTTTAGGTTAATGAGATGAGAGATAAGCTCATTGGGGTAACTGAGCATCCCCATTGTTTGGGTAGGAATCTTAGGATTGAGAGATGGAAAGGTGTTCAAAGTAAGGAGACCAAAATCACCAGGACGAGAGATCATGCTTTGGGAGACATTGAAGTCAGAGGCTTGATTGTAGGGAGTAAAGGCACTAGCAGTGGTGACAATTCTGTTATCATTCTGAATGAGGGTTGTCTTCAAGAACAAGATTAAACTTCCTAGGCCTTGGTGCATTTAGAAGGCATTGATCATAGTGATGATCATAGCCCCCACAACAACCACAGCCGTTAGAGAAGTCTTCATACCAGATTCTCAACCTTATAATTTCAGTTTCAGACTTACGAACATTGACAAAGGTAGTGAGAGTAGATAAACGGTAGACATTGACACAAGCACGAGCAAACCCGAGCTTGTTCCTTATGTTTGAGACTTGATCGATCTTGATGAGAGTTCCCACTGCACCAGCACTGAGGATGTTGGAGATGGCTTTTGCAGTGTAGAACTGATGCGGTGAGGAGGGGATTCTCACTCACAAATCAGCACTGGTGGTGTCTTCATCCATAGGGTTGAAAGTGTCTGACCAAGGGTAGAGAGCTAGGAGAGTACCTTGAACATGATAGGGTCTGTTGGTCACTTGGTCCAGGCTACAGCTTGGTCTTCTCTATTGGCAAATCTAAAGATAAACCAATCATTGCCAATAGTATCGACTCCCCAGCTACCTTTGAGATTTTTGCATTCACCTTTAAGTTTACCAGCTACGAGTTTGAGATCAACAAAGGCTTGGACAAATCTTCCAACAAGGCTGTAATCGGTAAGTTTGTGGTGGAGATCCTTAACACCCGGGATAGTGTAAGGATCTGAGACAATAGGAGAGTTAGGATTAGGATCAACAACATGGGTTGAGCTGATAGAAATAGCATGAGTAGGGTGTTGATCAGAGCCCTGTTGGTTAACATTTTTGGTTTTCTCCAACCCCAGTAAGAGCAGGATCAGAAACGTGAGTTTGATTTGGGACAAGATCAAAGGTAATGCCTTATCTGGTAGTGTTTATGAGCGCTTCTACAAAAGAGGCTTGTTGATCCATATTAACAGAAGAGATTAACTGGATCAGATTGGAGAAGAAGAAGTAGAGGATGTGCAGATTACAGCTCCAACAAGTATAGGTATTTATAGTACTTCTAATAAGAGAGACATTAGCATTTTGAACAATAACTCTACCGTGATTAATAGATACTAAATGCATAGGGAGAATCGATTTACTAGGCGTAATCATACCTTTCATCTTGGTGTTGCTTTGCATGCCATTTCAGATTTTCCAATTAAGCAGTCCCGATTCAATTTACTTCCAATTGTTTGCTTGTGTTCTTGGGTAAACTCAAAGGATTGCTTCCTTATAGATTGTTTGATCCCTGACACCAAGAGAGCGCCAATAAACCGCCCCTCAACCGTCTCCAGTTGGCCACTGATATTCCTTGCATGCTCATAATGAACTCTACTTTTGCAATTAATAAGAGGATTAGCTATGCAATTAGAGTTAATACTAGCATTGGTAAAGCAAGTGTAGCTGTAATGGTGTTTAAAATTTTGATTGTAAAGTTTAAAGAGGATGAGAAAAGATCCCCGCCTGCAAAGGTTATGCAAAAGGTTTGAATCTGTGGGAAACGAGAGCAAATCTCCACAAGATCTGTTGTTGTTACTCATCTTTTGATCAAAGATCAAAGGAGTTTTATTGTTACAGAGGTTATCCCAGATTTGGTAGTGAAGTTTAGGGGAAAAGGTTTTGCTGTGAGGTTTGGGAGGCAAGATCTGAGCGTTAGTATTGGATTGTGAATGGTAGAGTACCCAGGAGGGGACGCTCAACCTAAAGCAAGCACCACCCTCAAGGTCGAGAGGCCATCGGCGAGACCCCATAACCACTAAAGGCCACCAGAGGAGGAAGAAGGGAAATTTTTGAGAGCGTTTTTAGGAGTCTCTAATCCTTATTAACATGTTACTTCTTACGTACTATAAGTTCTTGTCAATTCAAAGTGTGTCAATTCAACTGAATAACTTAATTGTTATTATGAGATCAAGCCTATAGCTATATGTCTAATTACTAAATAAATTTAAATTTGTCAGTGTTAATAGGCATTGAATTAGGATGTAGGTAACGCATTGTTGCCGAACCACGTAAATCTCTGTGTCCTTCTTTGTCTGTTATTATTCTCGTTATAACAAACTGGTATCAGAGTCGGGTTCGGGGTGGCCCGGCTGCACCGAAGATTGAGATGAACTCCACATCTGTATACGGTGACGTTAGTCAAATCCGTTGCGTGGGGGTCTCAATTCCATCTGGACTAGACTTATGATGGATTCACAAGTGAGAGGGGGATTTGTTAGGACACTTGTGAATCCCACACCGAAAGTGAGAGGATTCCGAACCTAACATATAAGTGGATGGGCTACTCCACCTAATGTCAATTGGTTTTGGAATGATGCCCCAGCCTAGCTTATATGTTGGGCTTTCTTGTCGAACCCAACAAGACTTCCCACCAACAGTTAGTATTTGGACATTCATACCCACATGTCTCTTGTTTGGCTGGAAGGAATATTATAGCATTAGCTAGTGCATATCTTATCCGCGCATGAGAATATGTAATAGAATATTTTAAAATTACATCTAAAATCTAAAAAAAATGACAAATATAATTAAATTATAATGTGGGAATTATAAACTAATAGCGGTCAAAGTTTACGGGATAAAATAAAAAATTAATCTAGATATAAATACTTCATTATACCAAAAAGAACATAGATATATATAAAATACAACTATCAAACAATTATTTTGGATATAAATAATTCTTTCCATGAAAAAGTAATATAAATATAAATAAAATAGCACATATCAAATTATTTATCTATTAATAATTTTGGTAAGTATGGCTATGAAATAATGTTGATTTATATTTTTATCAATTAACTAAAATATATATAGATAGACTGTGACTTATGATAACTTTTTATAAATTATGATATTATATTATTTTGATAATTTTTTTGGCGAGAATTTTTTTCCATAAAGTCAACCACAACACGTCATGATATTATGCATCGGTATTAGACTTAACTAGATCATTATATGAGCTGTCAACCAAGTCAAATCGATTAGTTACGTCTACAAATTATTGATTGATATTGATATTGATAATTGATTGACGTAGAGTGTCAATCCCTTCAACCCATAACAATTGTGAACGTTTTTACTTCATCCATTCGCCAAAACATGTGGTTTACTATCCACACACGTTTTTTTAGGATAATAAAAGCTGTATATAAATATCCATTTTTTATATAACAAGTTCGTAATTATTAATAGTAACTATAAAATTGTTAAAAATCGTTATAAAAAATTACAGCTTTTATCCCCTAAAAAATGATGCGTGAATAGTGAAACGATAGGTAAACCGTCAATACAAACAATACACAATAACACAAGTTATCAATGAAGAAAAAAAAACACTATCAACCCATACAAAACATCAACCAGCAGAGAGGTCGATGGAGAGCCAAGACACGCCACGAGTGCCAACAAAGTGGGAGAGTGCAAAGGCTCACGGGCCTTCACGGCAGTACCCCAACTGGAGAGGGCGACTCTTGAGGATGTGTGGATCACCGACGTTGCTCCCACCTAGATGAAGGATCTTCGAAGACCATAAACACAACCACGATCCATTCTCGATCAAATAGGAAGCCCGATACTGCAACCCGGCACGAAGCAAACACAGCCACACCGAAGCACCGACCCAAAGCCAGAAGATGGACAAAGACGGGCTAAAAAGGGAAAATCAATCAGTCGTTGGAATTGTGAATGGAGCTCCTGAAACAAATAAGCATGTTTGGGGAACACAATTATTCCATATATTATTTTCCAGTCCTTAACGGAGTTTAGTATACGCCTTTTCAAGCAGGTTTGGAGCCCTCGAGGGATTTTTATAATTTATCTATACATATAGATATATAATTGAGAAAATATATCTATATCTATAAATAAAAATCTATTCCAAATATATACGAAAGTTTATTGATTTTTTTATTTTATTTAATACCAAACCGGGCTTATTTGGGC
This sequence comes from Persicaria tinctoria, assembly GCA_037127255.1. Classification (NCBI taxonomy): domain Eukaryota; kingdom Viridiplantae; phylum Streptophyta; class Magnoliopsida; order Caryophyllales; family Polygonaceae; genus Persicaria; species Persicaria tinctoria. The sequence continues at coordinate 7,032,695 of JBANSL010000011.1, read as the reverse complement.
CCAAGACAAAGGGACAACCCGAGTTCACCCAAAGGGCCAACCGAGCCCAAAGAAGAACAAGGGCAAAGAACACGGCCTTGAGCACAGATAGAGCACTTCGCAACGTCGGTTGCCGTTGAATAGCCCCCAAAGGAGTAGTAACGATGATGAAATCGGATCAATCCCGCAGGAAACTAGGGACAAGGAGCCTGAGATGTACGACACCAGAGGAGGCTCGAGCGGACTCCGAAAGGGAGGAGGAAATATGGTGGAGCGGCCCCACGAAGGAGAACGTCGGGCTGCAGGTCTCGAGTTGCAGCCTAACCAAGACCGAGAAGACGATCGGAGAGGGAAGGAGGCGACCAAAGTGGGTGGGGAATCTCCCGAAGAAATGACCGAAGTCGAGGTGGTATGTAAGTTTGACGGCACATAACGCAGGCCAACGAAACAAGTTTGAAATCTTTGGTTTTCTTACTCAATTTGCCATAGAGATTGAAGCGGTAGGAGAAGGAACCAGGAAATACCAAAACCCTCAAATCAATTTGGACTCAAATCGAAAAACGAAAGAGGAGTTTCGGATCTAGGGTTTAACTTAATTGGGAAGACGACGCCAGGCAAGGAAGCGGGGTGTGAAACGAATTTAGACGGCCAACGCCGAGATGGAGAGGCCGAGCCCTGAGCAAGGCGGCCAGAGCCGGGGGGGAGATGGAAGGAGGTTTGATGCCCGAGCCGAGGAGAAAGGGATACAAGACCCATGTTAGTCCAACCGGCCGGGATTGATTTTTGCCTTCGGAGAGGTGTTTTCATCCTCTAAAGAGGTATTTTTGAGCCTTTGAAGAGGGCTTTCTAAACATGCTTCTCATGCCAGGTCGGAGACCGGACGGCATTCGACGGAGGTTACTTCAAAGTGGATTCCAACTCCCTCTCTCTAAAACTAGAGAAAGGAGAGAGCTCTCCCAAGGCTTTGGGGGTTGGGCATTCCCTTTCCTCAGGTATTTTCTCCGTCTTTTTTTTATTAGGTAAAGATTCGAGTTCAGGCAAACCTGAAACTCGAAGGCCGACTAGGTTGGCAGATGGAAGACCATCAATACAACCAATACATACAATCACAAGACACTAGAGAAGAGAGAAAAACCCAAACAACCCATACAAACATCAACTAGCAGTCAAAGAACCATGATGAGCCACGGGTGCCCAAGACGAGGGAGAGTGCAAAGACTCACGACAGTACCCCAGCCGAAGAGGGTGACTCCTGAGGATGTGTGGATCAACGACGTTGCCCCCACCTAGATGAAGAATCTTTGAAGACCACGAACACAACCAAGATCCGTTCTCGATCATACAGGACGCCCGATACTGCAACCCGACACAAAGCAAAAGCATCCACACCGAAGCATCGACCCGAAGCCAGAAGATGGATAGATACGGGCAGAAGGGAAAATCAATCAGCCATCGAAAATGGGAACGGTGCTCCCGAAACCAACTAGAAAGATCAAGGAGCACACTAATTATTCAATAAATTATTTTCTAGTCGTTAATGGAATTTAATCTACGTCCACTCGGACGATATTGAAACCTTGAGGGATTTTTATAAATTATATATATAAAGATAAAGAAAGTAATTTTTTACATATATAAATTAAAGTCTATACCAATCTATTTTATTTGAAGAATATATATATATATATATATATATATAACAGATTTGTGTAGATTTTAGCAATTCAGGCTTTTCTTTGGACCCAAATGGACAATCTGGGCCCAAGCCAAAGGACCAGCCGAGCCCGACAAAGACCATGCCAGGGAAGACGCGTCTGGGCATAGAGAAAAGCACGTTGCAACTTCGGCGGCCGCCTTCCAGTCCCAGAATGACCATCAACGAACCCGAAGCAAGGGAGAACGGTGATGAACATGCCCAAGACCGACGGGGATGTACAACACTAGAGGAGAATAGATTGGCGGCCAGAGCTAGATCCGAGAAGGGGATAATGGAGGAGTCAACCCAAAACAACAGAGAGACCGACGATCGGGAGAACACAACCCCGATCCACCCAAATCAAAACGGAACGTCCGAGCGGACTCCGAAAAGGAGGAGGAGAGGTGGTGGATCAGCCCTGCAAAGGGGAAGGGAGCGTCCAGAGCGAAGAAGAAGACCGGGTTGCAGTCACAATCTCATGCTCAATTTGCAATGGAGGTTGAAGAGTTGGGGCAAGGAACCAGGAGAAAACTAAAACCCAAACCAATTTACACTCAATCGAGAAAATGAAAGAGGAATTTCGGATATAGGGTTTAGCGTATATGGGTGGCCAACGCCGATACGATGAGGCAGAGCCCTGTGCTAGGCTGCTGGAGCCGGGGAAGGAGGCGGAAGGAGGACCGAGATCCAGGCCGAGAGAAAGGGGTACAAGACCTTAGTCACTTCAGCCGGTGGGGACTGATTTTTGACCTCCGGAGAGGAGTTTTCATCCTTCGTAGAGGTGTTTTTTAAGCCTCCGAAGAGAGGTTTCTAAGCAAGTTTCTCAAGCCAGGCCGAAAACCAGGCGATGTTCGGCGGGGCGGTAATCTTCGGAGATTCCTGTAGGGTTTTCCGGCTCTTTCTCTCCGTCTTAACAAATAAGTAGCTACAACTTACAAAAAAGAAAAAGAAAAAAAAGAGTACAATAGTTAGTAAAAAGGGTAATTATTAGGGGTGGGCATAAATCCCGCAAATCTCGTCCAGTCCCGCATCCCGTCTTGATCCCGGTGGGATTTAGAGAAAAAAAAATTTCATTCCCGTCCCGATCCAATCCCGCAAAAATTACATGGGACGGGACGCGGGACGAAGAGTTCGAATCCCGCAACTCTCGTCCCGTCCCGCATATATATAATTATATTTAATTAAAATTAATAAAAATATATAAGAATATATTTATATTATACCTTAACATTTATTTAAACCCAAAATTTAAAATAATAATAAAAAACACTATAAATATACTCCTACTGGTTTTTTATGTAATGACTTACTGATTTTTTTATGTTTCCGCTATATACACCCCAAATCCTGCACGTCAATTCCGACGTATAGGGTTAAAGGGGTGATGAAACCGACAATAAAAACATCTGTAAAAACATAAAAATAAAATAAAACACAACAAGTTGGCAAGAAGTAGTAAAAAATCTTCACAAAGGTCATCTCAGACAGATTATCAAGGCCGTCCGCGGATGGACATCCAACGGAAAAAACTGCAAGCTCACTCGAATGAAATCATCCGCGGGTGGAGAAGAAGGGGCACATGGCAGACATGCCCACTCCCCACAAGTAGAACACGTGTCGAGCAACAAACTCCAAGTGGCATGTCATTTGAAGATCACCTAATGCCTATAAAAGCAAGAAATTGCATTAGAGAAACGAGGACTTTTTGGGAAAAAAGGAGGCGGAAAGGAAGAAGAGGGAGAAAGGAGCGGATCAAAATCCAGTAACCTGAGAAAAGAGAGGATAAGAGAGAGGAGAAAAGAAAGAGTAAGTTTAACACATGAGAAGAAACCTCTTTTCGGGAAGAAGGAATTGCTCCGCGGACATAGACCTTTTCTCGCCCTTCGTAAACCTGAAGCTAGAATCCAGAATCTGTTGTTGTTGGTCCTCAAGACAACCAACGGCGGCAGGTAAGCATCTGATTCCCAAATCGTCTGAGGAAAACTCGATAAGGGAATGATCGATCAACATCCATAGCTAGATTGTTCCCGCGACACAGGTTGGGCCGCATCAATTATTATGATGCGGGTCAGGTAAGCCCGTTGGGAATGTTGAAGGCCCCACTGGGTATATTCCCGGGCCCCACTAAAAATGGTGGCCTTTTTGATTTCGAGCTTTTTCACTGGCGCCGTCTGTGGGAACCCCCTCACACTAAGGGGTTCCTCTAGAAATTCTTTATGTTCGATAAAATCAGGCAAAGACCCTCATAACTTTGAAGAAAACAAGGGTCCGCGTCTGAATCTAGAAGTATGAATATGTGCATATGAAAATAAGTCTTTCACTATGGCAGAATTACGACGCTGAAAAATGAGTGATAACCAAAACACCGCGACACAGAGCATGAGCCAAGGGATTCACCAGGATCAGGAGGCCTCAAGCATGTATGTCCCATTGACACCTCAACCTAATCCAGATGGTGAAGTAGGAGACCAGCACCTCGGTACCCCTCCGCATCACCATTACAATCAACATGGATTAGAGGGAGAGCACATACCACAGAATTTTTGGTATTATGAGGCGCATCGTGAACAGCCTAACCCCTTTCAGCAAGAACAATCACAGTACTATTATTATGATCACTAGGGGCAGAATCCGCGTCAACAAGGGAATTTCCATCATGAGGAACAACGTAGAAATTTCGATAGATATTACACTGCATATGACAACCCAGGCAGCTTGAATTATGACTTCCAGAGTCAGGCGATGCCGCGCCAAGCATGGCAGAATGATTAGTGGCAGCATGAGAACAAACACTGACGTGGAGAGAGATCCACGGACGTTTCTACCTCTACAAGGTCCGACTCAGCAGAAAAAAGAGCAGAAGACATACCAGCGATTTTCCCATCGGTATTCACTAAGGAGATCTGTTCCGCGGTAGTGCCAAAAAGGTGGAGGGACGTGAACCTTATGAAATATGATGGAACGACTGATCCCGAAGATCATCTCTGCCATTTTACAACCGCGATAGGGATAAATGAGTACAACGATGCTATGTTATGGCGAACGTTTCCCTCAACCTTGACAAAAATCGCCCTTACCTGGTTCACAAACCTGCCAAAAAACTCCGTGTCCAGTTTTGTCCAGCTGTCCCACATCTTCACATCCCATTTTGGAAGTGTGCGGTCAAGAAAGAAGACCATGCTTGATCTGAATTCCATTAGGCAAGGAGCTAGAGAATCCTTGGGACACTTTTTCACTCGTTTTACTAGTGTGGTGGTGCAAATTCCCAACTTTAATCATGAATCGGCAATCATTATACTCATGGGAAATTTGGCAGAGGGAGACTTCAAGACGTACTTATTTCGGAAGAAACCAACTAGTTACGACAATTTGAGGGAACGGGTGTCAAGACAGATCAAGGCTGAAGAGGCAGTCGCGTCCAGTTCAAGAGCAAATGCATGCAATCAGGGTCTCTTTAGGAAACTCGCAGGAAAATTCAAGAAGGAGAAAGTCAAATCGCCTAGACATCAATCAGAAGTAGTTGATTTTCGTCCTCACCGCGACGAAGTACACATGAATTCTGAAAGAGGCCAAGGGTCTCATCGAAGAGAGGATCATCCGCGGTCCCATCATCCGAGGGAGAACCCCTATAAAGATCAAGAAAGGAGATTTCCACCAAGAAGGGAAGATCGACCCGATCGGGGACTGGATTGGGAGGACCACAACCCCAGATTTGATGACCCTTGTGAACGACAGAACCGTTACCTAGGGCATCAGGACCAACGCAAAAATCCCCCTCTTTTCAACCAAGGAAGAGGAAGGGGACGAAGAGGGCGCGGAGGTAGACACAACCGTGTACCTACTGTATAGAGATCCGTTAATCAGAGAGAAGCTCGAGAACAAGGAGAAGGTCACATACCGGAACCCGAGGGCTTCATCAATACCCTCGTGGGAGGGTACTCCATGGCAGGATCAAGTAGACAAGAAAAGAAGAACTACGAGCGAGAAGGTAGGCAACCTCCCTCCGCGTCAAGTAGAAGGATTGCTCTGTCACAACACGAAGACATATCTTTTTCGCCAAAAGATGCTGAGGAAGTGAGGATGCCACACTCAGACCCTTTGGTAATTCATGCACAGATAGCTGCCAAGACAGTTAAAAGAGTGTTTGTTGACACCGGTTCGTCTGTTGATATTTTATCATGGGAAGCTTTCTCTCAGATGGGAATTTCCGCGGCATCGTTGAAACCATACTCAGGCACATTGATCACGTTCTCAGGGGGAGAAGTACAAGTGGCAGGAACGATCGAGTTAACAGTAGTTTTGGGAACATCCCCAAAAAGGTGCATGGAAAATATTGTATTCACGGTAGTAAAAATTCCAACCGTGTACAATGCTTTGCTGGGACGCGTCTCGCTCTATAAATTTCAAATGATAGTGTCGATATATCAATTCGTTGGGAAGTTTCCCTTGCCTGGAGGAGGAATCGGCGAAGTTCGCGACCAACAGCCAGAAAGCAGAAGCTGCTACTTGACTTCTATCAAGAAGAGGAAAGAAGTAATGTGTATTGGTGAGAAATGTGAATCCGTGGTGGGAGACAGCAATCCGTCGGGACTCTCAGAGGCTGAGCTTGAGGTAAGACCGACAGAAGCAAAAATACCAACCGCAGATGAAAGAGTCGCCTATACACCATTTCCAAACTCCGAAGAGAAAGTCTATTTTGGACAGGCACTAGAACCAGAAGAAAGAGATCGGGTCATGGAAATCATAGCAAGATCGAGAGACATTTTTGCATGGACCCCGCGAGATCTGTTGGGAGTCCCATCCACAACTGCTTTGCATACTTTAAGAATTCGTCCAGGAACAAAGCCCATAGTACAAAAGAAGAGGAAAATGGCTCCTGAGAAAGCTGCCGCGGCAAAAGAAGAAACTGCTTTGGGATTTCGAACTAAACTTAATGTAAAAGGACTTCAAAGATTGGGGTTTGCAACAACGATAACCAAGCATGCATAAGGCAGAGATAAACAGATAATCATGTGAATTGCATCAAGGACAAGCTTTCGCCTTTTCCAAGAATTAGACAACTCTTTCAAGAAACCCTAATTGTATCTACCGATTTTATGTTTACAATCCAAGTTGTTAACATGGATCTCTATTAGATGGGTAATAAACACATAAACAAGTAGTAGATGCTCAAAACATGATAAAAGTCAGATCTTTACCTCAAACGTGCATGGCTATCGTCGGGCTCGCCCCAACCCTAGAAGTGGGTGGACTACTCGCGCTTCATCGCAAACTCAGACATCATCGATTGAAAGAAAATAACTAATTGCATTAAAATAAACCAAAGTTTACAACCGCTTGAAGCCAATTCCGCTCTCGCTTCACAACTCCAATCGGCCGCTCACTCTCTCTCTTTGCTTCTCCTACTTACTTCTCTCTGAAATTGAATGAATCTAAAATCAGCCCCATGGGCTTTATTTATAGCTTTCTAATCCTTGCTACTCAAGGATAGAATATCTATATCTATATCTAAAACTATATCTAAGATGCTTAAGGATAAATAAAAGCAATAAGGGAATTAAATCTAAATATATCTAAATGTCTTTAATGGATAGATCTTCTCCTTCCATGATGTATCTTGATAAATTGGATAGAATCGGCAATCTTCGGGCCCAAGTAATCCCACATCGAGTAGGATTCGTCAAACCGAGTAACGCGGCTCTGGAAGTCCTCCTCGATCTCGACAAAGGTCTTGTCGATCTCGAGTAGGATTGTTGGTCGACTGGCTCGGCTTCGTCGTCTCGGCTATCTGGTGCTCGACAAGCTCGGGTGTGGCTCACAGGTGTACTCGATCTCGACGATAGTCTTGTCGACATCGAGTAGGAATGTTCGTTGATTAGGTTTGGCTTGGCTGGTCGGGCAAGTCTCTTGTCGACATGCTCAGACATGGCTCCACGTCTTGTCGACCTCGAGTACCCGTACTCGATCTCGAGTAGGGTGTGGAGTCGGGTTCTTCGTCTTCAGTTTCTCGACGTAGGCTCTTCGATGCTGGCTGGTGTCTAGGCATGCCTTTGTCGAGATCGACTAGGTTTAGTCGATGTCGAGTAGCTTTGTGCTCCGGTTCTTGCTTCTTGGTTTTCTCCCGAAATGGTTCCATATTCTGCGATATTAAACAGAAACTTATGTAGATCTCCATTTCTGACAAATAAGCGTATGCTACATAATTTCGACATATTCCCAACCCAAAATATGCAAAATGTAAAGAATATGGAATAAAAATATGCATACAGACATGACTACTTTGGAGACATCAAATCACCCCATACTTAGACTTGCTTGTCCTCAAGCAATAACCAAACAATAACCAAGACCTACAACACATCCTTCAAGTCTTCGCCTTTGTCAAAAGCAACATCTCAAGTAGTAGCAATGTAAGACAAGTGAATTTAACGTCATCACACATAAATGAGCGATCCATAGGCATAGGCAGTATAAATCCAACCTCACAGGAATAATGTGTTTACACTCAACTCTCAAATGTGTTTAGGCTATGAAGATCAACTCTCAACTCAATTCCATACACAATCTCATAAACATTGCAATTTAAACATGAATCCACTTCGCAACCAATTATGAGAATGCAACAAGAATTATCAGGAGGACTTCGCTCAATAGAATTCTTCAAAGAAGATTCCATTCGGCGGGGTTGTAATGGGGCCTGGTAAGAAATAATAAGGTATGGAATTATTTGGCCATGTGGTGCTAAATAAAATTCGGGAATCAAGACTCCTAAATCTTCCAACACAACCAAACCATAACTTCTCAATCATATGCATCAACCAAACTCTCCAATTTGTCTCAATGGAGTATATAACCCTTCAAACTTTCTAAATCTCTCCAAAATATGTATCTTGCAAAATAATGACAGAAATAAGGTAAATTTGGCTCATGCACTTTATTCACAAACATATGTACTTTTTCTTCTTCTTCTTTTTTTCGGATTTTTTTTTGAAACGAAAATATAAAATAATACTAGAGGTGCATTTATAATGTGAGCCAAAAATCCTTTTACATAATATGTCTAGCAAGATAAAAAATGCACAACCAACCCATATCTCAATAATTTCCATGATCCTTCTTGAAATGCAACATAAGCTCATTCTTTCCACAAATCATCATTCCAACCAACTCTAAGTCTTAATTCCCAAATGGGGGTCAGGCTCAATTTGGCTAAGGATAATTTTGTGGAGTTTACAATAAAAGTCTCAGGCTAATGTTCCGGCTTCAAGCAGGGATAGTGTAGGGTAGGTAAAGAGAGGATAAAGTTGGCTTAAAAGGTGCCTCCATCATTTAATTCTCATCAACATAAACATATAAATGCATTGGCTTTGAATAACTATCACAACATTTAGAGATGCATAGGAAGAGTAAATACACTCAAGAAAGCAGAGGGATTTTTAATGTTCTCCCTATACGGCCAAAATTCTTACTGGGATAAGTTTCGTTGGATTTTAACCTTTAGCTTAGGATCATATGTGCTCAATTTCATCACAAGTTCACAATCCACATAAAAATCATTTTCAAGGACTTAGGCTAAACCTTCCAAACATGTCATAGGATTTACATGATCAAGTCAATTATTATTTATCATCATAGGACATCTAAGTTAGGGTATAAAAACTAAAATAATGCAAAAATTTAAACATGCATATTTTTTTTTTTCGACATTTTCTATTTTTTTTTTTTTTTTTTTTGCAACTAAAAACAAGACTTACAGTATGACAAAAGACTAAAATGCATAAACATGAATGCATGAATTAAAATTTCACCATGTAAAACCAAAAGCAAGACTAACACATATGATAATAATAACGAGCCCTTCCCCCACCCCATACTTAAAATTTACAGTGTCCCCACTGTATAAAATCAAATAAAAACAAGAGTAAAGGAAGGAACTCACAGGATAACACATCGAGGAGGGCGAATCAGTGTATGTCGAGTAGGTTCCTTGTCGATCTCGAGTAGAGTGTACTCGATCTCGAGGAGCTTCGTCTGTGTCTAGTGGTTTTATGAAGTCGAGGAGCTTCTGGTGGCTTGTCGATGTCGAGTACGTCTACTCGAGATCGAGTAACTTCTGGGCTTCTCCTCCTTGTCGTCATCGACTTGGCCTTCGTCGATTCTGACTGATTTTCAGGGACTCCCTATTCCACTTTCCGCGATCCTTATATGCTTGCCGACCTAAAAGTGTTAGATTGCACAAGAAACAAGACTATCCACATGAAATAACATAAAACCAAAACCAAAAACGAAAACCAAAAAGTTCAAAAAGTCCCAAAATTCATAAAGTTTATATACATGCTCTAGATTTTAGAGTCGCTAGGCCGACTTCTCCGTTTGTGCTCAAGGACCATTATTGTGGGGCCCGCTCATGCTTGGCCCTTCTCCTAGATCATCTAGGTCCTGATGGTAGTATGCAAGCTCAGCTGACAGGTGGTCGCTTGCATCATCTCTTTTCTCTTTCTTCTTCTTCCTTCCAGCTCTCAGTTTTCGCAGATTTTCTTGCCACAATGTCTTATCTCCCCTTAAATCATTGATAATTTTCTTTATGGACTGAGGGGGAGTAGAATTCATACCTGAACTTACCTTTTCGGACCAAAAACAGAAATCTTTGGCCCTGGGGCTAGTCGAGATCGAGTGCAGCTGGTCGACCTCGAGTACAGGGACCCCATACTTAGGCTCTTGGCAAGTCAGTGGCTCAGCAGAGGTAGTCGAGGTCGACAAAGTCTTGTCGAGATCGAGTAGAGGTCTTGTCGAGATCGAGTTGGTCTTGTCGATCTCGAGTATAGTGTTGGCACCTTCCTCCGCTGTTTGCTTGGTCCCGTGGTTGCTGATGCTTTTCACTTCTAGCCATTAAATTTCCTCTTTTGCAGGGCCAAAAGAGAAATCCAAAACCTCATCGCCTATGGTGAAGGTGAGCGATCTATTCTTGACACTAATTCTGGCATCTGCAGTAGCTAAGAATGGTCTACCAAGAATAATAGGGCTAGTAGGATCTTCAGCACAGTCAATGATAAGGAAATCTGCCGGAACAAAGAATTTACCAACCTGGACAGGGACGTTCTCAACTATACCTGTAGGGATGACTACTGTATTGTTTTCCATGTATAGCTTGGCATCCACAGGTTCTATGCATCCTATTTTGACCTTCCGCCAGATTGTTAAAGGCATGATGCTCACACTTGCTCCTAAATCACACAGAGACTCATATTTATATTGTCCAAAACCCACAGTAACAGAAAACTTACCAGGGTCAGGTCTTTTTTCAGGGAAGTGGAGTACTTTACATTCGCCTGCGATCTCTGAGATGGATCACTTCTTGCTCAGAATTTCCTTCAGAAATTTGACATATCCAGGCATCTCTTGCAAGGCTTCTGTAAAGGGAATAGAAACATTCAGTTCTTGCAGCATATTAACAAATCTGGTAAACCTACCCGCAGTGGGATCTTTATGTGCTTTTGAAGGGAAAGGCAGTGGCTTTTTCTGTTTCGGAGCCAAATCAGCTGTCGGGGGTGCTGCAGAGTCGTTGACGTCGGCCAGATGCTGCTCCTCGATCTCGACCACGGGCTCCTCGACATCGAGTTGGGTGGTCGACCTGGAGTTGCTGGTCTGCGCAGCGGAGTCCGAGCTCAGCTTCTGGTCTTGGTCGAGTAGCTCCTTGTCGAGGTCGAGTAGAGTCTTCTCGAGATCGAGTTGGGTCTGCTTTTTCTCGACTTGCTGTTCTGCCTTGCTTTGCTGTTTCCCGACCTCTGGCTCGTGTAATTGATTCCCACTCCTGAGTTTAATAGCTGTGACGTGTCTGGTTTTCCCCTTAGGATTTGGTTTTATTTGCCCATGGAGCTGTCCGGACGGTCGTGGGATCTGTGCAGCGATTTGACCCATCTGGGTCTCTATTCCTCTTTTCCAGATATCCAGTTCCCCAAATTTTGTGTTGAAATTCTGGAGCTGATTGTTGATGGTGTTTGTAGCCTGCAGGTTCTATGCATGATTTCGGCGCATCTCATCAAGGATCAGCTGCAGATCGTCCTTCTTTTGATCCCTTTCTGGATGTCCTGGAGCTCTGTAGGGTAGGGGATTCCTAGGAGGACCTTGGTTCCATTGTGGTTGATAGAACCTTTGATCTCCCATGTATCGATTTGAAACCCCAGCGTAAGCTGCCTCTTCATGTGTTTCTGCCATCCTGACTTGCTCAGTGTGTGGGCACTCAGTAGTGGTGTGCCTCTGTGATCCGCATTCGATGCAAGGCTGATTGACAGATAGATATTTGACTTGTTTGAGGAGCTTGCGATTCTGATCTCTGTAGTACTGCTCCTTGACATTAGGGTCTATCTCCTTAGATGGCTCATAGAGAGGCATGGATGGGGCTAGTCTGGCATAGGCGTTCTCATCATAGTTTGTAGGAGCCCCATATTTGTTGTCGTAGTTAGTGAGCTTTTCTAGCACACCCCATGCGTCGCTTGGTGGCATCGTCAGATACTCATAGCGAGTATAATGGTTGATTCTGTCCTTAGTGACTTGATCAAGAGAGTTGAAGAAGATCTCCTGAATGACGTAGGGTGGCTGTCCATGAGTAGGACAAGATCGCAGCAGTTCTTTGTAGCGTTCCCACGCCTTTGCCAGCGGTTCCCCTTGCTTCTGTTTGAAGGCGGTGATTTTCTGGCGGAGAAGTGCTGTTTTGGCGGGTGGGAAGTATTTGTTCAGAAACTCTTGCTCTACTTGGGCCCATGTGGTGAGAGATGTCGGATTCAGCCCTTCAAGCGCAGTTTTGACGCGAGAAGAAAAATACCCAGTGTATTATGTCAGTCGTGTGCTACAGGATGCTGAGACGCGGTATGAACCGGTGGAGAAAATGATTCTATGTCTGATATTCGCGGCAAGAAGATTGAGAACCTACTTCCAGGATCACATCATCAGAGTAATGACTGACCTACCGTTGCGTCAAATCCTTCATTCCCTATGCTTGTCAGGGAGGATGATGAAGTGGGCAGTTGATTTGACAGAATTTGAAATAGAATATACCCCGCGGAAGGCGGTACTGGCTCAAGCTTTAGCCGATTTCATTGGTGAAATAAGTTTTGAACTAAGTGCTCAAATAGAAAAAAGCGAGTGGACGCTCAGGGTGGATGGCGCGGCCAACAAAGACGGATGCGGAGCTGGGGTTACTCTCACTGCATGTTGTAGGAGGAAATTCGAGTATGCAAATATAAAATATGACTAAAGTAAAGCAAACCAGATTCCGTCCCTTGCAAATAATTACAAGACCTCCTCCTGATGCAGTAGTGGGAAGTTAGGATCGATCCACGAGGAAGCGTGTCAGCGGATCCTAGGCAGCGGTGGAATCTCACGGACAGAAGTCGACAACAGAGTCCTCGATCTCGACTAGGGTAGTCGACAGAAGATCGGACAGTCGAACACAGCGCAGCAGCAAGTACAGGGGCTCGTCGATATCGACAAGGGCTTACTCGATATCGAGTAGGGTCCTCGTCGACTTCGGGTTGTCTTGTCGATTTCCTGCACACAGAAGCTACGGCGACCTTGGGTCGAAGATCAGTAGTCGAGCTCGACCAGGCTTGGTCAAGATCGAGTAGAGCAGAAAATTAAAACGAAAGAAAATAAAGAACAAATGCTTTAGGATTTCGAACTAAACTTAATGTAAAAGGACTTCCAAGATTGGGGTTTGCAACAACGATAACCAAGCATGCATAAGGCAGAGATAAACAGATAATCATGTGAATTGCATCAAGGACAAGCTTTCCCCTTTTCCAAGAATTAGACAACTCTTTCAAGAAACCCTAATTGTATCTACCGATTTTATGTTTACAATCCAAATTGTTAACATGGATCTCCATTAGATGGGTAATAAACACATAAACAAGTAGTAGATGCTCAAAACATGATAAAAGTCAGATCTTTACCTCAAACGTGCATGGCTATCGTCGGGCTCGCCCCAACCCTAGAAGTGGGTGGACTACTCGCACTTCATCGCAAACTCAGACATCATCGATTGAAAGAAAATAACTAATTGCATTAAAATAAACCAAAGTTTACAACCGCTTGAAGCCAATTCCGCTCTCGCTTCACAACTCCAATCGGCCGCTCACTCTCTCTCTTTGCTTCTCCTACTTACTTCTCTCTGAAATTGAATGAATCTAAAATCAGCCCCATGGGCTTTATTTATAGCTTTCTAATCCTTGCTACTCAAGGATAGAATATCTATATCTATATCTAAAACTATATCTAAGATGCTTAAGGATAAATAAAAGCAATAAGGGAATTAAATCTAAATATATCTAAATGTCTTTAATGGATAGATCTTCTCCTTCCATGATGTATCTTGATAAATTGGATAGAATCGGCAATCTTCGGGCCCAAGTAATCCCACATCGAGTAGGATTCGTCAAACCGAGTAACGCGGCTCTGGAAGTCCTCCTCGATCTCGACAAAGGTCTTGTCGATCTCGAGTAGGATTGTTGGTCGACTGGCTCGGCTTCGTCGTCTCGGCTATCTGGTGCTCGACAAGCTTGGGTGTGGCTCACAGGTGTACTCGATCTCGACGATAGTCTTGTCGACATCGAGTAGGAATGTTCGTTGATTAGGTCTGGCTTGGCTGGTCGGGCAAGTCTCTTGTCGACATGCTCAGACATGGCTCCACGTCTTGTCGACCTCGAGTACCCGTACTCGATCTCGAGTAGGGTGTGGAGTCGGGTTCTTCGTCTTCAGTTTCTCGACGTAGGCTCTTCGATGCTGGCTGGTGTCTAGGCATGCCTTTGTCGAGATCGACTAGGTTTAGTCGATGTCGAGTAGCTTTGTGCTCCGGTTCTTGCTTCTTGGTTTTCTCCCGAAATGGTTCCATATTCTGCGATATTAAACAGAAACTTATGTAGATCTCCATTTCTGACAAATAAGCGTATACTACATAATTTCGACATATTCCCAACCCGAAATATGCAAAATGTAAAGAATATGGAATAAAAATATGCATACAAACATGGCTACTTTGGAGATATCACTGCACCTGAAGAACAACAGTACAACTACGCTTATAAACTGGACTTCCAAGCTACGAACAATGAAGCTGAGTTTGAGGCTCTGCTCGCGGGCCTGGAGGTAGTTTTGATCAAAGGCGCCAGGCAGGTGTCAGTCTACACCGACTCAGAAGTCGTAACACGGCAGATAACAGAGGAGTATGAGACCAGAACTGGTTTAATGCCTGACTATTAGAGAAAAGCGCGGGCATTATCAAAGGCTTTCTTGAGTTTTTGCCTAACGGTCGTTTCCAGAAGTGACAATCAGCAAGCGGACGCGTTGGCTCGCTTAGGAGCAGTCATGCCTGAAGAGGTAGGAAAGGAGGTGATCCTCGAAAGAAAGAACAGTTGCAGACTCATCCAAGAGATCTATCAAGTCCAGGGGATTGAAAAAGAAGACTGGAGAACATCGCTCGCGGATTATCTGGGGAAGGGCATCCTACCCGAAGAAAAAGACGCGGCCAGGAGAGTGATCACAAAATCTTCTCGATTCACCATCAGAGATGGAAGGCTTTACAAGAGGGGTTACTGTCTCCTAGATCTGCTATGCATATCGATAGAGGAAGGAAGTCTCATCATAAAAGAATTACATGATAGAGTTTGTGCACACCACCAAGGGTGGAGAGCCATGGCGGCAAAAAGCAACCAGACTGGGATATTACTGGCCCACTATGAAGCAGGATGTTCAAAATTATATTTAGAAATGTGACACGTGCCAGAGATTTGGAAATTTGATACACCGCCCTTCTGAAATAATGAAAAGTATAACTGGAGCTTGCCCTTTTTCTGTTTGGGGAATGGATATCCTTCGTCCATTTCCCACTGCCCCAGGACAGTTGAAGTATGTGCTTGTCTTGGTTGATTACTTCACAAAATGGGTTGAGGCCGAAGCAATGGGACTAATCACCACGGAAAAAGTAAGAAGGTTCTTGTGGAAGAACATCGTCTGCCGTGTCAGAGTACCCAACTCGATAATCACAGATCATGGACCTCAGTTTGATTGTGAAACAATCAGGGATTTTTGCGTGGGATTGGGCATAAATTTCAAATTCTCATCCGTGGCCCATCCACAGACGAACGGACAGGCGGAAACGACCAATCGGCAATTGCTGCATGGGATAAAAAAGAAACTCGGGAGCACAGCAAAGGGGCGATGGGCTGAGCTTCTACCATTAGTTCTCTGGTCCTACCGCACATCAGTAAAAACTCCAACTAGAGAAACCCCGTTTTCACTAGTCTTTGGTATGGACGCGGTCATTCCAGTAGAAAAGCTAGTCCCTTCGGCGCGAATAATAACATACAACCAGGAAACCAATGATGAAGCATTGGAACTCGAACTCCACCTCATAGAGGAACGCAGGATGGCAGAAGCCATAAGGGAGCAAGAATACAAAAGGCGTCTATCTAAATATCGGAATAGACGAGTTCGCCCGCGACATCTCATGGAGGGAGATTTGGTGCTCCGCCAAGCTACCACTGGAGGAAAACTGGACCCGAACTGGGAGGGGCCTTATGTGATCGTGAAAGAAGTCCAAGAAGGAGCGTACAAACTCAGCACCCCCGAAGGCACCGTTCTAAACAAAACCTGGAATGCAGATAATCTAAAAAAGTACTATGTGTAATAGCCAGGGCTTGTATGTAACAAGAAACTTAGTCGCCCCCGCGAAAATTAAATAAAGCGGTTAGAGGGCGCTTTTATTATCTTCCTCCAGGTAAATTTCTTAAACAAGTCCCAAAGACGCTGGAGCTTGGCTCCGCGTCGGGCCTCCGATCGAAGCTGCATTCTCGGAGATGAGAGTTTTATTAAGTCCCAAAAACGCTGGAGCTTGGCTCCGCGTCGGGCCTCTGATCGAAGCTGCATTCTCGGAGATGAGAGTTTTATTAAGTCCCAAAGACGCTGGAGCTTGGCTCCGCGTCGGGCCTCCGATCGAAGCTGCATTCTCAGAGATGATTTCTAAAGTATAATCTCAGTTCTGGAGCCCAAGCTCCGCGTCAGATCTCTGCTCAAAGCATTCTAAAAAGAAAGATGTAATTTTCATAAGCCCTTCAAGAACACCCGGACTTTTTGGGTATCATAGAAAATTGCGGCCATGAGCCAACAACTAAACATAAAACAAAACAACCAGTGACAAAGGTACGCTAACACATTTGAACAGTTTTCCGCTTAAAAAAGAGAAACATGCATGCATCAGCTTATGCTCGCTGAGGCCTAGCAGGGATTAGACGAGTTCTACCTTGACTCAAGCGAAATCCATTTGAAGGCGGACCTCCTGACTATGGGGAGGCCCACTCAACATCCACCGCATCCCCCACAGCATCTAAAATCTGAACCTCAAAATGATTTCCTCCTTTATGAATAAAAGTCAAGGAAGAACCAATGTTGATGTTGTGCGACTCGGCAAAATCATTCCAACCACCCCTTAGAAAAGGAACCCTGTAATCTCCACGTATAACTTCCACCGAGAAGTCGCGAAGAATCCTAGTTGACAAAAGAATGTTCCTAGGAAGATCTGGCCCTAGCTCATCCTCGAAGCGTAGTGGTAAAGACTAGAAAATTGCAAAGATAAGAGAGTGTTAAGAAAAAGATAAATCTAAAAAGAAGAAAAGCTTAGCAAACAAGAAACTAACCAAGCGGAAGAGTTGCTCTGGAAAACTGATGCACTCGAAAAATGACCAGGGCGGACTGATGGGAGAAGGCATGTTGAAGGCAAAAGATCAAGTTTAAGCACCCCTCCCCCTATACTCTCTCTTTTATAGGACGCTCGGACAAAGCTGAACACATGTCACAGGCAGGGACGAGAGATCAATAAGTTCAAAAGGTCAATCACTAAGCCTAACCGCAGACACTGATGTATAGCAATTGGCTAGGCTGGCCAATTGCTAAACTAATAGCGCGATATTGCGTAGCTCCTTGATTTCTCTGACGATTCGACTCGATCGCACACTAGTCGCCGGTACGGAACGTAAGTCTTGAGACTAACTTAACTAGCATAAACTAATTAAGTTGTAAAGCCCGGGTTGACTTCGGAACTTCAATGACGATATCGGCACCTCAATTGCCAATTAACAAATATGTTAATTAAATTGAGTCAACAATGGCGGCTGAACTTGAATTTGCCGATCGAAGATATGTGGCCACCTTCGAAATCACTCCAAGAATTCTTCACGTACACAATTTGCAATGAATTGACTTTTGTAACTGAAATTAATTTTGATCGGAACAATAGAAAGTATACGAACCGAATGTGGGTTTGGATTGATAATCGAAGAACCCTTAATCCATAAAGGGTTTCTCCAATTCTATTCAATCTGCTTAATTTCAAATGAAATACAATGTTTAAATAGGTAAATAACTAGGGTTTGGTTGGCTTCCTTAGAGACTAAGGATTGCTTTACCAAACTATATCCTAACTAAATAAAACTTAATCTAAAATCCTAATATAGAAAATAATAAAATATGATAATTAATAAAGCCTAAAGGATAGACTCTTCTAACCATCTTATTTGACCTAACTAAGTAATACTAAAATAAGCAATTCTATAATTAGACTCCAACTAACATAGGAGTTACTGAAAATATAATATATTAAAAAACAAGAAATATAAATAATAAAATAATTAACGGCGTTTGTTCAACGACTCCCAAGGTGGAGTCTTCTTCTTCCGTTTGAGGATGACATCAGGCGCGTCATGTATGAGACGACAACGAACACTATTGCTAAAAAACTCAGAAGACCCGTGAACAACACATCACGACAAAGAAGCATCGAAAGACTAAAACTGTTCATATGGTTGGCATGCATGATCTCGAAAACTCCCTGGAGCAAAGATAAGAAAATCCGCAATTAATAAAAATTGTTGCCAATCTTTTCATTACTCCCACTTAGAAAAAGGCTACTGGCGTCCGGAAATAGACCAGTTCGAAAGGTAAAACGTGCATTAACAGAACTTCAAACACATCCACAGGCTGTGTTGTAAGGAGGAAATCGAGTATGAAATATAATGAAATAGATCAAACCAGATTCGTGCCCCAGCAAATTATTACAAGACTCCCCCCCTATGCAGCAGTGGGAAGTCAGGATCGATCCACGAGGAAGCGTGTCAGTGGATCCTAGGTAGCTGTAAATCTCACAAAAAAGCAAACAAAAAGACAAAAACAAAGAAACAAAGACAGAAATAACAAACGAAAGCAGAAACAAAAGAAAAGACAGAAACTGCTCGATCTCGACAACACAAAACTCGATATCGACTAGAAACAGTGACGACAGAAAACTCAGAACAGAAACTCGATCCAGACAACACGTACTCGATCTAGACTAACCTAACTCGAGATCGAGTAAGTCCAACTCTAGATCGACAACAGTACCCGAGATCGAGTAAAAAGACAGAAATTTAAAGATGCAAACTTCGAACACAGAATCGCAGATTTCGGAAGAAATAAACTCAATATATTAAAGAACTTCCAAAGCCAGGGTATCAACACCATAACGATAACCATGCAAAGTAACACCTAAAGGCATAAAAGATCATGCTTTACATCAAAATAACTTTCGTTATTAACAAATAGGCATATAGAGGCTTTCGTATAAACCCTAATTGTTATTAACCCTTTTCACATAATTAATCCAAGTTGTATTAAGACCACTTTTGCTTCAATAATACAAACAAGGATCACCTTCAACTTTTGCAAAAGAATCATGCTCATAGGGATAGAAGACGAATTGCATAAAAAGATTGTACCTTCACCGCCTTACTTTACATGGCCACCGTCGGGCTCACCCCAGCCCCAGAAGTGGGTGGACTACTCGCTCTTCATCACAATAGCAGACATTGATGTATGAAAAGAAACTTGCATTAAACTAAATTCAAAGTCTTTACAATCCCGGCACTCCAACTTTCGTTAGTTGCCAAAACCCTAAAACCTTTGAACTCCTAAACCGTCTCTGTGGAACTACTTCTCTAGATTGTGAATTGAATGATTCCTAAAATCAGCCCCATGGGCTTTATTTATAGCCTTCTACTCCTTGCTATTCAAGGATAGAAATCTCTATCTATATCTAAATCTATATCTAAAAGCTTTAAAGATAAATAAATGCAATAAAGGAATTAAATCCATAAGGAAAATTATATCTAAAATAGGTAAGTCTTCCATGTGTTGATAGGTCTTCTCTTCATAGATAGAAGTTGATAGATCTCGGCCAAACTCGGATTCCTTAGGCTCCAAGGACTCCCAAACCGCGTAGGACAGCAAAACCGCGTAACGCGGCTCAGACTTGGCGTTCCTCGAGATCGACCAACTCTACTCGAGATCGAGTAAGAGTGACGTCGACTTCGGCTTGGTTGGGCGTCTCGGGTAGCTGGAGCTCGATCAAGCTCGGATAGGTGCTCTGGGTCCTCGAGATCGGGTAACTGCTCCCCGACACTGGCTTCGGACTGGCGTTGTGGTGGTTTTCGAGATCGAGTTGTTTACTCGAGATCGAGTACAGTGGCGCTCGGCGTCTCCGTCCTCGGCTTTCTCGACTTGGCAGAACTCTTCGACTCCGGACATGGCATCAAAGTGTTGTCGATCTCGACTAGTGTACTCGAGATCGAGTAGGGCTCCGGAGTTGGGTTGCTTCATCTTCAGTTTCCTCGATCATGCTCTGCTCGACCAGGTGTGCTCGGACATCTTTTGTCGAGATCGAGTAAGTGTACTCGAGATCGAGTAAGGTTGGGCTCCGGCTTGATTCGTCTGGTTATGCTACTTCTTGACCTTGGACTTCTGTAGTTGATTTCCGAGCTTTTCCAACCTTTCTTAGAACTGCTGTAAATTGCCTCGAATTCTGCGAAATTAAACAGAAACTGGTGTAGATTCCATAATTTGGCAAATAAGCATAAACTACATAGATTCTGTATTATCTTAGCCCAAATGCATGAAATGTATGCAGAAAATGATATAAAAGTTACTGTAAAATATGGCAGATTCAGCTCACAACAAACACCCCATACTTAAGCTTGCTTGTCCTCAAACAATACCTTTATTTGCCATTCAGGGGAAGAAATCAAAACTCTCAACATCTTAGATTCATTCTCATATGTCCCTGCAATTAATTACCATCCTTGAAAAGGTACTAGTGTCACAAATCCATGCATATGCAAATATACAAAAGCAATATCTACTCACAAAAGGAGGGTTATGCAAAACAATTCATACGTGACAAAGCATTAATAATCAAAAGGACTTTAATTTAAGCTCAAAGAAGAGTAGATTGGTAAAAGGCTAAATGTGGGCAATTTCTGGAAATGTGGTGCTAATGATCTGGGGAAATGAAGTATTTCCAAACTTTTCATACCACACTCCTTTTCATAAGATTCATCACCTTTTATAATGCTTTTATCAACAATATTGCTTTTACCTCTCTGACCTCAGCATTGCCTTCTCGCGAGTCGCAAACATGGGTGTCATGAATGGCCCCAGATACTTAGTGCTTTGGACTCCTCACAATGTGTCCCATCTCACTGAACTATTATCTCAGTAAGCAGGGTCGATCTACCTTTATCTCCTGAGGTGATCGGATTTTCTTTCACTCATTAAATTTTCCATAATTTCAAACATTTTTCCACCAAACTCCAATAATGATAATAACAACACAACAACCATATAACATCTCCATAATGTAACATCATTCTCAACATAATCCCCGGATATGGTAAAGAATGGCAATATTTAGATTATGTAGAGCAATATATGAAATAAGGCATAATATGGCTTTTGTGATGCATAAGCATAGGTAAGGCTAGGATATAAACAATGAGCATTATATGGAAATTTAAAGTCCTCCATCCTCTTATTATGCAACATGTCAAAAGCAACTTCAAATTTTACCTCCTTTCATGGTTTTCAATAAAAATATGCACTTCATTGTGACTTCACTTTACTAGGCAATTTCACGTTATATCTCTAATGAATCCAATTTTGCATCGTCGAGTTCAATATAGCTTCCATGTCATTAATCAAAATTTTCAATGGGGGTCATTTTTCTTCAAATTTTGGAAAACATGCATATAAGTACATAGATCAATAATGCATTCCAAAATAGCCATGTATAAGCAATTCAAGAAATGAATCTAAAAATATGCACACATAATGTCAAATATGGCAAATATGCACAAAGTAAGCCCTTCCCCCACCCCATACTTAAACATTACAGTGTCCTCACTATATAAAAACAAGGGTAAAGAAAGAAACTCACTAGATAGGTGTGCAGGGCCTCTTAATATCGAAAGAATGCCTGGGCCGAGTCTGAATATAGCTTGCTTCTATCCATGGACCTGAAAAGTGTAGAAGACATATACCCACAATAGAAAAAACTAAAAAGCTCCAAAAACAAAAACAAAAACAAACAAAAGCAACAAAGTCCAAAAACTCCAAAAAGAAATGTCTATTTACAAGCTCTAGATTTTATAGTCACTAGGCCGACTTCTCCATTAAGCTCAAGGTGGTATTTGCAGGGCCCATGTAGGTTGGGCTTCAAATAGGACTCCATTCTTGTCCATCAGCTGTAATCCTCCAGAATGGATCTTGTTCACCACAAAAGGTCTCATCCTCTTGTTGTTGAATTTGTTAGGAAACCAATGATCTTTAGATTTGGAAACATAGAGTTTGTCTCCAACTTCATACTCCTTGGGCTCATCATTGGAAATCCTACATAAGCGCACATACCAAGGCAAACCTCTCCCATGTATAGATAGATCTTTAATGGAAATAGGAGAAGAAAGATCCATACCTTGGCTTACCTTTGCAGAAACGGAATCGGAGACCACGGTGTTTGGTCGATCTCGAGTAGGAGTACTCGATCTCGAGTAACTTTCAGGTTCTGGAGGTGGGCTGCTCGCGGTTGCTGGAGTCGAGGAAGGTGGGGCTTGCTCGATCTCGCCAAATTTGTCGATCTCGAGGAGTCTTGTCCCTTTGGTGGAGTCAGCATCGAGGAAGGCGAAATCGAGTCAGCAGAGTTTTGGTCGATCTCGAGTAGTCTACTCGATCTCGAGGAGTGCTCATCTTCTGGTTGGCTGCTCGACGATGCTGGTGCTGGTGGAGGTTTCTGATTCTGGTCGATATCGACCAAATTTCTCGAGATCGAGGAACTCTGGTCGATATTGATCCCATACTTGCTTCCTGTCAAGGCATCCGAAAAATAGTTAGTCCAAATCGTCGTACCTTGGTTTGTGTCGAGTGGATTCTCTATTTCCTCGTTCAGGATGGCCATGATCTTCTCCACCTGGGCCTCCATATCCCTCTTTTCCAACTCTTCGGGAGTCATATTTCTTACCTTAGGCTCCCCACAAGTAATGTAGCCAGCTGATATAGATTTGACCTCTTCCATTGGACCTGTATGCCTTTCAGTTTTATTAAAGGAATACTCAATTACCTCATCGCTGATGTTGAAAGTGAGCACTCCCTTCCTTATGCTTATGTTGGCATCCACTGTCGCCAAGAAGGGTCTTCCTAGAATAATAGGACAAGCAGGGTCTTCCGCCATATCAATAACTAGGAAATCAGCAGGGACGAAAAACTTACCTACTTGTACTGGCACATTGTCTACCATGCCTGTTGGAATGACCACAGTGTTGTTGGCCATATACAGCTTAGCATCCACAGGCTCTAGGGCACCTATCTTAATCTTGGACCAAATTGTTAAAGGCATTATGCTCACACTAGCTCCAAGATCACATAAAGCATTAAATTTATATTGACCAAATCCAATGGTTATAGCAAACTTACCTGGATCTGCCCTCTTCTCAAGTATGTCCAAATGGCTGCACTCCTCTGTAATCTCAGCCATTGATCGCTTTTTGCTCAGAATCTCCTTGAGGAATTTGACATAGGATGGCATTTCATTAAGAGCTTCTATGAAGGGTATGGTGACATTGAGCTTCTGAAGCATCTTGATGAAGCGCTGAAATTTCTTCTCTGCTGGGTCCTTTGGAGATTTTGTGGGGAAAGGCAACTTCTTTTTTTGATTCAGGGCCAGAACAGATGTCGAAGGTGTTGCAGAAGGGTTAACATCGACTGGGCTCTCCTCGATATCGACTTGGTCCTTCTCGATATCGACTACTGTAGTCGATCTCGAGTTGCTGTGCTGTGCAGATGAAGGATTTCCCATTTGTTCCTCGAGATCGAGTTGACCTTGCTCGAGATCGACTAAGTGCTGGTCGATGTCGACTTGTTTCTCAGCTTCTCCGCCCTGCTGCTTTTCGACCTCTGGCTCTTGCAGTTTATGGCCGCTTCTGAGTTTTACAGCAGCTATGTGACCAGTCTTTCCCTTGGGATTTGGTTCTGAAGATCCTGGGAGGGTTCCTGACTGTCGGGGGATTCCTGCTGCTAGCTGGCTCATCTGTGTTTCCATTGACTTTCTCCAGACATCGATTTCCCCAAGCCTAGAGTTGACACCTTGTATCTGAGTGTAGACTGAGTTGAAGGACTGCCTGGTGTCTGAATGGTTCTTCCGCATCTCGTCAAGGATTATCTGCAGATCATCCCTTTTCTGGTCCCTTTTCGGATGTCCTGGAGCTCTGTAGGGTAGGGGGTTCCTAGGGGCACCTTGGTTCCATTGTGGTTGCTGAAACCTTTGGTCCCCCATATAGCGATTGGGACCTCCTGCGTAAGCTGCCTTTTCGTGGTATTCTGCCTGCCTGACCTGCTCTGTGTGTGGGCACTCAGTAGTGGTGTGCCTATGCGATCCGCATTCGATGCAGGGCCGGTTGACAGACAGATAACTGACTTGTTTGAGGAGCTTCTTATTCTGATCTCTGTAGTACTGCTCCCTAATATCTGGATCAATCTCCTTAGGGGGCTCATATAGGGGCATGGATGGTGCTGGCCTGGCGTAGGGGTTCTCCTCATAGTTGACTGGAGTCCCATACTTGTTGTCATAGTTGGTCAGCTTGTCGAGTGCAGCCCATGCGTCAGCAGGCGGCATTGTCAGATACTCATAAGGTGTATATGTGTTTATTCTGTCCTTTGCAGCCAAGTCCAGAGAATTGAAGAAGATCTCTTGAACTACGCAGGGTTGCTGTCCATGTGTAGGGCAGGATCGCAGTAGATCCTTATAGCGTTCCCAAGCCTTTGCCAGCGGCTCCCCAGGCTGCTGTTTGAAAGATGTGATCTTCTGGCGAATGAGCGCTGTCTTAGCAGGAGGAAAGAATTTATTGAGAAAAACCTGCTTTACTTGAGCCCATGTCGTGAGGGATCGTGGTTTCAGCCCTTCAAGCCATTTCAATGCAGGACCAGCCAGAGACCAACGGAAAGCTTTCATTAGGATGTACTCCAAGGTGGTACCTTCAGCAAGAGTACGACACACGTCAATAAAGTTGGTAATATGCCGCAGAGGGCATTCATTAAATCTACCATGAAAAGCATGACTTTTAATTTCAATAAGGAATTGAGTGCGAATTTCATAGTTATTTTCAGGGATTAGAATGGTCGATTCAGGCACGACGAGAGTCGGGTGCATATAATCCTCTGCAGTGGTTGGGTATAGGGCAAGCTCAGCTTCTGCTTATTCCCTTCTTGCTTTCTCAGCGGCGATAGCAGCATCTTTAGCGGCCAGTTCCCTTGTAAGCCTTGCAATCAGTTGTTCCTGTGTTTCTGCGGCCGCCATGGCTCTTTGCAGTTTAGCTCTGATGTGTAGAAGGCGTTCCGGTTCGTCTAAGCCGTCAAACTTAGGTGGGTGACCAAAACGACGCATACACCTGTAAAGTAACTCAAAGTAGATGTGAGATTTAACTACCTAAGGCGCGAATGATTGCTTCCCCGCCAACGGCGCCAATTTGTTGTAAGGAGGAAATCGAGTATGAAATATAATGAAATAGATCAAACCAGATTCTTGCCCCAGCAAATGATTACAAGACTCCCCCCTAAGCAGCAGTGGGAAGTCAGGATCGATCCACGAGAAAGCGTGTCAGCGGATCCTAGGTAGCTGTAAATCTCACAGAAAAGCAAACAGAAAGACAAAAACAAAGAAACAAAGACAGAAATAACAAACGAAAGCAGAAACAAAAGAAAAGACAGAAACTGCTCGATCTCGACAACACGAAACTCGACATCGACTAGAAACAGTGACGACAGAAAACTCAGAACAGAAACTCGATACAGACAACACGTACTCGATCTAGACTAACCTAACTCGAGATCGAGTAAGTCCAACTCTAGATCGACAACAATACCCGAGATCGAGTAAAAAGACAGAAATTTAAAGATGCAAACTTCGAACACAGAATCGCAGATTTCGGAAGAAATAAACTCAATATATTAAAGAACTTCCAAAGCCAGGGTATCAACACCACAACGATAATCATGCAAAGTAACACCTAAAGTCATAAAAGATCATGCTTTCCATCAAAATAACTTTCGTTATTAACAAATAGGCATATAGAGGCTTTCGCATAAACCCTAATTATTACTAACCCTTTTCACATAATTAATCCAAGTTGTATTAAGATCACTTTCGCTTCAATAATACAAACAAGGATCACCTTCAACTTTCGCAAAAGAATCATGCTCATAGGGATAGAAGACGAATTGTATAAAAAGATTGTACCTTCACCGCATTACTTTACATGGCCACCGTCAGGCTCACCCTAGCCCCAGAAGTGGGTGGACTACTCGCTCTTCATCGCAATAGCAGACATTGATGTATGAAAAGAAACTTGCATTAAACTAAATTCAAAGTCTTTACAATCCCAGCACTCTAACTTTCGTTAGTTGCCAAAACCCTAAAACCTTTGAACTCCTAAACCGTCTCTGTGGAACTACTTCTCTAGCTTGTGAATTGAATGATTCCTAAAATCAGCCCCAAGGGCTTTATTTATAGCCTTCTACTCCTTGCTATTCAAGCATAGAAATCTGTATCTATATCTAAATCTATATCTAAAAGCTTTAAAGATAAATAAATGCAATAAAGGAATTAAATCCATAAGGAAAATTATATCTAAAATAGGTAAGTCTTCCATGTGTTGATAGGTCTTCTCATCATAGATAGATGTTGATAGATCTCGGCCAAACTCGGATTCCTTAGGCTCCAAGGACTCCCAAACCGCGTAGGACAGCAAAAACGCGTAACGCGGCTCAGACATGGCGTTCCTCGAGATCGACCAACTCTACTCGAGATCGAGTAAGAGTGACGTCGACTTCGGCTTGGTCGGGCGTCTTGGGTAGTTGGTGCTCGATCAAGCTCGGACATGTGCTCTTGGGTCCTCGAGATCGGGTAAACCTACTTGAGATCGAGTAGTCTTGTCTCATCGCCTGGCTTGGTCTTGGTCGAGAAACTGCTCCCCGACACTCGCTTCGGATTGGCGCTGTGGTGGTTGTCGAGATCAAGTTGTTTACTCGAGATCGAGTACAGTGGTGCTCGGTGTCTCCGTCCTCAGCTTTCTCGACTTGGCACAACTCTTCGACTTCGGACATGGCATCAGAGTGTTGTCGATCTCGACTAGTGTACTCGAGATCGAGTAGGGCTCCGGAGTCGGGTTGCTTCATCTTCAGTTTCCTCGATCATGCTCTGCTCGACCAGGTGTGCCCGGACATCTTTTATCGAGATCGAGTAAGTGTACTCGAGATTGAGTAAGGTTGGGCTCCGGTTTGATTCGTCTGGTTCCTCTGCTTCTTAACCTTGGACTTCTGTAGTTGATTTCCAAGCTTTTCCAACCTTTCTTAGTACTGCTGTAAATTGCCTCGAATTCTGCGAAATTAAACAGAAACTGGTGCAGATTCCATAATTTGGCAAATAAG
Source organism: Persicaria tinctoria (assembly GCA_037127255.1). Lineage (NCBI taxonomy): Eukaryota > Viridiplantae > Streptophyta > Magnoliopsida > Caryophyllales > Polygonaceae > Persicaria > Persicaria tinctoria. Next base: position 7,005,190 of record JBANSL010000011.1, on the reverse strand, counting down.
CATAAACTACATAGATTATGTATTATCTTAGGCCAAATGCATGAAATGTATGCAGAAAACGATATAAAAGTTACTGTAAAACATGGCAGATTCAGCTCACAACACTAAGTAGGGTTGATAAACAAGCTCGAAGCTTTGTTCTAATTAAACTATCATAAAACACCAAGCTTAAAAACCATTCGAAGTTGAGCCGTGGAGAGAAGGATCATCATGATTAACCTCGCGCTCACCTCCGCGTGAGTCCACCACCTGAACTTCGAAACACGCCTCACCCATGTGAGTAAAGATCATAGAAGCTCCCCTCTTAAAGCCGTGCGATTCTACAAAATCTTTCCATCCGCGGCCAAAATAGAGAAGACCACTTACATGACGCTCCACGCAAACCGGGAAATTACGCAACAGATGAGAAGAAAGTAAAACTCGGCTAGGGACAGCATCCGCGTACACCTCCTCAAACCTAATCGGTAGCAGCTGAAAAGTAGAAAAAGATAAAAGCAAAGAAAGAATTCATAAAGGAAATGTGAAAATTAGGCATAAAACTCCTACCAAGCGAAAGAACTGCTCAGGATAGTCAATTGCTTGGAAGAAAGCCCATCGAGATTCTTACCCAGAAGCCATGTCAGCCTTAAATGCTAAAGGAGGAACTATAATGGATCCTCGCATCTCGAGAGAATCAGAAGGAAAACAGTAAGTTCTTCCTTTCTTGTCTCATCACTCACGAGGAAACAGTCAAGTAAAGAGGGAAGAGATGCATGCATGGCGCGTAACAGGTGACACGGTAACCCAGGGCACGCGTCCTCACTACTAGAATACTGCAATTAGACATCATATGATTTAAGTCTGTCATCAAATCAACAGATATTAAATTAATTTATGACATTAATAATTTTTTTTGTAATGTTTAAAACAGTTTACACAATGGTCAAATTTATAGACAGATGTAAAATTTTTAATTCGAAAAAAGGCAAAAAATTGGAAAAGGGCGGGATTACAAATTTTTCATAGCCCGAGTTTCCAAATATGGAGGTACACTTCAAAAAAATTTGAGTCTTCTCTCTCTCCTCACTCCCTCTAACCACGTTCTGCTCTCTTCTCTCCAGACCCGAGCCCCCCAAACCCCCAACTCCTCCTTCGATCATCTCTCTCCACCAACTCCTCCTTCGATCATCTCTCTCCAGATCCTCCATGTTCGATCCTCTCTCTCCAGATCCGAGCTTTCTCTCCGACGACCGTCGATCCTCCTGGGTTCAGTGCTCCTCTTTGCCGTCGTCTTCTCACCTACTGCGCCAGATCCGAGATCTCCTACTGCTCGCCGCCACCCGCACAATCTTCTCACCTCCTTCTCGCCGTCGTCTCCCTCCCTCCAGATCCGAGATCTCCTCCTCCTCGCCGGCCACTGACATCATCTCTTCACCTCGTTCTCGCCGGTGTCTCCCTCCCTCCAGATCTGAAATCTTGCCCCCAGTCGAAACCCTAGCCAGGTCCGGTGGTTGTTTTCGTCGTATCTAGCAGTGCAGCTTCCAGCAACTTCTTGTTCGCCCTAGGTTCGTCTCAATCACTTTTCTCTCTCGATTTCCTTTCGATTTATGCCTTGTTTGTGATTGAATATTCTGTTTCATGAGCTCTCGTTTCCGAAACAGCTTTGAAGGGTGAAGAACAGAGCGCTCGTTGTACAGGAGACTAAGTTTCTCTCTCCATTTCTTTGAAGGGTATGACTGTAAATTCTGTAATGTTCCTTTCGATTAATGGCATTTGCTTCTGATTTCCATTTTTTTTACAGTTGCTGTAAATGGCAGTCAATTGTTATTTGTGACTATTTAAGTGCTGCTTTTGCTCAATGTCTTGTGATTGGATCGTTTAATCTCTTATGGTGGGCTTGATATTCTTTCCTGCACTAATCCTTTGTGGTTTAATATGGTCTTCACCTCATATATAGCATATGTTTACACCATGAAAAAGTAAAAGGAGAGGCTACAAAGAAGGAACCAAAATGAAGGAGATGTAATATTGTTGGTGATCTATGCTGAGATTGTGCTTTTAGGGACTGTTTTTACGCAGTAGTGAATGATGTCAAGATTGAATTGCCTTCAAGTATATAGATTTTTATCTATATATCAAAAAATCTATTAAAAATATGACAAACACAAAAAATTGAATTACAATGTATATACAATGAGAAGAGATATTGTATTGATGATCTGTGGTAAAAACGTTCAATCCACTAGTGTATATTTTTAAGCTTCTTTGGCTGCAACTAGTGTAAGATCTCACTCTTTGTATATTATTTCTCTGCTGCTTGTTTACAAGCCAATTTCCATACACTAAGATCTATGGTAGTCTAATTGTCTTTATTAAGTCTTTGCTATCCTTTCTTTCTCTTTTTACTTCTCTGTTGATAAGCCTTCCTCTATCTGTTGTCAGCCACTTTCTGTAGTAAGTAATGCTCAATTTTCATCCTACCATTTTTTTTAGTGTGGAGTAAGTCTTTGCTATCTTTTTTCCCCTCTTCTACTCCTCTTTAATACTTAAATCTATGGTTCTATGGTTGAATTAGGTATAAATTAAGATTAGTTAGGTATTCAATATTAAATTCCAGATTAATTAGATATATAATATATTTCCCTCTTCCTCTTCCTCTATCTGATGTCAAGAATCTTAGAAGGTCTTCTTAACAACCTTCAACCATGTAATGAATTTTGTTCAAATACGTTCTAGCGGTCTCAGAAGGAATTCTTCCTAATGTATGCCATTGCCAGCTTTGCTACAACTTTATTGCAGAACTGATTGCAGTTGAGGCCTATAGGTCACAAGGCTATCGTTATCTAGACCCCCCGGTGAGTCCACCTAGCCTCTTCTCATTTCGATTTGAGCATCAGTTTAAGATAGGAGCCATAAGAGAATTGCTTCTAGTTAATAAAAAAATGTTCCTGAATTTTTTTAATGAGGACTAACTCCTTGTTCCTTCTTGCAAGAGAACTTCAATGAGCTTTCAAGTGCAAGAGAACTTCAATGAGCTTTCAAGACCCTTGAAAACTGTATAAAAAAGGATGGTGCTAAAAATAAGGAATCAACTATATGCCATTCCTTCAACTTCATCAATTATCATGTTTGCTAGCAAACCATAGAGATGATTATCCTTGGAGATACTTGTTTCATCAAAGCTCTCTCCAAAAAGACCAAAGGAAGTCTTTCTTGCACCTTTACCTTTTTCATTCCAGTTTGTTTGGGTTACTGCATATGTCTCTTCATGAGTCATGTGTTCTCCTTCAAGTCTTGTTCATAAAGATTATGTTTCCTATTTTAAACTGGTCCAAATGTTCTTACCTAAAAATCTTAGCATGCTTTAAATTCCTATGGCACATTTGTGTGCATGATTCTTGTCTATGCTTGATTTACGTGTCGCAGTTGTGTGACTTTCTCTTTGGAAGAGTAAATTCTTGAAGGTAAGAGAAATATTTCTTACTATTTTGCCTGAACAGTTTGGATCCCGTTATTGCATATCTCTTAAACCCTGTGTACATGGTTTAAGAGATGCAACAATGGAGTTATTATATATCCTCGTTGTCGTGCATGCAGAGGTATATTTATGTTCCTATATGTTGCTTTCATGGAAGCTTGACTGCCGGATACTTAATTTGGGAAATAATTGCACATGTCCTTGATCCTTTCAGTTTATCCTCCTTTTATGTGCATGTATCTTGTGATATGCATATCTAGTAAATGAAACAACTATAGCAAAGCACACCTTTTTCAGTTTAATATTTCTGTGTATGAGAACATCCTAATGAAGGATTACACACCATTCTTGTAAAATATAACGTAGAACCAACAATGGGTGAGATTTGGTTAGTTATATGCATTCGTGGTTTGAACTTAATTTCATCCTAATTTCTCTTAATTATTCCCGGTGGTTATGGCATATTGATGGGAGATTTCTAACGCCGGTTGATTTCCCTATCCAGGTCTTTGCTTGTGCTAAACCCCTGTTAGACAAGACCCTTGGTATACTTGTGGAAGGCCTATATACTTTACTTAGCCTGATTGACGAAAACCAAGACAAGGACCTCAGGTTGCTCGATGCCGATGGTTTCTGTCAGCTTATGCTTGAGGTGAATGATAGATATCTTTATACATCTAATGCTTTAACTATTCTCTAAATATCATCCTGTTTCCTAGCTCTTGTCATAAACATGTGTTCTTCCAATCATATGAATATAGACGAGTAACATAGAGTACACCTCTATAGGTCCTTGGAACCAAAAGATTGTTTGCACATTTCCAGGTATTTGAAATTATTATACCATCTTTTTTAAACTGGACTGATGTGCATTATTCTAACCTCATGTTTATTGGAATTGATATAATATTTTCTTCACTCTATTGGGGTCATAGATTGCACACGCATGCCTGCTCATGTCCCTGTATTGGGGTCTAGCTTAGTCTTGCATTCTTTGAGCTTGTATTCAGCTTGGGTGCCAACGTTTTGACATATCATTAGAATCTGCCTGGTTGTCCACATAAACCATGATTTATTGCTTTGGTTAAGCTTAACGTAGTTTTATTTCATGCTATATAATGATATAACAACTTCTAGTATAGGCTTTATGTCATGACAAATTAAAATACTTATAATAATAGGCAGTGAAAATCTTTGTTGCAGGAGCTTTATGAAAAGGAGAAGTAGCTGGAGATCGAATGAAGGTAGATGGAAAACTGATAAGATTTTATTCAATGTACTGGTCTTCTTTTTGCCAATATCTTCAAGTGAAGATGGTGCAAGCCTTACCTTTTTTTTGAGATGTGGCTAGCCAATTTTGTGGCTATGAATAGTGGCGTCGTATTTTGTAAATGTTACAATATCATGCTAGTATTTATTTACATGTTTTCATTAAGCGACCTATCATTACGAAAAACAAACAAAATGTGATGTTCTATTGACAAAAGCGTGTTGTGTATCCAAATAAAAGACATCAGATTATATATGAAAATTGTAGTGTGTATATCAGTTCATTCATCTAAATCAATGATCTGAAAATTGTAGTGTGTATATCAGTTCATTCATCTAAATCAATGGGCAACACCAGTTTCAACATTAAAATGATATATAAACTGATATATATTTATGAAAATAATATCGTTGTCTACCAAATAAATCGATGTGTCATTGCAACAACATCATTTTATTTTTTAAAAACTTATATAAATGTTGGAAACGACATCGGTTATGCCTATCTTTCATATGGTCGGTTAGATTAGAACAATATAAAATCATAAATTATATATCGGACATGATTATAAACGTGATCACTAAAACAAAAACTGTTGTCTATCTTATCTTATGACATTACTTATTTTAAAAATAAAGATGTAAATATCACTTTTTTTGCTTTAGGAGGACATCTTCACATGTTTTCAAATGACAAATCATGGATATTCATCAACAAGTGAATATGTCATAACCAAAATTTAGGGGTTGCAATTAAGAAAAGACATCTGCTTAAAACCGATGTGAAAAGTTTGGATCTTTTACTACACGCACAAAGAGATCGAATTTTTTTTTGGAAGACATCTGTTGACAACAGACGTCTAATTGAAGTTTTCTAGTAGTGCCTCTTTTTTCTAAGTTCAAAATTAATTGCATTAACTATCCCGCTGAAACCCAACAAACCTCCTAGAAGGCCTCTTTTCAAGCAACCAAGGGTAAATTGAAAAAGAAAAACTAAATTGCTTTTCTAATAAAAGGCGATAGGACCGAGGGCATTAAAGCCCCACTCAGCAAATATAAAGCATGCTAGGATGACCCAAAATGATAAACACCTTAAAGAAAATGGATCCAGGGTTGCCACCGAGGGCTTTCTATAGGGTCATCATGAGAGAGGAGCAACTTCAAACACTCCAGCTCCCGCTCATGTACGTCCTGATCAATGAAGACGCTCACACTCAAGCTAGGCTCTGGTCACACTCTAACCATGAGCATGATGTGAAGGTAGAAAGAGATGGAGACGGCCTTTTTTGGCTAACACAAGGATGGCGCGACTTCATACAAGCAAACCGAGTCGATGTAGGATCAGCTCTGATTTTCACCTACATGGGAGACTCTATATTTGAAGTCGACGTAGTCAGTCCCGACAGCGAGGAAAACGGAGAAGCGGGATGTCCTCAAGCTTTTATTTTATGTATCGCGTTATCATCTCTAGTATGATGTATCAGGCTTAAAGGGATCAAACCTCTAAGAAAGGTTTCCACATGCTACTTCTTATTATGAATAAAAGATCCCCTTTTAAAATTATCACAAGGTCAGGAAGTATGATAGAAAGCAAAGGAAAATCATAGTTTCCCCTTTTAAA